>VWYI01016931.1:0-32086 GCA_013399455.1 Anthoscopus minutus | reverse complement strand
TTCTCGTCCTTCCTACCTGCCCGGCTCCCGGTGACCCCACACCGCCCGCTCCGCGCCGAGCGCTCCCTGCGACGCCCAGGTGGCGTTAGGAGCGCGCTTCCCACGGGCGGCGCGCCCCCGGCGGCCGGAACATCCCCCGCCGGGCTCCGCCGGGAGGAGGGCGCTCCGCTCCCGCCCGCAACACCGGCACCGCCGACAGCACCTGTGCCCGGGCAGCGGCACCGCCCCTTCAGTGCCGGCCCCTNGGCCACTCTGAGCCGGTGGGACGCTGCGGCGGGTGGCGGTGCGCGGGCGGGCAGGGTCGAGCGAGAGGGAGTCTGCCCGCAGCCCCCGCCCCGGGGTGCATGGAGTTAAAAGCAGAGGGGTGCCGAAGACGTCTCTCGCCCTTGCCAACAACCTGCGAAGTAGCAAGGACTCAGAGAAGATGCGGTTATGTGGGAAAGCCTTCAGTCAGTCTGCGATGATTTCTCTCCTTTTTTGTCTCTCTCTTCCCCCTCCCTCACCCCCACAATTTTTAAATCTATTTTTATTCGTTTTAATTGAGACGTATGAGCAACTATTGCTTGAAGATTGTTGTCCTGTTTGTGGAGAGTAAATAATTTTCTGTTGCATATTAAATATGCCTCTTAATGAGACATCAACCAAATCATATGCCCTCATATAGTAATATATAGTAATATGGTATTTATTCATTACTATCAACTTTTCAAAAGGTCTGCTTAAAATATTCTTCCCTCTCAGCTAATCAGGGTAGGCTACAAACTCATAGGAAACCAAATAGTTTATTAATATATGCTATACTCCATTAAAACATGAAGAATGTAAGAAATCTACATTTTAAAAGATCCTGTAGAAGTACATGATAACTTACTGCATCAAATTGAGGTGTCTCACACTGCCATGTTTCTCCTGTCATAAAAGTTTAATACATGTAGCTTGAAATCCTTCAACACAAAAGAAGTTCAGCCTTTAGCAGTTGTTTTTGTGGGCAGCGTTGCTGGCCACCAGGTTGCTATGGCATAAGGGAGCAGGGTGTGTTCTGCTTGCTTGTGTGTTTCTTGGCTAGGTGTAAGAGAAAAGTTACGAAGTAGTGCTCTGGAGAACAGAAACAGAGCAGCAGTGTATCCTTTTGAGGGCACCAATTCTCTATTAACCTTAAAAGTAATAGTGTTAAGCTTATCTACCACCTTCAGAACAAAATTTTTATACCTGGGGTCTATCTTGCACCCTCTGCGTTCAGTGAGGAAGAATCACCTGTGCCCCATGTCCTTATGCTGGGGTTTCTACAGAACATACCATAGGATCCTTCGTGATGAGTAGCCATGATCAGAGCCTGTGAAAGGATATGTAAAATTCCAGCTACCAATCTTCAATGCTTAGAAAGAAAAATTGTTAATCTGCTGGTTTAAAATTAATTCAATGGTAATTCACAGCACTCTAAAAAATACCTGTGGGATGAAAAAGCAAAAAAGAAAACCTACATATGGAAAAATGAAGACCTCTTGCTGTGCAAAGATTCCCCTGCTTTTGAGCTCTGGTATGTTGCTTTACTGTCTGCCTATGCTTTTCTTTTTACCTTGCATCTCAGGATAGCATCAGAAAAAGCTCGACCCCGTGTGATAGGAAGCTGGGGTTTCAGCACAGCTGTGAGCCCCTCTGGGTCTCAAGTGACCCTTCACAGTGTGATTGTCCTTGGTGTTTCTCCACCTCAAGTGCTAAGGGCTCAGCACCCCCTCATGTTGGAGATGAGCTCACAGGATGCACCACTGTCTTTTAAGATTATATTAGAAATAGTGCATTTATTTTTGTGCTGAAGATGTAGCTGAAAATTTGACTATCTTTTCCCTTTTGTCACTTGTATTAGCTGTTAAATTTGTGTAAGGGCTTCCCAGCTGTAAGCACACTAAATATAGATAAGGTAATCTGAGGCTGAGATCTTTATAATGCACAGACCATTCATGAGGGGGAGGAAAACCTCTCCAAATAGTAAATTATGTTATGATTAGACCAGTGTCAAAAAATGGGTAGCTTTGTATCTACCCACAACCTCATTAATTTCTGAGGTTATGGCAAAAGTTGTCTATGTATTTATGGAGAATGTATTTTAGAAAATGCATTCATTTTAAAATTCAAAGCAAGCTGAGATCAGCTTGGCTTTGAATGTGCCATGTTTTAAGGTACATATCAATACTTTATAAATCAGGGCTCAGTTGCCCAGTACAATTGTGTAGCATAAATATATTTAACCTTGAGTCATGCAAAGTGAGCCTTTGAAGCACGTGTATGCACACTAAAATCAATGATCCTAGAAAACCCATATAGGACAATGTCTGTATAAAGAATGTCAAGGCAGGCAACGAACTCATTAGGGAAGCCTGAGGTATGGGAATAAATTTTGCAATGATACTGCTAAATAATACTCTTTACAGAAAATATCCATTGATTTTAACAAGATCTTTAGCTGAGCAGAGACCAGAGGTTTAAACCTGCACAGTACAGCTCCTAGGTATAATACAGGTCTTTACATTATATTCCTAAGAAGGCACAGAGGTGGAAATTAATTAGAAGGCTGTTGGGTTTTTGGTGAGGTTTTTTGTTTGGTTGGTTTGGTTTAGTTTTTTTTAACTAGGAAATCTTGCTTTTTTGTCATTTTATTTTTTATTTAATGTGGTATCTATGGGAATAAGAAGCAAATCTGGCATCATAAGTTGCACATTTCTCAGCATTTTAATTTATTTTTCCTCTCACTGAACAATATAGAATGTAACTGACATATGGGATGTCCTGGAGGATCAAGAGCAAGTCACCATGGGCATGCCAGCCCTCACAGAGAACAGAGCTGCAAGAAAGGTGGGGATGTACAGTGAGCATCATGCAGCTAGATGACTGGACAAATGATGGACAACACACTCTTTTTTTGAGTGTGGACATGATTTTCTGAGCCTGAGAGAGTTTTCAGCCTGTCAGTGGCTGGATCTGTTCCCAAGGGAAAGTCTTTTGGGAAACTTCTCTTTCAAGGACAGCTTTTTGTAAATAGGTTTTGGTTCTCAAAACATTGTCACACACATGTTCTGAATGTGTTTTTCTCTTGTTCCACTAATGAGACCAAAGAGGTGGTTCCTTTGGCCAATCATGATGACCTCTATTGGAACACCTTATAAAAAGGGTTGCAAACCCCAAAATAAAGGCTTCTGCCTCATTGGGATCAAACCTCACTGTTGTGATTTAATCCACTCTTCTATCTTGTGTCCAATAGCGACAGTTGAGGACCACTGAAATGTTGATTCTGCATCCTTGAACTGCTTTGCTTTTTGTGCCTCTGTCCATGGCATTGCTGTTCCCAGAATATGTGCACTCATACTCTGGATGCTCTGTGGTTTTGTTTTTGCAAGATACAAAAAAGCTCATTAAGAAATCATCTGAGCAATTCTTGAAATTATCCTTGAAGGACCTTCTTGGGTGACATCACTTCCTTGTCTGTGGTTTCATTCATTACATGGAATCAGGAATCGTGTAGTTTCATTAAGAAGATCAGATGATAAAGATCATCTTTTGCTTCTTGCTCCTGCCCGTCTTGTTCTTCTGGAGCAGCAGCTCCTCACATCTATAGTAGTTAGGAACTTCTAAATTTAAGCCTTAATGTATTTCTGAGTACTTTATTCCCATTCATCTTGTCTGATGATCCTAGCCTGGGTTGAGCTAGCTCACCATTCTCCTGTGTTTTAATATCTTTATAATGTCTCCTCTATGCTTTTGCTATTCTAAACCTGTGCTTTCATAGTCGTATTTTGTAAATGGAGTCCTTCTCTTTTCTGCTTATCCAAGCTGCATTTTTGTATCTTTTTTTTTTTTTGGGTTGAGTTTCCTTCAATATAGGTGAATTACATACCAGTTCTGGACTAGATACTAAATACACCCAGTTAGAAAGAGCTCAGAGAGGCAAGAGGACTGTAAGGTGATGTCCGCTCTGCTGCTTCCCCAGCTTAATCACATTGTTACCTAATGGCCAAATAATGTTGACAAATACTTCTTTTGCTTCTTTACTTTCTAAATGATAACGCCCTGCTCACAACAAAAATTCCTGCATTTACTTCTATGTGTACTATTCTGTTTTGCCTCGCTGTATTTCTCACTTTATGCCTTATTGTGACCTTATGGGCACTCCATTTTTTTTTTTTGATCCAATTGCCAGATACTCATCATTCACCCATGGTGGTGCCTGTAAACTTTGTCTCACCAAGAGCCTCAGCTGGCAGATGCCTCACTTTGGCTAAGGCCAAGCAACTGCTGCTCAGCAAGGAATTTCACCAGCAGTACACGTCTAGCCTGCTGATTTGTCAATGCAACACGCCTCACTGTCTCCTCTTTGTCCAATGCCTTACTGTATTGACATTCTTTTACTAATCCTCATCCTCTTCAGCTTAACTAACAGTTTCCCATGTGTCACTGTGCCAAAAGCTTTGCTGAGAGCCAAATAGATCAAGTGTGCAGAATTACCCTTGTCAAGAAAAGGATCTTGTCTAAAGAAAGGGATCAAGTTAGGCACAATCTACTAAAACTCCCTTTTATCCAATTTTCATCAGGTAAATCAGTGCAAACCACACACCACTCTATAAACTTGGGTGACCCTTGTAGTATAAGCAGAATAAAAATCGTGTTAATGGCTGCTGATCAGGTTCATACTAAAGCCAGCATCTAAGCATAGCTGAAACAATGAGACACAATTTGTGCCATTTTCTTAATACACCTAAAGAATATGGTTTCATTCACATTCCATAATGGTTTCAGAAAATGTCCAACAAAGATTACAGTGATCCACAATTTCCCAAACTGATAATTTCAAACATCGTTGGATATAACATCTGAAAGATTTTTGGGAGGAAAACAGATACAAACAGAAAAGCATGTTCAGATGCAGCCTTGTCTATATAAAGCTGGTCTAGTCAAGACAGCAATTCAAGTTCTAGGCCAAATATTTGCTAACATACTAATTTGATTTTTCTACCACTTTGATTTCACATCATAGAAAACACTTCCAAAACAATTAATTAATATTTTGAAGCCATTTGTAAGCTTTATATCATTATTTCCTAATTGTGAAATGCATGCAGTAGCAATAGCAGATCTAACAATGAGATAACTAGAAATGAAGGGTTTTATCTTTACATGATACAAAAAGAAACATTTATCACCTTTCTCCCCTGACACCTGTTAATACCCAGCAGAAGTATAAATTGAGCGTACACTCATTTTAACAGCAGTTCTTCCCTTTAAAAACAGCTTTTCTATACCTCATTTTCAGTGTTATGATTCCTCATGCTCTTTACCTTTCTTGCTTTAAGCTTGCACCTCTTTCTGCTCTGGGAAGAGACTTAACGATGCCGAACTTCAGTTTGGGCAGAACACTTCGTGCAGGATGGGTGAGAGGAAACTGCATTAGGAGAGGAAACTGCATTCCCCTCGTGGTGGGGGAATTGGGCTGTAGAGCTGCAAGGGTGGAAGTCTGTGGTGCCCTGTGGGTCCCTTGCACAGATGAATTTCTGTCCCCAACCAGGCTACACTGCCAAAATACAGCCCCAGCATAGGGACTAGCTCTGCATGGAGTCCAACAGCTTTGTGAAAGCTTCCAGCATTTCTTTCCTTCTTTATATGTGGGTTGTTGTGGTTTTTTCTCCCCTACTTTTTATTTTGTGCCAATGGGACCATTTTGTCATAATGAAATCCATATCCCTGCAGATGCCATAGTTCCAATCCATAGTAATTGTTCAGGGTCAAAAAAGGAGAGAAGGAAAAAGAAACAATCATGAAGAGGATAATTGAGAAAAGGTGTTCTGACCGTTTTCAACAGAAAGTAGAAGCATTTGCAGTTACAGTGAGGGAAGAGTTTGCAATCAAATTAGTTAGAAACTGGAAAGTAATTTTGGTAGAAACACTTTTCAAGGGGTTGGATTTCCATATTCTTTCAGGTAATATGATCCATAATGTCTTCAGTACTTAGAACTATTTTAAGTTAGATGGGGAAAATGAAAATACTTTGTTATTTAACTTGAATACAAAACTAAATTTGTGGAATACTACAAATTTTATCTTCTAGGCAACTTTTCAGAGTTACTAAAAGCTCTGATAAGGTATATATCAACCCCTAGACTGCACAAAACACTGAAGCACACAAAATAAAGAAAACAAGTTTAATGAGGTAGGAAGGCGCTCAGTGTCAATGCAGAAATGAAAAAAAATAGATCAGCATTGGAGTCTCAAATCACCTCCACTTGCAAAGAGAGTATGCACAGGCTGCTTAGGAAATAAATTATACACTCAAAGCTGGCAAAGGAATGCTATTCCCAAGAAAAACACTTATTTTTAGCATGTAATCCCGCCACAGCACTTCTCTGCTACACACACTGTAAAAGGTACAGATCTGATATGTCATTATGCAGTTGCAGCACGCTTAAACATTTCTGGTTACTGCATGCTGAGAGCTATTTAATACCATAGAATACAAAAAAATATAGAGTTGAAAAAATAGAATGCTGCTGTATTAAAAGAGAGATCAGTAACTCTGTTATGATTCAGTAGCCCACAATAAATTATTTAAACAACTTGAGCTCAAGAATGACCTTTCAGCCATTGCAAGGCAGGAAAAATATTTTCCTTTCTTAACCTCCACAATTCAAATCCTGCTTCTTCCATCAAAATCAGAAGACCAGGACATGGGAACTTGATCATTAATCTCAGACTGTGAAGCTCTGAAACACCATCAATCAAGTGTAGATGGTGACATGGTAATGGAGAGATTGGGAGAGGTTCTGCTGGGCAGAAACCAGAGGTACATCATCATATTGCTTATCATAAATTTCTAAGTATTTATGACAGAATATTTAAAAATGATAAATCCTTCCAATTATTCAGTTTTGTAAGACTCAGTTCTCAAAGCACATATTTTAATTGATTCCAAGTTATAAAAATAAACTTTAGGTATATATTATTCCAGTACATTTTACAGACATCCAATGCACATCAGAAATTTGTAGGTCAAGCTCCATTAGCTCAGAGTATCTAGACAGCTGCATCCCTTTCAAACCTGACCTACTTCACATGCTTTTAAGAGCAGGCTGTGCACTTGTGAGATGCGTCCAACCGTGTTTTAGGAGTCTCCTTACCTCCTCTGCCGGGTGCTGGTGGTGAGGTGCTGGCAGGGAGGAGCCGCAGGAGCTCTGCGCGGAGAGGCAGGTGCTGCCGCAGCTGGCACAGCTGGCTCCAGGGCGCCCACCGCCGGGTTCGGCTGAGCCCTGCTGCCCTGCTCCGGCAGCTTTCAGGAAAGCGTCTTTCAGAAAGGGCCAAACACCACTTCTTTAAATGGTGAAAAACAGCAACATAAACTGCAAGAGGGAAGGAGCTTCAGGCCCCAGAGGGTGGTTTCCCTGAAGCCCCTAGGCAGGGTCAGCAGGGAGCAGGGCAAAGGGGATGGAGAAGCACAGGAAAGCTGCCACACACTGACCATAGTCCCTATCCTGACCCTCTCTTCTGTTCTGGGACTGGGGGAAAGGAAGCCGAGCTGGAAATGAAGGAGTGAAGTTGAGCCTGGGAAAAAGGTGGTGGGAAGGTGTTTTAATTTTTGCCCTTTATTTCGCACCATCCAACCCTGTTACTAATTGGCAATAAGCTAAATTAATTCTTGACAAGTCTGTACTGCCCATGAGGATAGTCAGTGAGTGGTCTCTCTGTTCTGACCTGCAAGCTTTCCATTTCATTTTCTCCTCCCTTCCTGTCTAGGAGAGGATTTAGGAGAGAGTTACTGTATAGATGTCTGGAAGTTCTCCAAGCTTAAGCCACCATGTCCCTATAGCTGAATTCCAATGCTCCTGGGGATCTATGGACATCTAATATGGTGTTTTACTATATTGGGAAAAGCCAACACATCTAGTAGTGTCTTTGGTGCTGTTCTGAAGAACAGCTTGAAAGAATGCAGTTCAGTCGTTTTGAGGGAACAAAAGTTAATTCTGGAATAGTGTCACATAGCTATCAATTAATTTATCCCTAGTATCTCCACATTTGAGTTATGTTTAAGCCAAGAAGATTCTTATTGTTGACAGGTTTAAGAAACTTATGTGCAGTTTCTGTGAGTTAAAAAATTGTTGGTGTTTTTGATGTGGGTTTTTTTTTTGGTTGGTTGGTTGGTTGTTTTTTTTCCCCCCAGAGATAGATTTCCCACTAATGGAAATTGATTGGGTTCAATTCTCATACAGAGAACACACTGAGGAATTTCTTCAGTGAAGTATCAAATGAGCTCGAGATACTTCTTCACATTGCAACAAATCAGCACTCTGCCAATTCAGGCAACTTCACCTTTAACATATAGGTACTATTTCATGATCATTGAACTGGAAATTTTTCTAAAACTGTGTGTTTGCTACTCCTTATTTTAAATAATTCACTTTCCCTTATTTTTGCTAGAAACAATGAAAAAAAAACAACATAGGAATATTTTGAAAATGTAGTGATTTGCACAGAAATTGTGAGAAGGAGAAAAAGGCTTTAGAGGAATCAGTGTGAAAGGTGTATAGGAAACCTGTGGTTATGTGACTGTAACTTTAGCCAGGACCTTAGCATGTCAGCAAAATGTTCTGTTTTAATGCCAGATATCAAAACACAGAAACTCTTCCCATTCATACCTAGAACATGATATATAAAACCTGATAAATATGGTAAAAAAAAAGTGATTAGTTTCTAGAGCCTTAAGGTTGGTGGGCACAGATTTGGAGGGTATATAATTTTGATAACAATACATAATATTGGCTATTTAATACTCATACACACCTTCCATTTCCATGGTATCATGATAGTGCAATATTGCTAACTGGGAATTATGATATTGGATCCTGAAGGAAGCTGAAGTTATACAAGCTTCCAGTACCAATAAAGGCTGAGGGATAAACTGGTTAAGAGCCGCTCTGAGGAGGATTTGGAGGTGCTATGGGTGAGTGGCTGGACATGACCCAGCCATGGGCACTCACAGCTCAGAAGCCAAACATGTCCTGGGCTGCATCCAAAGCACTGTGGGCAGCAAGGACAGGGAGGGAATTCTGCCCCTCTGCGCTGCTCTGGTGAGTCCCCACCTGGAACCCTGCATCCAGCTCTGGGGCCCAGCACAGGAAGCACATGGAACTGTTGGAGAGAGCCCAGAGGAGGCCACCAAGTTGATTAGAAGGATGAAACAACTCTCCTTTGAGGAAAGACAAAGGGAATTTGGGTTGTTCACCCTGGGGAATAGAAAGCTTCAGGGCTTAATTGCAGCCTTCCAATACCTGAAGAGAGTCCACAAGAAAGATGGAGACTATAAGCGCATGTAGTGACAGGAGTAAGGTGAATGGCTTCAAACTGAAAGAGGGTAGGTTTAGATTTAATATTAGGAAGAAATTTGATTTTATGATTCTATAAAAGTTGCTTGTATATACTTTCAAATGTTGAAGGCAAACTCTGGCAAAACAGAGAAAATATTAATTGGACTCCAATGTCCATTGCTTGCATATTCCAATCTTCAGTTCTCGTGTGCAATATCTTTTTATTCTGAGTGAGGCTAATGCAGATTGCTGGGAAGGTGGAACCTGAGAGAAGTTTGTTTCTCCTAAAATGAGTGCCACTGAGTACAAGAGACAAATTCATACAGCGTCAAGAAATATTAATAGAGCACATTTGGCGCTGTTCCTTAGCTTCCCCAAAAGCAGACGTTCAAGGAAGAGAAATGTGCCACCTGACCAGCTGAAATTCCTGTTTTCTTTCTTTCACACAAAGCAGTTTACAGAACAGGGAGGCAGAAATCCCACTCTGGAGATGCCTCCTTTATTTACCCCTCAGAGGTTCTGCAGGTTTTGCCAGCCCCTGCTTGGGAGCAGACAAGTGAGTATCCAGTCGACTGGAGCCTGTATGCTGTGCTGTCGCTGTACACCAGCTGCCTCTTATTCAAGAAATGTTGTAAAACATCTCAGGGAGTCTATGACTAGCACAGTTTCAGTAACAATCCAGACACAAGCACTAGAGCAGGAGTTAATTAACAGCTGCCCAGCAGCCACCCAGCAGCACCAAAGTGAAATGGGAAGAGTCAGTGTTTAAAACCCCACCACTTCTCCAATCCACATAATTCACATTCATCACTCACCAAACAAAAGCAGGCACTTAACTCTTTGATTCTCTAAGTCCAAAACCAAAGCAAGGAAAATATTTTCATATGCATTGTACTACCAGCTGCTGTACTGTCCTTTTACAGCTAATTAAAACCTGAATGGCTTCCAATTCACTCAGCACAGAAAAATGTGTATTTTGGTGCTATATCACTTTAAAAGATCACGTCTTGCTGCAGATTAGAGAGCAATAACTTTACATCCTGTTGAGATCTGAAAAAAGAGTGAACAATTATGGTTGGCCTTCTTCCTTAGGAGCCTTAACAATTCTCATAGAAGTCCCCTGAGGTATAGCTAGATGCCATCTATGCAACAAAATCCCTGCAGCTGAGCATTGCAGGAAAAGGATTTGGCAGCTTCCCTAAGATATGTATATTCAAGCAGAAATTATTCAGAGGAAAGGGTTTGTCTATATGACTGAAGTTATTTCCAAGGGGGCCAGCAATACGCTAGGAATGAGGCAGCAAGGAGAAACAGCTCTTGGAAGGACAGATGGAAAGAAGGAAAGATGGAAAAAAGGAGAAGAAGAAAAGATGGAAAGAAAGAAAGAAAGAAGAAGGAGAGATGGAAAGAATAACTTTTTTGTGTTCATGGGTTAATAAATTAGTGTTTGTGATCTAATTTGAGAACTCTGAATAATAAAAGGCAACCTGTAAGTGCTGAAATCCTACTCTTCCATATTAGCAATATAATTAAATTTATGAGAATTATGCAGTCAAAAGGTTCACAAATTAAGTTGTAGGGGGTTTTTTTTAACAACCTTCATTTTGAGGCTAATTATCTGGTTCAGAGTCAGTAATGGATTTTTCATACATTTTCTATGTTTGTATTCATATGCAAAAGTTATGCCCATAAAACAATATATTCTTTTGGGGCATTCCAGCAGATATTTTAATCAGTTAGGAAATCTGATCAAAAAACTAACAGACTTGAAAAGCACTTTGCAGTAATGCAGATTAAGATTCAGGCAGAGGATGTGCCACAGTTTATATTAAAACAACACCCTGAACAAATAAAGAAGGAATTTATTCCTTATTATTCCTTTTTTTTCCACTTTGCTGTGCTTGTTCTGATTTGACTGATTATAACTTCCAAATGCCTATACATTTCATTTTTGCTCATGTCAACCTCTTCTCAAAGTTTGGTCCAGAACTTCTTCTAGAAAATATTTTTTATCAGGGTAACACATCTGAGTGAGAAGATTGACAATTTCCTTATTTTTTTAATCCTGATTTAAAAAGTGCAAGCAAATGGTTATTCCAACACAGGCATGGATTTATTACACACTAGTGTTAAACATGAATCACACTGACAAATGTAGGATTCTATTGCATATATTTTGTAAATATTTGGTTTAATTGTTTGTGAAGCCAAGGCCTAAAATGTACATATTTACACTGATAAGCATGTATATGTTCATTGAGATCATGATCAGTTAAAAGTTAGGAAAACAACCACTCCAAATTTACATATTAGTAGACAGGGACTGCTAGATGTGGAATGTCAGTAGAAAAAGACAAAACATGGAGTAATGAGATTAACTGCTCTGATTAACTTCCTTCTTTATTATGTTTAGAATTCTTATAGAAATGAAACATAGACCCTTTCAGAAGCCTCTTAGGAAGCCCTTAGGAAAGCAAACCCTGGATCCTGAGGTATTAGCATGGGTAATGAAATTTTACTCTGTAGAAGTATTTTTTTTGAGAACTGTATATCTTGCAGCCTTTAGTTGTGCTGTTGTAATATTATGGCCTTAACTGTAAATGTAAACATAATGATTTAGTGTAATATGCTCTATTATCTTTTGACACAGCAAGAAAATTGAGTATTCACTTGAGTGAAGAATCACTGGAACACCTCTGATTTTGAAGTACATCTGAAGAACTTCTGTCAGTACAAGTTATACCACCCAAACACACACAAATAAATATGATCTGAGAGCAGGAGATTAATGCTGTACGTCATACACTGTGTAGTGCCAGGGGCCTGTGAAAGTCATTCTGAAGAGGTGCAAGCCTGCCAGAGATCAAGGGACTAATACTACAAAAAACATAAAGCAAAAAAGTACAAAAGGATGAGGCTATGAAGGTCAGTGTTTTTTCATATCAACTCCCCTAATGCAGATTTTTCTGAGCAGATGATCAGAGCAGGCTGCATTTGCAGCATTTGTTCCTGCTATGATTCTGCTACTACCCTTTTATTCAATGTCCCTTCACTTAGTCAGTCTATAGGAGTTAAATAGTATAGGATTATATAAGAACAGTAAAAAATGTCTCTCAGTGGGAATATAAAATCAGTAAAAGCTTAGCAAATGTGAGGAACCATAAGAAGCAGCATACATTTGACTTAATTTTTGTTATGGTGACAGGAAATTATGTGATAGGGAACCCTCAAACCTGAAATGTTTTAGAAGCAAAAAATAAGCCAGGATAAAAATCACAAAATCATTTAGGGATCTCATCTTTATATGCATATGGTTGTTTTTTAATATATATTAGAGATTTATTTACTCCAAAAAGATTAATTTTATGTTACTAGTAAGTAAATGCTTATTCTAACATGGTGTTACTCTGATCTTGAAGCTATGTTCAAAGTGAGATTTTTCTCCCCCAAACCTTTAAAAGGCTATTCATGTTATCCCTCAGTCCTGTTGGTGCTGGGAACAGGCCGGGGAGATGGCGCTGGAACACATTTATTGCTTAGCAAGCAGCCAAGGAACTTCAGAGATGTCATGGCAGCGTTTGAGATTCTTGGACAGCCCTTACATGACTACCTGTAACAAGTTAACAAGCATTATGAAGGACTGCTTTTCAAAACTCAGTATCATCCACTTCAGGACTGGACTCAAACTGAAAAATTCTTATGTGTACAAATACCTTGAGTAACCAATTGCATATATGTAAGTCTATTTTATAGTCTTCTAAATAATCCCTTTGCCTAGAAAGTTTACTTTTTCTATTACCTAAATAATGACTTAAGTCAGAAAAAGATTAAATAAAAGGCTGGTCATTTTTATAATAAATATTTTCCTAAAGAGCATGTGATTCATTTTGTTTGCAGTAATTAAAGGTAGCCTTCAATAGAAAATAAAGAAAAAATATTTTAAAAGCAATCAGCACAGGCCTGTGCTATTTCTAAGAAATTTAATTGCTCTAGATTAGTTAATTTACATAGATTACACAGAGTTGTTAAAGATTTATCCTATTCTCCAGTGACTGAATCTTTCAGCAATGCTTTCTGCTTTCCTATATTTATATCTTCCCAAAATAAGTGCAAAATATTAAATTAGAAAAGCAACAGTTCATAAACACTTACCTATACATGGCTGCACAAGACAGAAAACAAGCTTGCAGTCATCTAGGATTTTTCTTCATGAGAGAGGCATAACTGCGCAGCTGTGGCCATGACATAAGAGTTTATTTAGTCTGGACTCAGCAGAAGCAATAATGAGCACAATGAGATAACAAGCAGATGAATTTAGAGCCTCTAAAAACTGCTGAGTAATGCAATGCTAAATTAAGAACCTAGCTCTCTGCTTCTGAACTATTAGATTTTCATTTTGAGGAGAGCAAAAATGGGAAAGAAAAGGGATATGGGGGGAATCTGTGAGGCCTTGGAACTAACTATGGCTGGGAAGTTCTGGATGATACTAGGTCATGACAGATTATGCTGCTTGATCTGTATTGCTGAACTACAGATCAAAAATTTTAATTGAAAAATCTGTAGTTCAAGCCAGCCAGGTCACAAAACTAGGCAATCATTTGTCTGGCTTAGACCTGGACAGACCTTTGTCTGATTAGACCTGGAATCAGTCTCTTGACTTGATGATTAAGCCATATATTCAGAAAATTAAGGAAGATTAGAAAGGGAGATTATGAGCCCAGAGCAGACCACCTTCAAGCAGGCACTGATCAATTCCTTATAACCAAATTTAACTATCCCTCATCATATCCACTTGCCTGTACATGACTACACAAGTCAGGCAGGAATCAAGTTCACAGTCATCTAGGATTTTTTCTGCATGAGAAAGGTGTAAATACTCAGCTGTGACCATGACAAAAAAATTATTTAGACTGGATTCATAAGAAGATAAAATGAGCACAAAAAGATAATAAGAAGGTTATTTTAAAGGTGCTATAAATTACTGTCCATGCTTTATTTATTTACCAAGAGTGGAAAGGCAGAGTGAAAGCAGTGAACACTCCCTCTCCTGTCTGTCTCAAAAACTAACCTCAGTCTCAGTGAAGCCGGGAAAATATTAGGGGTACCTCAATTTTGGCTCTGTCAAAAACAAACCAGCTTCTGAAAACTATAGATATCTTTAGGAGGGATATATGAACAGTTAACACAAAAAAACAGTCCTTCATTAGTAAAACAAAACAAACGCATTGCCATGTGAATCTCCAGGTAGCCAGAAAGTAAAAAACCCAAGGAATTAGCTTTGAAGTGGAAAAAGGAAAAACGAGTGTGATGAAACGGAGAAGTCATTCATATTTTGTTGGCATCATCAGGAAGTGAGGGAGTTAGGAAGGTATTTCAGAAAGACTCTTTGGAAACCCTATGAATTTTGTGTTCACCAGCTTTCAGTGTTTCCTCCTTACTTATGACTATACCATTGTAGCCACTTTTATGTTCTTTATTGGTGAAGGGCCCCACCTGAGGCTATGGAGATCAGCTGTCGGTGTCCCACATGCATTTTTTTCCAAACTGTGCCAATTAACTCTCTAAACTGTGTTCATCACACCCCAATCAGATGAGTATCATTATATGTGCTACAGCTTGAATGAATCCAGAAATAATTCTGTCTTGTCAGCTGAGCAGACAGTCTTGTGACTACTCTGTCAGATTATACATGAGGCTGTGGGAGCTGTGTGAGAAAGCAGTGACAATCATTTGGACTAATTAAAAGCAAAGTGATTGAAATAAATGAATGTCATTGAAGTCATATGAAGTCTCATATGAAGAACATATTGAGTTGTTGCTAAGAGAAAATTGTTTTGAGCTGTATATTCTTAAGAGGTTTGTCATGGATGCATCCAAGGGTATGACATGCTGCTGGTCAGAGACTGGAACGAGATGTAGGGCATCCTCAGCAGGGAGCTTGTCAAGTGCTAGCACTCTTTCAGTCCACCTGGTCAGCTGAAAGCTACATCCTTTTGGGCACTGAAAGCTTCTATTTCAAGATAGATAGATGAGTAGGCATGTACAGATGTTGGCTGGCCAAACTTGCTCTATGTTTTTCTAGTAAAACTTAATTTTAATGGGAAGATGCTCTCCCTGAAAAACATTTTTTTTTTTCTTTTTCAGAAAGTGAGAGCATTCCTTGAAAATCCTTGATGACAATGCAAAGGAAGAATACTTTTGGAACTTCTAACTTTTTCTCTTACATTTTCAGGGTTTTTTACTTAATGTTTGGAGATTCAGTGATTTTTTTTGTTTCCAACAAAAACAAACAAAAAAAAAGTAGTGGAAAACATCTTTTTAATAGGCATTTTCTGCAAGCAAACTACCACATCATTATACCCAACCTGACAGAGACATCAAGAAATGTCAGAGATATAGAGATCATGTTGCAAGTGTAGAAATGGAATAAAATTCCTACCTATCTGTCTATTCCTTTAAATATGGGCTTTTTATTTCCTCGTGCTCTGAAATCTTTCATTTTCTGTATGTGTCATTCTTCAACTTTTGTTCTGAATCCATCAAATATACTCTGATCCCAGTTTTTTGTTAACTAATGTAATTTGTCTTCACCACTCATCAAATTCTGTGGTTTGATTTTCATAGTAAGTGCCTCCTCTGGTGATTATGACTTTGCTGAAAAAATCTGGCAAATGCTGCCTTATCGTTTTTTTCCATATTCTGTATTAAATCATATTAAAATCATAAAAAGAAAGAATCTTTTATTCATCTCAATATATTTAAGATGCTCCTCAGGATCTGAGTACTGCATTAATGCTGCAATACACAAAAGCTTTCTTGTTTTACTGAGAATAGGGAAGTTATACTTGAAGATGTTATTCTATGAAATCTGACCATGACAAAATAAACTTCCTTGTATTGCTGCTATTGTGGAAGAAAGTAATTCTTTGTAAACACTGAGTGCATGTGAGTATTTGAGGTCAAAAACCCCTACATATGCCTGTTAAATAAAGGGCTCTTGGAGTCATTTATCATTAATGACTGTTCCTTTTTATTAATATGTTGTATTTGTCTTAACAGAAGTCCTTATGTTTTATGTTAGAGCAATGAGTCCTGGGAATTTGAACACTATACTGTCCCGTGGCAGCCAGCAATTAGTATTTTGGCATTTGTGGGAAGACTGTTGCCAGTATCACTCACCTGCTATTACTAAAACAACAATAACACAAGAAAGCAATAAAGAAGGGGGAAAAGAAAGCAGTTCTTGTTTAACTGGCATGAAAGCAAAGTGAGCTGTGTGGAGAGAGGCCAAATGGTTACTTGCAAGAAATATGGTCGGGAGCACGAACATGAACGGCTGCACACGCACAGCAGCACGCCAGAGCCAGCCCCTGAAGAGGGGCACACTGCTGCCAGATCCAGCCATGGAACCAGGGCCCAAGTCCAACCTATCACACATGTTATAGAAAGATTAGAAGTTCCAATCACTCATCTGAATGGAAAAAGAACAGGAGCATTTTTTCCCTAAGCAATGATGGAAGAAACAGTACAACTAGACATGAGGGAGATGATGCCTTGGGCTTTTGGGTTTTCTGTTCTGCATTGGTGTGTGGCTTTTGTTCAGGATTACTGAGATCCTTTCACAAGGTGATGAAGACACAGCAATCCTACTCCAATTGGCACTCAAGGACATTTTTCCAAACTTCAGGCTCAAAGTGAAAAAAAACATGGAAGGAAGAGGGCAGGCAAGTGGGACTCCTGTGTGCAAATGGACCCAAACATATAAAGAGTGTGATCTTGGGACTGGCCTCCCTCTCCCTTTTGCATCCATCTTTAGAACCATTCAGACAGGGCCTAATTTGTAACCCTGGTGCTGTCCAGGTGTGGCCTCTCAATAAATATCCTTTATTGCCCTAACTCCATCTAGCCTCTGTTCCAGCTCTTCCAGGCATCAGAAAGGAGAAAAAAGGAGGGTAAATATGAAAAAAGGGAGGTTCTGTTCCCAAACCCTGGCTAATACTCCTCACTAGGCTGACACAAAAGCTTTTAAATGTGTTCTAGCTCCACTTTAAAGCAAACAGAAAAGCAGGAATCTTTCCAGTGTAACAAAAACGTAATAAATGGATTGTCTTCATAAATCAATTCATTTGAAGAAGACTTCTTCCAAAGGAAAATGGCAATAGTAGATTATGCATCTTAAAGCTGGAAGTATTTCTAAGATTTCAGCTTTTTTTGGTCTTATTTTTGGGGTTTTTTTTGTACAGAGATTGACACAGGTCCTTCTTTTCTTTGAAAGGTGGGAAAATAAATAGCTTACAGCCTGATGGTAATGAGTTGGGATGCTGCTTTAAATTTTCTCTCAGATTTGTCTCAGAAAAAGCAAGGATTTAAATCCTGATCTTCCCAAGGAAGCAAGGTACCACTTTCTCTCAGTTTCTTTTTTGCCACTTTTCCCTCTTGCAGAATAGGACTCCTTAGAAGTTTGTGTGCTTTTAAAGCTCTAGGTTGTCCAGAGTACCCAAGAGGAACAGCAGTTATTGAATTTTCCCTTTAAAGCTCTATGGTTTGCTAACAGTAGGTAAAAATTGAGTCAAAAGGGTATCTATCAGGAACTGGATCAATAAATTGCTTTTCATACCGAGGGTAACTTAATTCATGCTCAGAGAGTGTCTTTGCTCAGACAGAGTGTCTGTTGTAGAGACACAGATGAACAGATAATGTTTGTTGCAGATTGTGCTGGGCAGCTGGGCACAGTACTGGGTACAGGCTTTCCTCTTCACTGATGCACACATGAATGTAGACCATAAATGAAGTTACAGTGTAACAGTGCTGAAGCTGTATTTTACCAACTCTGCACTTAATAGGGCATATGGGGAAATTGTCCAGTCTTCAGGATTTCTCTAAAATACAGAGGCAGGTGCCAGGACAGTGACAAGGGGAAACCCAGATCACCACCCAAGACTGATGCACCACTCAATCTGACCATAAGAACATATATATATATATCTATATAAATATATATATATATGACCACAAGAGAAAAAAAAATTAGTTTTGAACAGTCACTGTATTAAAGTCTCTAAAAATTGCTAAGTCAGTGCTAAATTAAGAAGCTTGCTCTTTACTTCTGTTTAATTCTGTTAATTTTTTGTTCTGAGAAAAACAAAATTTGGAAGCAAGAAGCAGGATTTTTTGGGCTGGGTTTGTAAAGGAGTCTGTCAGCAAAGGGCTGAACACCTTGTTTCAGGCAGACACTCATTAATTCCTTATAAGAAAGTTTAGGTACCCAAGTCTTGAGTTCATTGATTTTTTGAGTATGAGCTATATATCTCATGATGAACATCTGCTTTTTGAATTTTTAATGATTCAAATCTCCATTGGCTGATTTATTTATCTCTTATAAGGAATTTTTGTTGATCCTGTTGTGATAAGGAGTTTTTGATGTACAAATATATACTTGGAATTCATAAAGAAGCTGTGCTTAAATTATCCTGAATTAACTGCGAGGTAATAATTTTTCTGGAAAAAAAGGAAGAAATTCTTGAATTTCATTAGTGAAGAATTTTTAGATTGTACTATATTTTAAAATGACACACACAGAAAGCCAATGCTTTCTCTCTCTTTTGTATATGTTTGAAAGATATAGAAATAACATAAATTCTTAACTTTTATTCTTCTTCTTCTAAGTCTTAAGAATATGTTGAAAAAATATATTTCAAAATGGTCAAGTAGTAGCTTTAAGCAGTTACATGGGGTGCATATCTGATGCCTGAAAAGAAATAACAGCAGTGAGAAGGGCAAAGAAGCAAATCCAGAATCTCACGGCTCACGTTGTGGCACAAGTCCAATGTCAAAGGTATGGTGAGTGAAATCTAATTTTTCTGATGAGTCGGATAGGCAGGCACACCTAGACAGTATTTAAGGCTGGGAACAGCTTACCTGGATTTGTGTTTTTGAAGCCTCCTCTTTCCAGGTATCTGTATGTTTGTCTCAAATCCACCTGACAGATGGAATAACAGGTATTATGCATGTTTTACACTGAGAGGAACAGACAAGATGCTGAGTAATTTCCCCAGAACTCAGTGAAATTCACAACGAGCATTATTGTAGCAACAAATACTTTCAGAGAATTTAGTAGGGTCCATAGAAGGGTCACAAAGATGACCAAAGGATGGGAAAATCTGTCACTTGAGAAAAGCCTGAGAAAAATGCATTTGTTTAGTCTTGGTAAAAGAAGGCTTAGGGGAGATTTTACCACCATGTTTCAGGTGTGGGGAGAGCACAAATGTGAATTCTATGGTGTTGGATGTTTCTATGATTTGGCTAGAGAGGATTCTGGGTTACCTTGCCTAGATTGTGGCTTTGGCAAAAAAAGTTTGGACTAGATGATCCTTGAGGTCCCTTCCAACACAGTACTCTATGATCCTTGTCATGCAGTAGTTTTCTGAAAATAATAATTTTCAGAAGGAATGGTTTTGATGGTAGCCTTTATATTAAATACATAATGCAGTGGAACACAACACAATGGAAGATACATCTTGGGGTCGGAGAATTTCACTACTACATCCTAAACACAAAGCCATCTCTTTTTTTACTGTAGTTATGTCATAGTGTGTCTTCTGTATTCTTATTCCTGCTAAAATCACATGAATTGTCATTTAGAAGAAGTGTATTTAGCTATTACTTGAAGATCTGTAGGTTAAAGACTTTATGAACAAGAAAATTCTCAAAGCCCCCATCACATCACAAGAAGCTGGGTAGCCCTGTACCTTGCTTCTTAGCTCTGCTCATTCTGGTTTTCCACAGTGCATCAGCAATCTGGTCTGCAATAAAATCTTCTATACAAATAACATTTCAAATTAAATTTAATTTAACTAAAACAAGTTAGTGCACATGAAACAATCTCTCACTCACTACTGCACAAACAATATTTTTTTGCTTATGTGTTTACCCATAAAAATGCTTTGAAAACATTTCAAACTTGTTCGTTCAAGATGCTGGACATACAGTAAACATCCATCTGTGTATTAGTCTTAAAAACATTTTGGTAAAATTAAAGGAGACACAAATAATAAAATAGTCTGTACTGACATATACCAGTGGGCTAGGTTATCCCTTTATGCATTATATGGTTTGGGAAAGAAATTTAGTCAAACTGCAGACTGTATGAATACCTCATTGTATCAGAAATTTGGATTTTGAGAGCAATAATAGACATGGGCCAAGAAGGGTGCAGGCTCTGCATTACCAGTAAAAGGCACTTCTGCCTCTATAATATTAAAGGCAGTTGAGTTTCATCAAAGCATTTCTAGCAAGCAATTTTTGCAACAATAAACAAAAGAGGAAATCTATCCTTCAGTAAATCTCGCAGCGACAGAACCAGAGGGCTGCCACCACACCAGCCCAAGCTCCAGGTTGCATTTTGGTAGAATCGTATAGGTCTGTGACTGCCCCTGTGCAGGACTGCCTCTGGATCTGCACCAGCTGGAGACTACTGAGATGGAGCCATTAACCAAAGACTATTTATTTATAACCAGTGCTCTTGCTGATTACGCAGATGATTATATGTGTCTGCTGGCAAAAATTCTGTTTCCTGTATATTTCATACTTAGGAACATTAATAGTCTTTAAAAAAATTTATAAATCTCCAAACTTCCCATAGTCAAATTTATTTTCATTTAACAAAACATGAATTTTACCAGAAAAGAAAAACTTTCAGTGATCCATTCATATATCTCTTTCAGTAATGAGCAGAGTTGTACTATTTGCAAGAAACGTTTTCCTTTGGTGAGGACTTGATAACTTTCCTAAATGTTAAACAGAAATTATGCAAGCTCTGATTTGACTTACCAGCTTTCTAAAGGGACTGTTAAAAGATAATTATGCACAATAATGATGATCATAAGAAGTAGCGCACGTTGTTCAAAGATGATGTTTTCTGAAATCTGCAGTTATATATGTCACTGGAAATATTCCCAAGTAAACTTCATTTTGTAGCTCATCCTCAAGAGATGTCATTAATATAATGATACATTTATATCAGTTATCAAGGGAATGTCTGAATTTATTTTCACAGCTGGGTAAATAAAGAGCACGTTCCTGGGAACAGTTGTATGACTGAGTTTATATTTGTTAAATTATATTGATACATTTTTTGTCAAACAGCACTTAGAGTATATGCTTTAAGAATAACTATTTTCTAAACTTGAGTGATTTTTCTTAATTTCAGAGACTATTGGGGTGCTTTACGCCCTCCGGTCGCTCTGCTCCGGAACTCGGCTTTTCAGCGTCCGCGGCAAAGCCAAGACCATGTGGCTGGGACAAGTCCAGACACATCACAGTCGAGCAGCAGTGAGCGGTTTAGACGCAAGGCGTCTCTCAGCAAGTTAGAAAGCCAGCCCGTTTACCTTCTGAGGGTTTCTCTTTGCAGATCCCGGATGAAGTGAAGGAAAAAGATGCGAAGTTCAACTTAGGTTTCACGTTCCGATTTTATTAAGTTCCATTACCGACATCGATGTTCATTCTCAGAAACCTAGGTTGAAAGAGAGCGTCTCTCCGCCCACCATCTCTCTTTTATCCCTCAGGGCGGAGCAAGGGGAAGGGAATAGTTAGTTTACCAATCAAAGGAGTGGGGGCGTGGGGCAAGCCAGATTGACATTCGTGTAACACAATCCCTTGCTGTTCTCTCTGGAACTCTCGAGGGTTAGCCAGAAACCCCACGAGACTTGGGGAGATCCAAAACACGTGAATATTGCGTCACACTGCAACAAGAGACATTCAATGGATGCAATTGAGCTGGTTAGTTAGATAGACACGTGACAAATAAGCTTACCAGCCTATCTACTACAGCTTTGGTATGTTCTGCTGATCTGCTTCTGCTTCTCTGACATAACTGAAAATTTACTTCTGTTGATTACTGTGTGAGTATTCTGGAGAGATTTAGCTCTGTCTCATAAAATGATTACCCTGGATTTAACTACTCTGCTTCCATTAAGGTCAAAGGAAATTATGGCTTATGTTTCAAATAAGACTTGGCGTGGGAACGTGTGTCCATAGCCTGTGAAATTTTCAGTTGATCTCAATACATTTTTTTAAGACTACCTGAGAAAAAATCCCTTGATTTTTCAGAAATCAAGAGGAGATTGCATTTCCTAATGGAAAGAATGCTCCTGAACTTTGGGTTATGCATGTGTACAGAGTCATTTCTGAGCATGTTTTTCCTTCAGTTATGCATTCTAAATAGAGGAAAATAATAGAAAATAATCTATTTGCTCTGAAAAAGCATCCAGTGCTTCCTCAGTGTATGCAATCTTAATTAGATTAGACTGGAATGTAGTTTAACTTTTATTGTTTTGGTTGCAGTGAATGTACCTTCCCTCTCATGGAAACCTCTTAAGTGTGGTTAAAGGTGCCTATTTCTCAGACAGGAATGAATCATGTCACTATACTGAAGTTGGAAACCTGACACCCTGACAGTCTTAAAAATTCCTTTTGTAATTTTTTTATCAGTTAGGTATCCTATGAAGGAAAAAAAAACAACTTGAAGCCTGATTCAGAGGAAACTCTCTCCCTAAACAAGAAAAACTTTAGGTCTATGTATACTTATCCTGACCAGAGTTTTATTTAAGTATAAATTACTTTTTCTTCATACTGTTAAGTGAATTTACCCTCCCTGGAGTCTTCTTCATTTAATTTGCTCATCATGAATGTATTAAAAAATCTACAGAGAATCTGCCACATGTATTTTTTGATGAATAGTTGTTAAAGTATGTTGAAATTAGCAAAATACCTTCTTAAATGCTCTGAAAGCACAGCTATTCCACAAAATTGCTTTGGAAGTGGCATTGTGTATTCCACTTATTTTCTCTCTGAGATTTGCAGATAAAATTCATGTTCCATGTACATGGAGAAAGTAGTCTTCTTTCCAAACACCCTGTTCAACAAGCCCAAAATAAATACTGAAATCAGACTCAGATCTTTCTGACTCATTGCTCTCCAGCCCAAACTTCTTCAGTGAGACCCAAAGAAGGAATGAGGAAGGACTGAAGTGGTGGCTGGGATACAGCCAAGACCCAGATATGCTTCCTGGCATTTTTGATACACTGCCCTTCCAAAAGGACAACCAAACCCCACTCCTGCTAGGCACCTGATATTTAACTGGCTGCTTTTAGGCACCAGGTCTTCTGAACAGAAATCAAATGAATTTACAGGTACACTTTCAGACTAAACCAATTTCAAATAATGGCTTTTCCTTCACTGAAGTCATCATTTTGGAGTGAGCATTTAATGTATTTAGCACTGAAAATGTGAGTCAGACCCACTGCAAAGTAGGGTCTGCTGTGAGCCCTGCATTTGCTGTTTGTGCAGGCATCAGGTTTCCTGATTAAGTTTGCAGGACGCCTCTTTTTAAGGGTAAAGGATGTAAAAATACAGCAATGAAATAAACATCACAAATAAAATCCAGGCACAGGAAGGGAATTGAAAGCATTTAAACATTTCAGAAACATTGGTGAAGAAAGATATGTATTAAAATAACAGAAATTTGGAAGTCAAGAATACTATTCAGGATTCAACCTTGACTATGTGATATGGTGTGCAGCCTGAGCTGTATACGTGCTTGGGGCAAACCAAAGCAGGGAATTTCAGTTCATGCAAATTCACATGAGCCTGAGTAAGGAATTGATTCTTCCCAAACAAATTAGATTCCATTTTCAAATAAAACTTGAAATTTTTTTAGTAACAGTGTATTGTATTGAGTTTAAATATCTCCAAACAGTTTGGCCATTTATGTTATTCACAAAGCAAACAAGTTTCATTGTAGAACCTAAATATCATCTCATTATGTTAAAATTGTATAATCCCTTTATGCATATATGCTTTTTTAGCTCCTTGTGCTTTTCAGTAATCCTAAGCCTGACCTGGAGAAAATGTAAAATGTCCTTACAGAAAAAATAGTAAATTGCACAAAACCAGGTCTCTTTCTATGTGTTGCTAAGGACAAAGCAGTTATGCAGGTTTATCAGAAAGAAATGCCTTTTGGCATATCTAAATAAAGGTCAGACATCTAGGAGCCAAATAATTTGCATGCAAATTCCCATTGCAGTGTTGAATCAACAAAGGTCAACTCAGTCCTTGGAAGTTCAAGCTGAGAATTGCCAGGAAACGATGGGAAAGTAACAGGCCTTTGTCACCACAGTGAGGCTCCTACAGAGCAGGGGCACATCTGATTCTTCCCATACCTTGGAAAAGAATGCTGAAAGATTAGAAAAGTCAGGAAAGACCTACAAGCTTGATTTGAGGTGTAGTGAGAATTAAGGGACCCAGGGTAGTTAATAAGTCAGACATGTGATGTGATCGTGGCCTTCAGAAGTACTTCTGTGGAGAGAAGACTTCATATAATGACTTCTTTAATTTAGTAAAATAAGGATAATGAAATTCAATGCCTGGAAATTAAATTTAGATAAATTCAGAATAGAAGTTATATGCAATTTAGTAGCAAGAGTAAAAAACATTGTTCTAATCTGCCTAGAAAAATACAGGATTCTCCAGCCTTTAAAGCTTACTATCCAAAAGGTAGTCTGTCTAAAAGATATGCTGCATATTAAGTAGAAGTTACAATCTACATATGCAAATTATAAGGGAATTTCTCTAGCCCTTGTTATTCAGACTAAAGGATGTTCTGCAATAAAGGTCACAAAAGCTGGTAAAAATAATTTTAAACTCATCTTGTTTGAGCTGTATTTTCCCCTGTGTATGTGGATGAACAGAAGGAGGGTTTATGCACTTGCCTGTCTTACTCTGGCTTCATATACATCTGCTGCACAGGAAGTGTCCTGTGGTGAAAAACACTGAGTTAGTTCTTATATTATTATTATTGTTGTTCCTGCTTTGCCTTTCTATGTTTTAAAACTAAAAACAATCAGATACAAGGAGGTGTTTTGAGATGACTAGCCTAGATCACAGGCACAGAGCTTGACAGGGTCCCATATGGTGAACAGTTTTATTTTAATATATTTTTTGCAAAATTTGCTGTATTGTAGTAATTCATTTTGGGAGTTTAGGTTTGATGCTTAAATTTTAGTGGTGTGGATATTTTAAATTATTTTTTAGTATGATTGCCTGTGGAGAGGTGAATATGGGAGTTTCACCTCTTGGTCAAAATAATAAATGCCTGAAATTATCTGTAAAAGGCTACAGCTGGAGCCTTACTGTGTTTGTATGAAAGATTGAAAGCATACAAAAGAAATGGAACTGGCCAATTAAGCACTGTCATTAGCAGATAGGAGTGAGTGATGCCCAATAAGTCAGCAAGAAATATCATGAAAATACTGTTCCTTTTACGAAAGTATTACCTGTACATTTCTGAACCTGAAATGTGGCATCGTTACTTTCTGGTTCTGAAACTTTAGGGTTCTATGAGATTCTGTTATGCAGAAGATACTAAATTTTTCTTCTCTTTTTAAGCATTTATAAACATACGTCAGTAATTTGATGGTGAAATATTGATATTTCATAAAATATTACTTCTATTATCCCTACATTGTCTTTAAAACCCATCCTTTAAATTCCTAGCTATTTATAAACCACCATGCTTTTGTCAAGGTGTATACATTTAGGATGTTTTGTTTCATTCTATCTTTCCATTTTTTTCCAGTTTGCCTCTAACTTTCTTTATCAAGCAAGTGCAGAGCTGTCAGCAAGTGAGAACAACAAAACCAGTTCTCAAAAACTCAAGGAGGAAAGGAATTAAGGTGATTTCATGGGGGTTATGGAGAGGTCCCTCCTGTGCCCCATGTTTCAGAATGTATTATGAAACGCTGAGGTCCCAATCCCAGCACACAGAACTTGACGTCTCAGGGTAAGGGAAAGCCAACACTTGATGAATAAGTGTTTGGTTCTTTCAAATCTTTATCTGACATCTAGGTAAGAGACCTGCTTGGGTTTTTTTCTAACTTTCATAGAAATTTAATTGTGTAAAGTAGTTAAACGGAGCCAAATGAGATTTGGTGGAAAAAAGAGCTGACGGGGGGCTTTCTTTCCACTTTTGCCTTATCATTTATTGAACATGGTCTGTTCCAGGAGCTGTAGTATATAGTGGAGAATTGGTGAAGCTGTCTCATAGACATGTGACCTGAGGATTGACATGAGCAATCAGAAATCCATTGCACCAACTATGTACACATAAACATCAGCCTTCCCTTGAGCTCTGAAATACCCCTGACAGTTCTGTGCATCCCCAGCTGAGAGTCTCTTGCTTCAGCTGCAAGTCAAACTCAGCTCCTTGACCTTAGACACACTGGCTCAGCAAGGAAGGCATGAACCTAGGCTCTCCAGGGAGTACCTCTTGAAGGTAAAGATTAGACAGGAGCACAAGGACTTAAATCTTGAGTTTCTAAATCATTGTTTCGATGCTGCTATATTCCCTTCCATATCAACCAAAAGCTTCCATCTCTACATTTCTGAGGGACAATAAGTTAAAAGGCCTCATACTGGAAGAAGAGAAACCTCTACCGTGTTCCAACACTCTTTCTAGGCTGTACCTGTCAGTAGCAATAGGAGTTTACTTGTCTGCCTGAAGCAGGAGACACAGGGCAGCAATAATGCAAAATGCTATTAGTAAACACAGTCCATTAGGCTCTCATTGTGACAGTGAAGGAATGAAAATGGCTATGGATGAGTCCATGAAGACTAACTGAGTAACAGGAAGAGGATTTTTTTTTAATCTATAAATATTTATTCTGGAGAAAGCATATTAGGTGTTTAAAATTGCAGATGCTCTTCTGCTCAGTATTTGACTAAAGAAAGCAATCAGTTCTTCTAACAGTAGTAAGCAAATAGCATAAGGAAATAATGAGTACATTAAAAAAACAACAAACCTTTAAATTAACTTAACTTTGAAACAACTTGGTTATTTAAGGGCAACATTTGAATGTCACCAACAGTTTTGAAAGCATATTAAAATGAACCAAATGCACATGACAACTTTCTTATCTTTTAATAGCAAAAAATCATTTCACAATAAGACAATGAATTTAGTAATGTGGTCAGACTGTATCAGAGTTCTTTAATTAAAATTATAGCAGCTTCAAACTCAGAATTCATCACATCCATCAGTTCAGTCTGCAGGTAGTATAATGTAGTTATTGTTTTTGCCCTACATATACAGCATCTTTGTCAAAATAATAGAATCTAAATTGAAATTAGAAATTTCATGCTGGATTGAATCCAATTAACCTGACAAAACCATTACGTGAGCATAATTTTTTTTCTCATTTGACACACATATGCTGTCTCCAAAAACAGAAAGCAGATAACGTACAGCATTCCACTCATACTTCCATCATACTTCTTTCACTTGAAAGGCAATACTTTCCCCTTGAAATAACTTGGAATATTCTATGCAGCCTTGAGTACTGCTTATCAGAGTGTGGTATAGCAAATGTCATCAAGCCTTCATTTGTGTGTCTGCAGCCTGAACAGGGACCTACTGATCTATATTTCTCTGAGAAAATGGATAGTGATCAACAAAGGAGACTGCCATATTGCATGTTAAACAGCTTCCATTAGCCAGTAGAAAGCACTGATGGCTGGAGTCTGACTGAAGTACTGCTTTTTTTCATGTTGAGACAGCTTTAAGAGCCCTTCATGGCTTTAAAACATAAATTTTTTCCCCTACAAACTTGCCTCTTTTCTCTTTGATGTTGTCAGTACACAAAAAATGTGATCCTAATGTAGGGTTAACTGAAAACAAAGGTATGCAAGTAGAGTATAAGCTGCCTCTATCATCTCATTGCAATCAATGCAACCACACCAAACATCTTAAAAATTATTTGTAAAACTTTGTGCATCAAGAACTGTTGCATAATATGGAAACCCCATAGTCTGGAAGATTTATTCTCAACTATTCCAAATTCTTTCTGCCCTTTAAATACTTTTTCCATGAAAAATTACATTGAGACTTCTCCATCTAGAAAGGTTTGTTCACAATGAACATCTGTCTGTGCCTATACTAACATTTTTGGGTATTTTTTTTCTGTGAGCTTCAGAGATGACTTCTTCATACATTGCTGCAATTTTCGTTGTGACAGGGGGAAATCATCAGCTCTTACCATCACCATCTCATCACAGCTTTTGGAGACACAGCAAGTGCTTCATTTCCTCACTTGTGAAATTGAAGTGACAAATGCTAGATTGGTACCATCCATGTTCCAGAAGGGGATCAAGGTGAAAAAACCATCAAAGAAATGAGCCCTAGTGCTACTCAGCACGTTAGCATCCAGGTGGGTTCCAAGTAGATATGGCTTGCACACCTTCATTGGTAGGTATTTTCTAATCCAAATCATTTTGACAGAGAAGAGTTAAGGAGCGAAAGGCACACTCTTCTATCACCTTTATTGTGTATGACTGAGGGGATGGGTTCATTAGGTGATGTTAGTGTGTTGTGTGGCTGGAGGTGGTCACGTAATCATCAGGGCTGAGCCTCAGGCACAGCGGGATATAGGGCTGGGAAAGAGTTGCTGAATGCAGTGTAAGTAAGAGAAAACACTTGGAAAATTCCTCACGTACACAGATAAATTTTTTATAGTAATCAGAAGATCAAAATTATAACCCAGAGCTGGTGTGGGATCACAGTATTTCAAGCAATCAAGCCAGACAGACTGTATTTTCCGCTTTCCAAAACATATCCTTCTTAAAGAAGAGGTGTAGCGGGATTGAGTTCATTACTTATTTCTTGGCCCAGAAGGAACTATTAAGAGTTGAATTTCAGCTGAACTCACAGAATTAAACTACTTTATGAAGTTTTTTGGAGACCACAGGAAAATAATTACTTTCCTAAGGAGAATAATGAAAAGAAGAATAGCAAACAAAATTAATAATTCTTCATTTCCTCTTTGAGAGGTGATCAAATTGGATAGCTAGAGGCTGTACATGAGGACAAAGACAAACATTTAAACTTAGCTTTGAGCTGTGTGTGATTTCCATGATTTTGAACAAACAGTAGAAGAATTTAAGACAAAAGGGATCCTAGAATAGTGTTATTAGTAATAGACACAGGAAGGATCTCTTCAGAGTCCTAGGGGGCAGAGTTCTGCTGTTCAGTCAAGAAGTGTGAAATATGAATTGCCAGACTCTAGGTTCCTTTGTTGTAGAAGAAAAATTATTTTCTTACTGATGAATTAGAACCGATGTACCAATTTTTATTTCCAAATGGTTAATAACTTAATTTCTGAAAAGCTTTTTCCACCAGTTCAGCAGGGTCAAATGAGCTGGCAATGGCAGAGAAATGAGTGTCTCAACAGTACAGAAAATTTATGATTGAGTATGCCTCCCTCCAAAACTCCCTACAGGCCTTCCTCCCATCTGAAAATTCAGGTTCAGGACTGTTAACAGCACTATAGGACACTTTAGCTTTCCATGTAAAGGCTGACCCAAAAGTTCACTCCTTTCTCCCACCCTTAAGTAATGAACACCAAACCCAAAATTCTTTCAGGATAAGAATGAAGAAGAATATGTTGTGATATTCATCCTTCTTTGTGACTGGGAAGAACATTTGACAGAGCAAAAAGGCAAAGGAGACAGGACAAACCGTTTATCTGACTGCTTACTTTGATAAATTATATAATTAATAATTGGGTAGGAGGAAGGTAGTGGTTAGCCAGCCAAAAGCGCTAATGCTTTGGAAGAAACTATATATCCAAAATGAAAAGTGCATTTCATCTAGAGGACAGTTCAAGATTGATTATGGCTCAAACATAGATTTTTCTTGTGGTTTGTAGCTGAAAATGTAGCTGGTTTAATGGTTAATTTCTGGACAGCAGCTATGTCCCACACAGCCACTTGCTTACTCCCCTCCAATGGGATGAGGGAGTGAACAGAAGGGTAAAAGTGAGAAAACTTGTTGGTTGAGATAAAGACAGCTTAATAAAGGTAAAGTAAAAGCCATGCACAGGCAAAGCAAAGCAAAGCAAGGACTTCATCCACCACTTCCCAAAACCAGGCAAGTTCTCAGTATTCCTGGGGAAACAGGACTCTGTCACAAATCATGGTTACTTGGGGAGATGAACAGTGTCCCTGTAAACAAGTCTTCCTTCCTTCTTCTACCTCCAGCTTTATATGCTGAGCATGATGTCATATGTTCTGGAATGTCCCTTGGGTCACAGGGGCCGGCTGTCCTGGTTGTGTCCCCTCCCAGCTTCTTGTCCATCCCCCTGTCTTCTCACTGGTGGAGTGGGCTGAGAAGCAGAAAAGGCCTTGATGCTGTGCAAGCCCTGCTCAGCAATACCTAAAACATCCCTATGTTATCAACACTGTTTCCAGAAAAAATACAAACATAGCCTCGTACCAGCTACTGTGAAGAAAGTTACTTGATCCCAGCCAAAGCCAGAACGAGCACTCAGAGTCATCATAGCCACATTTGTCTGACTTCTATTACTGTTCCTGAATTATTGTCATCACCAATCAGGTACAAGGAAAAGCTTTAATTGGAGACAGTTGGTCTGATTCTTCTGTGGGTGCAAAACTTAACTGGACGATGCAAATTGAATATTTGGAGGCAAGTACAATCAAGCACAGCACTGTATAATAAACAAGGCTGACTGAAGGGTGATGAAAAGTCCTACAGTACGATGCAGTAAAGTGCTGGACAAAGCTCTTGCAGTCACAGGAAAGCTTAACATAAAGAATGTGTAAATATAAATTGTCTGAAAGGTCAAGAGAGAAAGGTCAAGCTTCTTTTACTCATACACTCTACTGCAAAAAACTCCAACAGATTAATCAGTGAAAAATTTTGTTTTGGTTTGTTTTTCCAGGCCAAATATGCCTGTACCTAGTGACTGGGGCAAAGAGCACAAACCAGAAAGGTGATGGGCATATACATTAATTTAACAATGACTTGTTAAACTAATGTATATGTTTTCTTCATTGCAATCTTGATCAGCACGCCAGAACAACAGAAGAGAGAAAAATCTTTTAAGGCAAATACAACAGAAAAACCTGACTGAAGGGCTTCAACAGAGCTAAGGCCAAATAAGACAGTAAAAATAATTTAAGAGGTGAAAGGAGCTGCTTGGTTCACCTTCCCCATGAGCTTTATTGTTTGCACTCAGTCTGGAAGATTATGATTCCTTCTTAAATTGCAGCAAGCAGCAGCCATTAAGTTTTTCGTGTCACAGACTCTTCTGGGTGAAGTTCTCAGTAGTTCTTGCCAAACTGAAAGGTAGTTTTGCAAATATTTTGAAAATATTCAGAGAATTTCTTGGTAGCCTCATGGTGTGGGCTGTTACGTAGGAAGGGGACATTTTTACACCACACCATATTTAATAACTGCATGTGAAGGAAGCTCTTGAATAGGACTAGATGTTTCAGTAGACTGATTATATATAGTATGTAGTTTTTTGCGTGCAGCATTCAGTTTAGATCTAGATTAATCTGGACAAGAGTGCAAGAAAGCTCTGAAATATATCATGCATGACCATGATCTTTCAGTGAGGGTTTTGCTACATTTCGGCAAGGTGTTGGGACACAGCCTTCACAGAAATAAGAGAAAGAGGCAAAATAACCAGTATTGATCAGGTAAATTACTCCTTTGCTTGTGAGTTTCGACATGAATATGTTTTCACAGGTAGGTAATTTTCAAGAGCTAGTTCTGCAGCCATTAATTCTGTTTGGACTTTTCAATGTTTTGCCTCAAAGTGATGGCACAAAGATGAAAATTATGGAGATAGCTTATCAGAAAGTATGTGATGGGGTGCTAGGCGCTTTTTGGG
>VWYI01016929.1:0-73707 GCA_013399455.1 Anthoscopus minutus | reverse complement strand
CAGCTTAATTTTCCGAAGTTACAATTACCTTTGGTAGTGTGGTTGCTGTGCGGAATCACTCAGCTCAGATTGTTGTGGAGAATTGGAGGAAAATATATAGGCAAGTATAACTTGCCTGTATAACTGGATGTCTGACCAAGCTATATTGTTGATTTTCTTTCAGGTATGCACTAGGTTCACAGTGTGCCTTGTCTAAGATATGAAAATTTTCAAAGTGCAGTTCCTTACTCAATAGTACTGGAGAACTGAAATCTTAAAAAAGTGACCAGTACTCTTATTTTCCTTTTCCCCTTTAGGCAAGATTTCCAGAGGAGAATTAAAATGGGAAAACATACAGTCACCCTTCCTAAGCACATCTGAAATCTGTTCTTGGATTCATGCATGTATTTCTGGCTACTCACCGTAAGTTGTCAGAGAAAGCTTCCATGCCCCATTTGGATAGGCTGTAGCCACCCCCTACAAAAGCCATGAGGCCTTTGGCGTTAATGAGATTAACAACTCTTCCCTCAGCTTTTTTCAGAAGTGGCAGAAGCTTGAGTGTGATTTCAATCAATCCCAGCAGGCTAACATCCAGGACTGAGTGGAAATCTTCAATCCTCAGCCAGTCGGTGGGTCCTACAGGTGCTGTTCCTTCGGCATTGCTTACCAAGCCAAAAAGCCCTAGGAGGAATGGAAAACCATTTATTTCAGGGCAATATCTTATTGTGGAGTATCATGTGTATATTGGGAACCAAGCATACAGTCTGCAAAAACTTCAGTGAGATAAATACAGTTACCTGGGGTTTGCTTGGATGATCTACTTTGTATACCTAGTAAAATTTGATGAAGAACATAGGTAAACTGTTGAAGGAAAACTATTTTGTTTGGAGATGTGGGCCACCATGCTGTGCTTTATTATCCAGATCCTCTCAAGTATGTAGGCTCCTAATACACTTTAGTATTCTGTGAAAATCAAATAGTCTGCATAGAATTGGAGAGACTGATTTTTCTAGTTGGGTATAAAGGTCTGAACCAAATGTGTAGAATTAGTCAATGCTTCTAAAGATACTAGCTTAGCCCTGTGTATTGATAATACTGCTTTACTGCCTTTATAAATTACTTGAGGAACTTTAGATAAATAGTGACCTTTCCAAGAGTTTGCTGAGGACAGCCTGTGCCTGAGGGGAGAGGCCTAAAGTCCAGCCTCCATAAAGAGTCTCATACCCTAAGGTGAAAGCATTAGCAGTGGCTATCCTGGCTGAGAACGTGTGACTTTCTACAAGTTGGAAACAAGAGCCTGCAAGGGCGGTAAGTGCTAATAATTTTGCTAAACTTGCTCTCAATCTCTGTCATTCAGGAATGGTCTAGAGTACTCGTGATGAGGCCAGAAGCCTTTTACAAGCTTTGAGGAGGAAGTCCTATAGTAGAAGATACATATTTTGCTGGTTTGGGTACTTAATTTATTAATAAGCTTATTGAATAGTTGGTATAACTGTAGTATAACTTGTGGTTACAGAGCTGTGGTTGAGTATATTTACCATGCAGGTCTTTTCAGCACCCTTTGCCAAACCTGTCACTGAAGTCTCATAGGTATCCAAGGGTAAGCTCTTCCTCTTTTACAGGAGTACTGAGGTCTATGATAGGGGTAGTGAGAGCTACCTATATAACAACTTCAAAAAAAGTGGCTGAAATTGCAAGTGTTTAACTGTTACAGTCAATGCAATTGTTTAGCACAATGCAAATGTCAGACTTATTCAGGCATGCAAAAATATACTCTTCTGTTTACTAGAGAAGGGCTGCAGAGGCCCTGAATTAAGCATTTTTAATTGAGTGGGCTGAATTTGTCAAGAAAATTTTCTGGTACCATTTAGTACCTTCCTTCCACTGACATTCTTCAACTACAGCATAAAGAGTTTAAAAATGCACCTGGGAACGATCTGGTTTTAACAGATGAACGAGTAGATTTTTAGGCATCCTGTTGGTGAAAGCAATGGGCAGCAATGCTGAAGAGAATATCTTTGAACTGAGAAATGACAGAACTGAGGAGTGAATGTGTTTCATCAGTAAGATTAAAAATGCCTCTGCAGTGAGTAGAGAGGCAACAGAACTTTTAGCTAGAACAGATTTGGCTATATTGAATCATCTTTCTGAGGAGTTGTCTTGTCACTTACCCTTGCCAGCTGTTTGTTCAGTCACAAACATCACAGCCCTTGCAATGCTGTTGGAGTCTGCTAAGTTCAGATTCACTGTCTTCAGTGAGAGTGAAGAGCAGGACAGTAGCTCTTGGCTTCCTTTTTCTGTGACACATGCAGCAATGACACAAAATCCCCTTTTGTCAAGCCATTTAGCCAGTGAGTTTCCAAGTCCAGTGTCACAGCCTGTTATGAAGACATGCTTTCCATCCAGGTTTCTCACTCTGTATCTGTCTCTGATGATCCAGTAAATGATAAGAGAAAGTGTGGAAGCCAAAATTGCTATGTGCAGTGAGTCTGAAAGTGAGAGCTACAAGCAAGTAAGTTAATGATGTAGAACTGCTACGAATCAAATGTGCTCTGCCAACCCTCCAATTTCCTGAAACACAACTCCTGTAAGGGGCTTTGTGTCTGGCTACAGCCCTTCTGGACCGCTGGGTGTTAGGGAAGAGCAGGAATAGGAGCTTTGGCACAATGCAATTGTGAGCCATGAATAATGTGCACCTTGACAAAACCTTCTGTATCTTTTTTTTCAATGGATTTTTTTCACTGTTTTCAAGTTTTGCTGACCAGACTTCCTAGTCAGCTCTGTCTTTTAAGGACATTTCAGACTCAAAGGAATGACCATATCAGTTCTGAAAGTTCTTTCTTTGTGGACATTCGTCATTATTTATGCTCATACCAGAGAGAGAAATTCCTCTGGGGAAAAGGATTAGTCTCTTTAACCACTTGTATGATGCTATCCAGGCTGCTTTTCTAAACTGTAACACGCAAGCAGAGTGACCCCAAGAGCAACGCAAGGGAAGTGTAAGCTGCAGTGGTAGATCTGATGACTAATTTGTTTTGTGACTTGTGTTGTGTGACAGTGAGTGATTTGCTCTCTGCCCTTCAGACAAGGTAGACTTTGGGGCAGTTCCTGAGTCTTCTGTCACCTGTTGCATGTTTAGCAGTGATACACAGCACAGCAGAACATACTGTATAGGAAGTGTACTCAAGGTTTCCTAACTCTGTTGAGGAGTATACGGTTTACTTATTACAAAATATTTTGATAAATGTAGAATACAGTTCTTGCATCTAAATTCATGATAATTGATTACTAACTTTCTATTTTTATTTTGGTTTTTTCCAAGAACCAAGCCAAGTTAATTCATTAATGCCAATATTTATGGGACATTCAATAAGCATATTCCAGACATCATGTTAAGAGAAACTTTTTTGCAGGTTCTAAGCAGTCACCTAGGCTCTAGGCACCTAGATATGTGTGGATGTGCAGATATTTCACCTTTAAAATGTGACATTTTTAAAGGCTTATTTTCGTATAACATTATTTCTATCTCAAGACATGAATATTAAAGGAAGATCAATGTATTAGGCCTGTTTGTTAGAGTCTGTCTGCTATTCTTGTTCCTGACTTCATGGACTGATTTGCATTTATTCTGATCCTAAATTTTGCTGTCACCTCACCAAGTAGGTGTGGAAGAAATCTCAGAATCTGACAGTGAATGAATGTTAAACTCTCAATAAATAATTAAATCAGTTAATTACTTTATTACAAGCTAATAAAGTATAACAAATTACAACATTCATTACCACTTAATCATCTTTAACTGAGTGCTTCAGTAGCCATCAATACGAACTTCGGAGCTATTGACTAATGGTCTCTGATTTTAAAACATTAAGCAAATATATACAGGTAAGAATTTTCTTCTTCCACTGCATTTTATAGGAAGGCTTTCACTGAACTTCTGAGATGTTTGTACTGCTTATTTTAGCAGCCCATCTCACTGTTTCGAGGTTGATGTAATCAGCCCTCTAGCTCAGGTACGTTGCTTAGACACTTGGCTTTCTTGCTGTGAATGTCCCTGTTAAATTTGACAAGGATTGCAGCATTCCTGAATGTGTGCACTTTGAAATAATCTTTGTAATTTTTCACTGTGTTGGTGACATTTATTTTCTGAGAAGACTCAGAGAGTGCTCTGACAAAGTGCCACTAAACTGTGTGAAAGCACTTAGGCTAATGAAGGCTTTTGTGATGTTAAAATAGAGTCTGAAAACAGAATGTTGCAGCAGCTGATCCTAGATTTCCCCAGTCCATTTGCAATAATGTGTCAGGCAACGACGTTTCCTTTGACTGTCCATTTAGAATTTGAAGCAGAGCTAGGCGCAAAAAAAGAGAGGGGTTGCTATCAAGCAGACTCTGGTAACCCCATGCCTCTGAGTCACAGTAAGCTAGTGCAGTGGTATATATAAATAACTTTAGGACCCAATGACCTTTTTTCCAATACAAAATTAAACAAAATAATTAGAGTTTTAGGCAAACAATTAACCTGATTGAAAAAAGAACCTCTAGATCACATTTTTCTTTCTTGGCTGTGCTGTAAGGAGGAAGCAGTGGGCAGTGACCTTGCACTACTGGAAAGCAAGTTAAATTTGAAACTGGGCTCTGCAGATAAGTATTGGAGTGTTTGGCCAGGATGCCAACCTGGCTTCTGTAAGGAAAACACCTGGGATTGCTCTGGTTAGTGTTAGCCACTGTATTTATGTAGCAGTAATTGGCACAGAAGCTCTGTAAGACAAAAAGCTCTAGGGGAGACAGCAGAAAGGGCAGCACTGTGGAGTCTCCACTGCTCTTCTTTTCCCTGTCAACCCTGGGCCAGTGTTACTGAGTCTGTAATTCCTAACTGCATGGTTCTTGCCATTTGCTAGTGCTCCTTCTCCAGTAACACAGTCACCTGAGCATCATGGTATGTTTTGCTCTGCTAGAGCCTTCTGCCACTGTGTGTTCTGCTAGATGATGTCATTATGCTGGAAGGAGCCTGGGGTCAGGACCAAGAGAAACTGTCTCAGTTAAAGTTTTCTTTCAAGAAAATCCTCTAATTCTGTGAATGAACAATGTTATCCAAAATATCTCTTGTTTGATAATTGTGAAGTTCAATAAAAGCCAGAAAAAAAAAAAAAGCCACCTGACTTCAAAGATCATATTGATTTTAAAATAGCTGCATGGAGTGCATTTCCAGAGAAAATGTCAGCTTGATATTTCAAGAGTATTGATGTATCTTCATAAATATTGAATTTGGATTAATAATGTAGCCAGTAAATAGCTAAAGCCAAATTCTGTTTTGCATCAAACTTTGATATTTGCCTGGCAAATTGAGAACTTGTGTGATAGAGCTTGGCTTCTTGTGCCTACACATGTGATATTATAAAGGCAATTGATTTTAGAGAAAAGCAGCATGACTGCATTGGGAGCTCTGTAACGACCCTAGATGCCTGCAAAGTACAGCATCCCTCTGCTTCTCTGCACTAAAGGAAACTGAAGTACATAGACCCCATATCGAAGGGAGGTGCTAATGATTGACTCCTATAGCAAGTTTGCTTATGCCCAAGAATTTCAGGCTAGGGTGGTCTGAGGCCTGTGTGTGCTCTAGATTCCTTTACCCCTCACTGTGCAGGCAGTGCAAAACTCCCAAAGTCAGTGCTCTGCAATGGGTAGAGAGATCTGCTGGGCATCCTGAGGGAGAACTGCCAATGGGAAATTTAGGCACTGTGGTTCTCCAGAATGAGCACTCGCGTAGCACTAAGTGGAAGGTTTAGATGTGTCAGGCAGTGCACTGAAAGATCATCCAACAGCTCTCCAGAGTCACCCTTCCATAGCTACAAACCTCTCATTTTCAGTTAATTATTTGAACAAATAGGCAAGCACAAAACAACAGATCTCTTGCTCTTAGGTGAGCTATTCCACATGCAGAGCTTTGCTCTTCTGTTTCATGGAAAAGGAGTGCTTTTTTGTATGCTGTGTAAACATATGTCAGTATGGTAATTTGGTTTGGTGGTCAACAGATAATTTAAGATCTTTATTAATATGTCACCTGAAAAGAAATACACCTCCAAACTCTCCTACACAGCATTTTGTAAGGAGATGAATGTAGTCTGGTGCAGAGAGTTTTCGGCATAATTGTATCTTGTATGGCTTGCACGTCCTATTTTTACCACAGATCATAAAAAATAGGAAAATAAAACCATTTAAAAATCTTAGATCACCAACCTAGTATTTGAAAATTGAAGTAGGGGAAGATTCCACATGTTGGGAAGAGCATTTCTGAGTTAAAATTTTATTCAGACCTGTAGGTGGTAAGATAAGCAACAATTATTAAAATTACTCTAGAAAGGAAGTGACCGCATGTTCTCTTATCTGTGCACTAGAAAACAAATGCTTGGCTTTCTTAGATATCCTGCAAATACATGTTATAGCTACTGCTCACTGTAACAACAGACACAAGTTCTACTCACATTCTCAGGAGACATCTGTAAGCTCAGTCTATACCTCCAGGTGCTCATGAGTTGCCTTCACCAGTTATTTCCAATGTCAGAGCGTAGAAACAGCCCAATTTGTTCATAAACTTGTGTGCCAAGACATGCATGTCGTTAAAAAAACTCAACAAAACTCATCATCTGTGTCTGATGGGACTTTCCTGATTGATGCCCATCAGCAGGGCCCCTCTCCCTGCTCTTGCTAATGAATTGTACTGTGATCTGTCTATTTTAGGGATGTACTTGGTATTAATCTTCTGGCTATGCTGCCTCACCTTCCTATGTTGTATAAGCATTGCTGGCTATATATAGTGATTTAAAGAGCCTGGGGGCCTGTCAAGGCTTATTAAGGGCAATTAATCTACTGAGCTGAAAGGACTGATCTGTGCTTTGTGTTGAAACTGGCACGAGTCCTTCTGTTGATATAATAGAGCCTACTTCAGACCTCCCCTTTTTCTCTTGCATGTGAATGAGTTACTGTTGATATGACTTAATCTTTTAAGATACCTCTTCATGTATGAAAACTTCATGGATGAAATTATTTTTACTAGTCTAGGGGCATTTTTTTGATACTAGGAACAAACCAATTTCAGTATTTCAGAATTAAATGCTCAAATACTACAAACTGTACAAACAGAATCTCTACAGTTTGAATGGGCGCAGATGCTAACATATGATTGTTGGTTGTCTTGTTTGCCTAATCTTTTGTCCAGTCTAGTGGGCACTTTTGATCCAGCTCTGAGTGCTACTGCATAAACATGGCAGCAGAATTTCTTTTCCCTTCTCATATCTCTTCATGCACAGTGCTGTGCGGTGCCAAGTGCTGCAGTAAGCGAGGAGGCTTGGGCAAAACCAGTTCTCAATAGCAAAATGAATGAATAAGCTTTTTTGTGAAAATTGATTTGAAACTAACTGAATGAGTAGGAAATTAAAACTGAGGAAACAAAGTAAAGTGGTAGGATGGAGCTAGAAATTATCTTGCCCATAAAGTTGAGTGGATGATGGCAGTGGCACCTTGTCCCTGACTGGCTGATTACATTTGGTCTGGCTGGTCCCTGACAAGAGGTGCAGAGTTGTTCATCCTCTGCATGGTGGGCAGGTCCTCTCCCTCAGTTTCTCTCCCTGCTCTCCTTGTCTTGGGGCTGAAGATTCTTGCTGCTTTTTCCATTCTTGAGTGCCACAAGCTGTGGTATTGGTTGTTACTGTGCTTTCACCACTCTTAAGGCAGTCAGGAGGTGCATGCATCTTGCTGGAGATGTGGGGTTCAACACATGGCTGGCAAAAGTTTCCTCTCCAGGACAAGCCTGGCAGAAGTGCCTGCTTAGCCCTGTCTGGCCTGATTCTAATGGAAGACTCTAGAGTGTAGTTAGAATGACCACAGAACAGCACTCCACCAGCATGCAAAGCCTGTCACAGGGAAACACTGCTCTATCAGTGTTGGGTTAGAGGTCCTGATTTTGTGGGTGGCAATCCTTTGTTATGCAAGTGTAGGAGAGGAAAACATAAAAGGAGTTTCTCTTCCTCTACAGCTGTTTTTTTTTCTCAGCAAACTGCTTTTGAACTGCAGAAAGTAATTTCAGAAAGCTGAATAGAACCTGCTTAGCATATTAGAAAACATTAAAATTGGTAATTTTTCCAGTAAGTTCCCTTCACAGAATATCCTCCACCTCTTTCAGAACACAGCATGTGGGGGACCTTACTGGAAAAGAAATCACATAAGCAAAATCTGGGCTCTATTCATAGCTTTCTGTTAGCTTGGCATGACGTAGGCTTTTCTCTGCAGAAAGCAGACCTTGACTGTCTAATTTCATATTGATTCCTTAGATGTATTTTATAATGAAATCCCTGACTCTTAGAAAGGAAAATTTGCCATACTTGAACAATAACATTGGGGAAGGAAATTTGGTTTCCCAGGTCACAGCAAGAAGCTAGAGTTATTCCTGCTGGACAGGCGAAGGTGTTGAAGCACACACTGTGCTGACTCTAAGCAAACCAAATCCAGGTTCTGTGAATGCAGTCCCCCGGGACGTTCTGACCTTGTGGACCTTGTGTTATGGGTCTTCCTCATGAGATGTCCCTTCTGGTCTTTAAAAACTAAGTATATTTTCACCTGCCTCAATACAGCCTTGTGAACAGGTCAGATTTTGCTACTAATAGCACTGCACACCATAGTTTGCTTCTTTCCAGAAGTCACTGACTTCTTTTGCTGGCGTTTGAGAAAATGAGGCATCTGGTCCCAGGAGAGTAAATGTCAGCAGAATCTGGTCCTCCATACAGTGAGAAGTAATACATTAGGCAACTGATATTTTTTTCCTGAATTTATAATATAAATAATGTATTTAGAACTGGTGTGCCCTGTCTCAAATCCTGGTTTTATTTTCTTACCAGTGTTAACATTTGCAGTGGTAGTGTCTCACATGTGGTCTGACAAGGACTAAATTCAACCAACCAAACTTTAATTTCTAAAGATAAAGATCAGAGTAGGTGGTGTGATTTCACAGTTTCTTTGTTTCCCTAATCAATTTTTTTGATTGAATAATTTTGGTGAAGAAAAGATAAAAAGCTTTAGCTTCTAGAAAGCCTCTGTGTGAAACTAGAAAGTCCAAGGATCAAAAGACAAACAGCCCCTGCTCCAACAGGCTTGACAAGTTTCACAGGTCCTGAATGGCTGCTTCATCACTGGGGCTAGCAGGAGAAAGGGACTCGATTTTTATATGATTTCTAAATAAACAAACAATAATGACAGAAAATCACATTGAGCACATTGATTACATCTGCAGATAAAAGTTTTACTGTTTGGGAGTTCACTCAAAACTACATTGCCAACATGAATAATTAAACTTTAACTGATATTTGGATAAATCTTTCTAGACCAAATAGTAATATGTGTGGGTAGTCATATTGTGGTGCAGATGCATTTAAGATTAGCTTTTCATACCACAGTATTTACAAAAAGTCAGAATGGTGAGGAGATATAATGCTACTTTGCAAGGCTTTGTCAGTGAGAAATGTATTGCTTCTTTTCACAAAAATGTCTGGAAATTGCCTCACCTTTTTTAAAATACTCCTTTCCATATTGCATTTTAATATCAGGTAGAAGCTTACTCTAAATAAACTCTTCCTCTTTTGTAATCTTTGCTGGAGTACATAATGCTGTTTTTGACAATCTGGGTTGACCACAACAAGTCTTTACTCTAAAAGCTTTCATATCTTTCATGAAGGCAGCCCAATTATTTAATTGCTTTAGACATTATTATTATTACTTGTACTGTAGGATTTTTTCTGTACTGACACTTCTATTTCTGTCTTTATATGGCACTCAGCCCACAAATACTGCAAGGTTTATTCATGATTGTGAACTTTCAGCTTGTTATCCATAAATGAAAGAAGGATGAGCTATCTTACCTCCTTCCCAGAGTGAGAATGTGCAGGTACAGTCGCTGACAGTGTATTTCAGATCCTAGTTCTCAGTGCAGTAGATCATTAGTTACCTGACTTGTATGAAAGACTGGCTGGCTGCCTAAATGCAAGTATGTAGAGCCAATTTACATATCTTAGGAAATCCCTTCTTTAGGGAAGACCTTAGGCTGGTGGTAGGGTTTTTTCTGGCCCCATCTAGTACCTGTCTAGTACCTGTGTGTTTTGGTATCTAAAATGGCACTAAATGCTTTAAGACACTCGAATTGCTCCTTGTCTGTGCTACAAGAAACCACATGGTAGTCCCTAGAATTAGTTTGCTGTGTTCTCTAGATATTTGTAACAATTGTGATAATTAAGAGAAAACACTTCCAAGAAGAAAGCTTAGACAGAAGTTATTATCAAGCAATAACTCATGGTATGTATTTTTTCTGGATGGGTGGCTGTGAGAATTTTCTAGGTGTACTTTTCATGTTGCAAAGACATCTCAGTTTGGAATTGATTTGGATTGATTTGGAAAACATTATGAGCCCTCAGAAACTGGAGGGAGAGGGAAAAACATAAAAGTGTAAACCAGCTTGTGTCAGCTCTTAGACTTCAGTGAATGAATACTTTTGCTGGTCTGACTTTACTCCCAGTTTTTCAAGGGGAAAAATATCACATTTTGCCTGAAAACAAACATTGTTCAAATAAAAGCAATTTGTCAAATTATAAGCAATTTTATTAAGAGATCAAATGTCAAATGGAGACTGGAATTTTGCAATAAGTATAATTGGTACTATGGCACATCGTAATAGACCAAATTTAAGACTCAAATTTAGTAGAATCCACCCAGTAGGATCTTGGGCCTTTGCAAGCTCTACTGCAGTACTGCTCCTGCTGAAATCAATTAGCACCAGGAATGGCAGCAGCATCTTCTCTTTCACAACTCGTTGGGTCAGACATATGTAATTTTTCTGGTTTTCAGATGTTTTGCAAACAGTATTCCAAAACAGTTACATTCAGATTTGTTCAGTAGAGTGCATATGTAACTTTTGCTTTTCATAGAATGAGTGATAACTTAGAAGTTATTTATTGCATGTACCCAAATTTTAAAACAAAACCACACTTGTTAAGTGGAATTTATTTCATTTGTTTCCAAGCTGGGTAACACAGTATGGGATGTGCTGAACACTTGTGCCAAAACCCAGATAAGCATATGAGTGCAAACAGTGCCAACAAAGATTTCAGGAATTGGATTTCTATTCTGACAATGATATATTGATAACCCGGACTTTTTGAGCACATTCCAAAATATTTATCTACCACTAACTAGATGTATAAAACATCCCTCTACTGAGATCTTCTTTCATGAAAGGTCGCAAACACACACTTGTCAAATGGTCAAGTAAAATAACCTGTGAATGTGGCATGATATTTTGAGGAAAACTCTCCCACCTTTTTGTTTCTTGAGCAGAATTGCAAATTTGTGATATGAGAGTGAGAGTGAGGCCAACAGGTAACAAAAAGCCAAGAAGCAAGCAGGACCCAGAACCTTTCCCATTACTCTGGATATTTAAGTAATGCTACTCAGAAAAATGCTTTCTTTTACTAAAATCTTTGGTTGTCAATGCTGAACTCTCAGGAAAGAAGGGAGCAAGTACTGCCTCTTTGCCTCTAAAGCAATAAATTTGCACAGTTGGGCTGTGGAAGTATGCCTGAGGTCACTGAGCATAGGAAGGAGGATGCAGGTTGGAGCACTTCACCTGCTGAACTGAAGCTTAGACTGTGTGAAAACATCAACACTGCAAAATACATTTGGGAAGAGCCTGCATATCTGGGATTGTACTCCAATTGATTTAGTAGTGAATCTAAAAGTAATTATTGATGATGGATGAAATTCTGCTTAGAGAAAAAATTCAGTTATACTTCTCTATGAGCACCCTTGTCCCAGAAAACAAAAGAAAGCTTTTAGAGTAAAGACTTGTTGTGGTCAACCCAGATTGTCAAAAACAGCATTATGTACTCCAGCAAAGATTACAAAAGGGATGCTTAATGTAATCAACTAAAAATATATATTTAAATAGATTTAAAGGAGTACAGAACTTTTTAGAGATCACTTATGGACAATCCATCTCTTGCAGGGCAAAATTCAATAAAGTTGTACTTACTATGGTCAAATTCTCTTTTGGCTAATCTTAATTTTAAACTAAATTACAATCACTTGACAAGCATAGTAATAGGAACAGTATCACTGCTTTTATTTCCTGCTTGTACATCTGCTTTCTGCTCTGACATGGTAGGTTCAAGATATCTCCACTTTTACTGCAAGTTCTATGGCTGCTCATGGTGCATATATATGCTGGTGAAGTGCAGCTTCCTGTGCTGACTGGAGGTTACCCAGCATGTTGCAAAAGTTACAATTGAGAGATGCTAGTTTCTACTGCTTTACTTCCTCTGCAGCATCAGTAGTGAAGGAAGTATGAAGAAGTGATTAGGTAACTGCCTTCCTGGTATAGTATTTCAGAATTCTGTTAGGTCAAGAAAATTTTTCTCTTGGCTTATGTATGCATGCAGAACAGACCCAGTACACACGCAGGCTTTCTTTGTCTTGCAAACCTTGTTAAAGTTACCATTTTCTTTATTATATCCCTTACTCTGCTTGGAGTTGCCATAATCCTTTGCTGAAGTCTTCATTTGCCTGCAGCTGTGTTGCAGTCTGGGTTGTCCTTGGCTGTTGCTCATCAGAGCCAGGGCCAGGCTTGCTTCTGGATGCTGTGTAGAGACCTGCCCTCCTTGCCACAGAGGGATCCTTGCTGCTCCTGCCTGCCCGCACCTACTTGTCCTGGGACTTGAGCCATGCCAGAGAGCTACACCATGTGTCTGCTAAGGCTTGTGCAGGGCCATGGCAGCAACCCAGGGGCCCAGGGTCAGAGGCACTCTGAGAATAGTCCCTCTTGAGAAGCAGGTAGAGCTGTGCTTTATCACACCTTGCACCAACTGTAATGTATATTAGTAAATCAATACTAAAAAAAAAAACAACAGAGTTTTGACTTGGTCTGTAATGTGGTCAATAAACAAAAATAAAAGACAGTTTAGCTGCTCTGAAGGAAAAGGACTGTTTTTGCCATGACAACAGACATGTCTACAAACACAAGACTTAAACTGATCTCTGTGAGCTTTAATCAGTGGGTGGCACTTTATATCAAATTAATAAAAGTGCTGTAATTACAAGGTTTTTATTTAGAGTGCTTTTAACAGTCTGTTTTATCTCCAGCCTGCCAGGGAGACTGACAGGTCCAATCTGTCTGCCGTGGTCCAACTTTGCAGATCTACCTGCATTTTTATAGAGGCCACAAATAAAAAATGAAAAAACAAAAAAACCAAAGGGCTCATCAAGAGCCCCTTCCCTTCACTCTGCACAGATGAATGATTTTTCAGCATAGATTCATTTTTCTGGCTGATGTCATAAAGTTAGGTCAGAATTTATTAATCTTCAGAATATTTTGTGAGATGATTTGGGAAAAGCAGAGCCCTTCAAAAGTTTTGGGGTAGCCTATGGTCTCATCTCCAATTCATCACTGCCTTAATCTGCTTCATTAGAAGTTTGAAATAAGCTCTATGCACTTTTTCTGAATGCATAAATGAGCAAAGTCTGTAAGTGAGAGTACTGAAGTAGTTTGTGTAGAGCTAAAATTGTGTTCTTTGTCAAACCAAGTCTATTCTGAAGCTACTAGGTGGCTTTGTGTGCCAGTGTGAACTCTGCTAAAGTTCCTTGAAAACCAAAGGCATTGCACTGGCTTTTTGCCATGTTGCTCCTGAAGAAGCTGTCAGTGGGGAATGAAATAAAGCAAGTTCTGCTCGTCACATAATTTTTCTTCCAGCCTCTCCACTACCAGGAAGGTAACTGTCTCTGTATTGCAAGTATCTTTGGCTCTGTGCAGTGGTGGTCTGAATTGCTATCACTGTGATGTTATCTCCAGTAGTGTTATTCTCAAAGCTGTGCAGTGTACAGTGGTATGGATGGAGACTTCATGTTGTAAAATAGTGGGAGGAGACACTGAGTTTGCACTTGATTATGCTGTCATTGTGAACACAGTAATGATGCTAACTGAGGAAAATTTGATTTCTGTTTATCTGCATTTAATTGTGTCACACTTTTGGGCATGAGGCTTTATCCTGGGAAGTTTGAGACAGAAGACTTGAAGAGAGCTGACAGTCACTGTGATTAAGACATTGTCTTTCTATTTGTCCTATCAGTCAGAGCCCTCTGTAGTGAGAACTGATTTCAGAGAGGAACTAAACCCTGTTTGCTATTTCCCTCTAAGCTATGTGGTGATATTGTCTGGGGTCATAGCACTGTCCTCATCAGTGGAGGGCTTGTATCCAATGAGAATTCACAGGAGCTTTCAGGCTCCTGTGTAAAATCTTCATTTCGAAGGAAAAATTGGGAAAAGTTACAAGTCATGTGGAGGGGGGAAATCTTAGATAGAAAACAAAGCTTTTGAACAACCTTTTAATCTGAATTTAGTTTAATCTCTGAACTAATTATTGTGCTGTTCAGTTGATGTTGCTATGTATGCTGGGGACAAGAGCACACACAATTATTGTCTGGCAAATAAAGTTGCTGATAAAATAATGCTATAATAATTATTTTTGTGCCTTCAGCTGTGAGTTTTTTCCAGAGAACTACCCGGTCTCCGTATGTATAATTGTTTTCCAAGTGCCCTGACTTTGTTGTGAGATTGCATTAGTCAAATTTAAACACTCCATTAGATGTCAATGAACTGAAAACTTTGTGATCGCATGGTTATTGACCCAGGTGCAAATAGCCAGTGGCCAGTTGAAAGATTCAGTTCTGACAGATGGGTTAAAATAATGAAAATATGCTGGAAAGTGCTTGAGTGCTTCACTGACTAATTGAACAGAGTCTTTGCAATTTATTTATGATCCTATGATTTTTCACAGCCACAGGTAAGTAACAAATATGTCTTGTTTACTATTTCAGAGTAACTGATGACACTTCCTGAACTGAAAGGTATTTGTATTTTTTCCTTTTGGAGAATTTAAGCTAAATGCTGTATTTCCTGTACACACAGTGTTGTTTTGTTGTTGTTGGGGTTTTTTTAGGTTGTTTGTTTGTTTGTTTTTAATGGGACTGTTTGAAGAACAAAACATTTAAGTTGTTTTGAAGCAATATATCTTTCTGCATAAATGCTATCACTAATATGTGAGGAACCTAACTTTAGAGAAACATGAAAAATAGTGCTTTCAGGGCTAATGTTAATTGTTTCTCTCTACCCCTCCACTTCCCTTTATGTTAAATAAAGATCTGATTTGAATAAAGAGGTGATTTGAAATAGATTTCAAAGAGCTTTGGATCCATTTACAGGATGTGTTCCTTTGTTAGCATTTTTCAAGTATTGCTGATTTAAATCTGGATTTTGAATTCCTCAAAGATTTTTGTTTCTCAAAAATCCAGCAACTGCACTGTAACTGGCTAGAGTAAGAAGCTATTTCCTTTGAGTGAGGTTTGAGTTATTCTCTGCTACTAGGTTGTATTTTGCACACGCATGGGTAGATGGAATGATCTATTGCCTTCTATTTTCTCTGATTTCTATTATCTTGGTTTTAAATGCAGACAACAGCAATAGTATTTTTCTAGATGTTCTAAGTGATCCCCATTAAACATTCAGACAGTGAGGAAAGTGATTTTATTAATCTAATATAGCATGTTAATCTGCTGTACTAATCTGTTTAAGTTAATAAAAGATGCCTGTAGAACAGGAGAGTATTTGATATTGTGAGCTTTAGGAAAAATAGGAAAAAATGTTTCTTTTCAGAAATGTGGGACAGTATAATGGAAAAGTAACGTTATTCCAGAACATTTATCTCTAGCACATCTTTGCAACTAGAATTCTTATACAAGTCTATCAATTATTGAGTTCTTTTCTACTTTTCCCATGACTTAAAACTGTATCAGTATTCAGGGTTAAAAAAAAGTTACAATTACAATTGTCAAGTACAAAATTGATGAACATTTATTAAAATGAAATAAGGATAATTGAACTATGCTATCTAAATGCTTAATATGCTTAAAATGAGAGGTTGTGAGTGTACAGATGTATATTCATGCAAATATTGATACTTAAAGACTGGAGAAAAGATGTGGAGTAACTGTTCCTTGGGATATATTATGTTAAACAAAATGTAGATGAGACTACATTGATTGTGAAAGGGCCTATTTTGGAGATGACTTCTGCAACATTTTCTCATGGGTACATGTTGGATGCCAGGCTTCTCTGGCAGATTTTTCCTCACAAAAACGCTTCTTTAACAAAAAGGTATTGACTTTGTCTTCTTATTTCTTTTCATGTATGATATCTGCTCATCATGTCAGTGTGACTAAGGAATAAAAATGACCAGAGGAGCAGCTCTGGTAGTCAAGAGCTTTGGGTGTGCAGCTGGTGGTGGTGATGCAGATGTTGATGTGGCCCTGGGGCTCCCATTGTTCTCCCTTCTTGAGCCCCCGCTGTCCCCTGTCATGGTCCTCCCAGCCATGGCCACTTGGGACAGCCCAAGGCAGGGACAGGTCCTGCTGATACTGGCAGGATCTGTCCTGTTAATGTCTCATCCTCCAGCCTACCCTCCCAGATTCCACCCTCACAGAGGCAGTAGTTTACTTCAGCAGAGCCATGCCTGGGGACAGGGCTGTTTGCTGGGAGCTGCCAAGCCTTGCAGAGCAGCCTCCATTTAAGGCAGGAGGCACTGCAGCCTCAGAGGCCTTGTGCTCAGAGGTGAGTTGGGTACTCCCTGAGGTGTTTTTCTACTCTACATGTAGTTTCACTGAGTCTGCAAAATATGTCCAGTTATAACTTGTGCTGTAATCAGTGGTATTGTCCTGGGAACATGAGGGCAAAGGGGGAGTTTAACATAATATTGTTTTATGTTCACAGACAAATGTATGCTGATACTCTTCTTCTCCCCATCCCTACACCCTGTCTCTTTTCAGGACTTTTGATTGAAGTAAATAACCATCATGTCTGACCCAGTAGTTCTGCGTAGTGTCAAGAGATTAGGAGAGGATAATTACGCTTTTGACTCGGATGGCAAATGTAAGAAATTTATTCTTCAGTCACCTTATGTTATTAAGCTTGTAAAATATGTGGTGGGTGGCCTAAGTGAAGCAAGTAGCCTACAGAATACAAAGCAAGTAGTCTGTGGAATAAATAGTTATTAGTTTATAGTTACATGGTTTATTAATAGTTATATGGTACCTGATGTCATAGGTATGCTGCCCCTAAAATAACTTTTCTGTAAAAAATATAATAATCCCTACTCATGGACAATCTTTACAGGTAAACTAACAAGTTCAAGGTATCTACATAGGTTTTTACACTCAGTACTTGTACAAGTAAAAGACTTCTATTGAAGAAGAAAACTTTAAAAATGCTGTCTTCCATAGTTTCTTCCAGCAAACACTCATTTGTAGTCATACATATATTTGGCAGAATTCTTATGAGCTAATTTGAAGATCTGATCTAATGCTAAGATCTGCATTCTCTCTTCTTATCAGAGATTGTCCTTTCTTCCATTTTTCCTTTGCAATATGCATTTTCCCATTTTGCAGAAAGAGCCAAGGAGAAACATGAAGAGAAACTGCTAAATATTTTGAGTTCTCTTTTTAAGACTGGAGAAAAGCAGAAAAAATAGAGGGTGTTAAATATTTATACAGCTCATAAAGTGAAACAGTAACCTTTAATGGAAGCTAAATTGAAATACAGATTAAGGGGATATGGCCAGCTTCTGGGACAGGAAACTGTTCATCTCTTCCAGACGTTTACTTTGAACTCACATGCTACTTAGACTTGATGGTTTGAGGAGTTGTTTCTTGGCTGCCTGTGTTTGTTTTACACACTTGTTGCTTTTACTTGTTATGAGATATTTGCAAAAGACTATAAACTGGCAAAAACTATTCTTCTTTTGACAACTGGATTGTTCTTTTGGCCTATCAAGTGAGGTTGCCTCCGGTTTCTCGGTTTCCTTGGAAATACACTCTGTTTTCTGCTTAATGCAAGGAGAAGATTGTTAAACTGCTAGAACACCTTTCCCAAAGCAGATAAAGCTTTAAAACTTCACTAGGATTCTGCTGATTGATCTCATCTCCAGCGAGGTTTGCTTCAATAACCACCTTTTGTACAAATTAGTTAGGATTAGCCCTCTCTGGATCAACCCTTGAACACCACACCTGTAAGTGTAGTTAAGAGACAGATTTATTTGGGAGCTTTTTGGGTACAATTTTTCATCATTTGATTCTCATGGAACTTCTTCCTTGTGTGTTCTCACTTTAACAGTGAACACTCAAATTCTTGCCAGTGTTTTTCAGCTTTTCATTGAGTCTCTGATCCCTTTTTTTCCCCAAATTTTAAAATTTCTTTCTTAAATGCCTTAATTCTCCCTTCAAAATTTTCTTTGCCATTCAAATATAACTATAGCTTTTTTCCTTTTGGGTTATCTTTTATTTTCCCTACATTCTTTTCTATGAACATCATGTGTCCTCTTTTTCTACTTTTTTGGTTCTCACAGGTGAACTGTTACTCATCTATTTTTTTCCTTTCAAATTAACATAGTTCCAAATTCTTCTCCTGCCTAAAAACTGCTGGCCCCTAGGAGCTGGCCTGCAATTCCTTGCACTATTGAATAGCATTGGTATACTCTTGTTGCCCTCTTCAAATTCACTGACTAGGGATTTTTCACATTTGGAGAGTGTTTGTTTTGCTCTCTAAATCCATGACTCAGAGAGCTTTTTCACTGGGCTCTTGTTTCTCCCATTTTCCTTCCACTAGCCATTTCCTTTATTTCTTGCAAAAAACTTTGCATTATCAGCCTATAGAAGAACATTTTTCTAAACCTTAACTTTTCTGATAAACCTTAAAGAATCTTCCAGAAATGGTTTCAAACCACTACTGTTGTTAACTACTGCCAAATTTCAAATAACCAGATATATTCTTTCTTCACAAAAGAAAGGTTTTCTAACACCAAATGATCCTTTGTAATAACAGTTTTACAAATCAGAACTTTCCTGGAAAATGTGTGGGATTCTTGGGATACATGTGCCCTTACTGAAATGATATTTTTTTTACCATCCACAAGTAACAGAGAGCAAAATACAACCACTAGAGTAATTGTTAACTAATTGTTAAATAAACTTATCTTATTAACCCCAAAAAGGAGATGCATCAGCTGTTCCCTCAGTCCCCATCTCAAACTGTTTCCACCTAACATTATGTTCTTGAGAAATGCAAAACTCTCAGGTAATGGAAAAGCCTTCTTCTTCCCCGGGGTAGAAAAATGACAGAGGCAAAATTTGTGGTTGCAGTGACTTCTTTGTACCCTCTATGAATTGTGATGCAAACTTCCTCTGTGTCTGCTCTGTGAAACAGCCCTGTGCATGCTCAGGGTTGAGTTTCTAGATGTAAAGAAAGGAAGGCAGTCTTTGAAATGCAAATTACGGTTCTAGGGGTGTTAATGCTGAACTGGCAAATGCATCATAATTGAGCAAAGTGTATATGCTTAGTGCCTTTAGGTTATCCAAATTGTAATGTAGGTATAAAACTAACTCTTTATTCATTGTCATCTCTTTCGAAAGGCAGCTAAATCCAGACCTTTCTGGGGATGAAGGAATTGTCATACAACTTAATTATATCTTGTAGTGTGATTCCATTTCTATAAGCTATGGTTCCTTAGTCAATGTCTCAAGAGTAGACATCAGTGTGACAAGTTCATCCTACCCTCCAAGACCACAACTGCTCATCTTCCACAGGATTTGCAGTCTCTAAGCTGTGAAGGCAAGAGTGAGGAGCTACTACTCCTCCTTTCAGGGAGCATGCATGGAGTGAGCATTAGGTTAGTATCCTTAAGGAGGCAGCATCCAAGACAACTACTTGAATATTGGCAAACAGTTGGCAATGAAAATTACTTTTGGCAAATGTCCTGAATAATGTTCTTAGTGTGAACCACATTCTGGCTATATGTATTAGTGGGAATGTTTATAGCTCAGGAATGATCAGGTCTCATTGAGTTCTAGAGTTTATATTTCATATGCCTTCAGAAGGTTATGTACTTTAACAATAATCATTAACTAGACTGCATTTATTTTCCCTCACAGGTAACAGCTTCAAGAAATCAGAGTAAGTCATGTACATGATTGGAACAATCAATATTTCTAGGAATATTAAAAGATGTTAATGTCATTGGATCAAATCGATGAAATATTTATTTTAAAAAAACAGCTGTTCTCTAATGGTTGAACTGCCTTATTTGATACAACTGAAACATCTAGACCAAAGCAGTCCTAGAAAATTTTAAAAATTTAAAAAATATAAATGCCAGCAATATGATCTTCCTTCTGAAAATATTTTTGATATTCAAATGTATCTTCAGTGTTTTTAGTTTGAGAAATCATTTTTTCAAGAATTTTAATCAAACTTGGTTAATTTCTTTTGAAACTTAACCTTGAGATTTTAAAACAAAAATAATTATCTCAGATACTAAGATTTAAATGTAGAATTCTGGATAGCTAAAAGGATGGTTTAGAAAACTTGACCTTCAGCTATTACCAGAGATCTAATTGGAATTAAGAGCCTCCTCCTTCCTAGACCTTTGGAAACTCTGTAGCAGGCTAGAGAGTATGCTATAATTTGAGCGAGGTCTTTCTGACACAGTGTACCCAGTCTGGGAGCTACTTCTGGAACTGGGAAACTAGAGTATCTCTTAATTTTTCCCACTGTCAGGTTGCCCATCTAAGAGAGCACCAAGCAGTATTAGAAGTCTAATCACACTTTTCCGCCTTGAAACCCAATTTCTGTTGGACTTTCACATGTAAGAAGCATTTGATCAATACCTACAGGAAAGTTTTCTTTAGGCTTTCTAGAATCTGGTTTCTGAAAACAGTTTATGACAAATATAGCTTGAATAATTTGCTTCATTAAAAACCAAACCAAAGCAACCTACCACAAATAGAATATTCCTAGTCATTCATCACTGAATGTACACAGCTAATGATGATTCCTTGCTATGGGAAGAGCAGATTTCTCTCTCTTGAAGGAAAGATTAACCAACAATTTGAGCAGTAGGTTTTTCTTTAGCTGACCTCAAAGAACCCACAATCCACATTATAGGACCAGTGCGTTGAGGATCTGCTTATGGAACAAAGTATAAACCTTTAGAGACTTTTAACCTAACCTCCATTCCAGTCTCTGTCTAAAATTTCAAAGAACTGTCAAATCACTGGTTCCAAAGAAATCTGAAAGGAACAGCCTGTCTATTAAAATCCTGGGCAAATTTTCTCAAAATATAATTTCAGAGAAGTAATCAAGAGAGTAAAAGTAGTAATGTAAAATCTTTTCCTTTTTGCCAGAAATTTCCATGCATATGAAGAACCATTTATAGAGAAGAAAAGTGAAAAGTGAGTTAAGTTCAATTCTTTATAATTTGCATATAAAACAAAATAAGTACTAAAATACAAGTTTATAATTTTATGTTTTCTGTTGGTGAAGGTCATCAAAGAAGAAAGAAAACAGTGCTCGTGTTGGCTTCTTTCAGCTGGTAATGAAAGCAATGTCTGTAAATATTTGATGTGTGTTGTGTTGCAGAATAAGAGGCAATAACTAATAGGGTTGTTTTGGGGTATAGCTGTGACAAGGCAAACTTTTAAGGGTTAAACCTTTTGACATGAAATGCTACCAATAAAATTCAGTGGGAATTCAATAGAACCCCTTGTCATCTTCTCAGTTTGGTGTCAAAATCGTCTATTAAACATATTATATTTAAGCTACAGGTACATATATGGAAATGAGGTAAGATGCATAGCAGGGATCTAGGTGACTGTGGCTCATTCTTATTTCTGCCAAAAATTTGCTCTGTGATATTTGATAGATAATTTAGCTCCCTCATAATTGTTCCATGGGTTTTAGAAGATTTGGTTGCAATGGAAACATGTGGATACACAATACCATATGGTATGAGTTACATCTAGTCTTTGATGTAGTTCCCTTGGATTCATCTTAATTTTAAAATAAATGTAGTCCAGAGGTATCCAACCCAGCAGCTTGCAACTAAGAGGTCTTATTACTTCTGTTTTTCACATAATCCAGGCAGTTAGTCTCTAATGTGTCCAAACTAGTATGGTCCTGACTATAGTGGTGGGCTAGTGCAGTAACATCCCTTGCAATGTACCTAAGTATTTCAGCTCCTGGTTGGGTGGAGAGAACAGTTTGTCCCCACAGAGGGCAAGCCGAGAGGTTTGATTACTGTAGCTTCTTAGCTACAGATATTTAACTCCTAAAGTGCAGTTGGTAAAAACAGTATGTTTGCTTCACATGTGCTGAGAGATCAGATATCACATATCTGAGTTTTCTGTGTGCCTTTTTTTTTTTTAATCAAGGGAATTCCTAGGCTTCTTATAAGCAAGGTTTGTAAAACAGTGGTAGAGTTAAAATTTCCTTCTGACTTCTTTTTGTTTTCTTCTTCTTTTGTAGAAGGGCCTTTTATTTATTTCTCTTTTGTGTTAACTGATTTTCCCCTTAGATTGTCTTTGCCCTAATGTTCCTTTCCATATAGGCTGTAAATTCACACCCTTTCTTCTCTAAGGCACATAATGGCACCTACAGAACCTGGACAGGTTCTTCAGCAGGTGGCGATTCCTCTTGACACTCCTATTTTAAAATGTATAGCATTTGATACTGATATTCTATATGGACAGTTTATATATTTGCACCTGACTTCACCATGAGAATCAGACTTCATACAGTCATGACAAAGTCATGACAAATAAATCACTATATTTGCCGAGCTGCCTGTGTGAAAACTCTTTTCTATACATTTCTCTCAGGTTAGAGGCAATCAACCACTGTCTGGCTCAGCCAACTCATTTTAGGATTTTAACTATGACAACTTGCTCTGAGATGTTTAGTTGGTTTTTGTGGGGTTGCATGGGGGCAGGATCAAGTCCAGGGAGGTCTGGTGACCGGCATGAGACACAATGAGACAGGTGTCTGCTTGTTTAAGCTCAAAAATCCATTCATTGGGGTGTCACCAATACAGGAACAAACAGCTCAGTCCAGAGGCAGAGAACCTCAAACAGGGGCAGGGTGGTAGGATTTATAGAGGAAGGGTGGAGTTTTATTTTTCCCGGGGTTAGAAGATACTTCCCCCAAAGCAGAGGGGTGGGGTCCACTCTTCCCGGGACTCACAGCCATGCCTCTTACTTTAACAATAATCAAATCTTTGCCTCCCCACAGGTGTTCTATCACAGCACCTCAGACTTTTGAGAAATTGGCTAATTCTATTCAGAGGCTCTACATAATGACCTAAGGCTCTTCCCTCTCTTCACTCTCTGTCTATCCCCACTGGAATTCTGCAAACTATATATATGTAGAAATGTGCAGACTATATATATGAATTATAGTTACTATTCTTAACCTCTTACCTATTTTCTGGAATGATGATAATGTGAAATGATATTGAGCTATTAATGTTATATGATAATATAGTCATTCACATGTTAAAAGGAAGTTCATAATAATTTATGAGGCTGTACACACAGATGTAATTGATTAGACTGAATAGAGAGATTTGTCTTCTTTCTACATTGAAGATAATTCTGAACTTTAGAGAATGTTTTTTAACTGATGCACCCAATTAATGTTTTATCATTACACAACTAGTATGAAGACTGCCTCTCAGCAGAGACCATATTTTTTTCTTCCCTCTTTAGTTTCGATTTTCATCATCTATGGAGATTTTAATGATGGTTGCTGGTAGTTTGTGTGCTATTGTTCATGGAGTAGCCCAACCAGCTGTGCTACTTGTGTTTGGTGCAATGGCAGACACATTTATCGAATACGACATTGAAATGCAAGAGCTTAAGGACCCAAACAAGACATGTGTAAATAACACCATAGTGTGGATTAATGGCACTATTCATCAGAATGAAAAGAATGCCACGATAAGATGTGGGTAAGTAATAGATGTATTTGTTTCTTTCCCATTGTTATCATAGCTTGTCAGAGAATGCATTGCTATTGAGGGTCCTGTTCAGCCTCTAAATCTTTTATTTTCTGTTCATAAGGTAGAAAAGAGTTACATAGTCCTGTTTCTGAGCTAGCTACATTATCTGGAGGGACAGAAGGTCACCTTGGATTTTGATTTTTCAGTTATAGTTGTCAGCAAGAATATTCTTTGATTATGACTGTTCTGATATAGATATATATATATATATATATATGTTGCATATCTGACCTCATTAATCTATTTTGTCTGATTAAATTGTAGGTAGTAATGACTTCTGGTCATTCTGGTCAGGACTTAGTTACCTGTAGTGGCCTGCTGATTTCTGAGCAAGTTAGCTAACCTTTTGTCACTGAGAGAAATGAGCATTTCTAGAATGCAATTCATCTTAGCTTATGAGGGATGTCTGAGGCAGATCAAAAGAGTTTCTCTGTAAGACTGCCTGTTTATTTCCATTAAATATAATAAATGGAGTCTAGATAATTCATTCAGATACAGATATCTGTTAAGGCCAGATTTGAACTTGTAACCTTTCCTAAGAATTGTTTCTTGGTGCATCATTATAAGGGTTTTCTAATCTCTGAGTACCATTTGGTTACATACATAATTGGAATTAAAAGTTACTTGTCTAAAGGTCTCTGAAATTAAGAGCACATGGGATGCTATTCACATTCTTAGATGGAGGTGACTGGGGCCAAATTATTTTGCTCCAGGCTGTCCAAGCCAGCCTTTGGAGATGGGATGGCAGATAGAATACAGGATTTGCTACTGACCTCTCTACCTCTGAAGCAGCAACTACACACCAGGCAGGACACATTTGTAGAACCATAGAACAATTTGAGTTAGAAGGGACTTCAAGGATCATCTAGTTGCAATCCCCTTGCTATGGTCAGGGACACTTTCCACTAGATCTGGTTGCTCAAAGCCTCATTCAAACTGGCCTTGAACAGTTCCATGGATGAAGAATCCACAACTTCTCTGGGTTTAGTGTCTCACCTGTTTTAGTGTCTCACCATCCTCACAGTGAAGAATTCCTCTCTAATCTAAAGCTACTCTTCTACACTTTAAAGCCATTTCCCCTCCACACCCTTGTAAAACGTCTCTCTCCTGCTTTCTTGTAGAATCTCTTAGTGTACTGGAAGGTGCTCTAAGGTCTCCCCACAGCTTTCTCATCTCCAGGCCAAACAAGCGCAACTATCTCAGCCTGCTCCAGGCCTCTCATCATCTTCATGGCCTTCCTCTGGACTTGCTCCAGCAGGTCCATGTCCTCCTTATGTTGGGGCTCGCAGAGCTGGATGCAGCTCTCCAGGTGTCACCAGAGTGGAGTAGAAAGGCAAGGTTCCCTCCCTCTATCTGCTGGCCACACTGCTCTGGATGCAGCCCAGGACATGGTTGGCTTTCTAGGTTGAGAGCACACATTGCTAAGTCACATCAAACTTTGTCCACTAACATCCCCCATTCGTCTCGCCAGGGCTGCTTTCAATCCATTCTTCACCCAGCCTGTGTTTGTGCTTGGGATTGCCCTGTCTCAGGTGCAGGACTTTCCACCTGGCCTTGTTGAATTTCATGAGGTTCACACAGTCCCACCTCTCAAGCCTGTCAAGCTATGCCTCTGGATGGCATCCCTACTCTTCAGCATGTCAACTGCACCACACAGCTTGGTGTCATCAGCAGATGTGCTGAGGGTGCACTCAAACCCACTGTCATGTCATCAGCAAAGATGTGAAACTACACTAGTCCCAATACCAACTCTTGAGAAACATCGTCTGTCACTGGTCTCCACTTGGATATTGAGCCCTTGACTGCAACTCTTTGAGTGCAACCATCCAGTCAATTCCTTATCTACCAAGTGCTCCATCCATCAATGTCTCTCCAATCGAGAGACAAGGAAGTCATGCAGGGTAGTATCAAATGCTTTGCACAAATCCAGTTAGATGATGTCAGTCACTCTTCCCTCATCCATCAATGCTGTAACCCTGTCACAGAAGGCCACCAAATTTGGCTGGCATGAGTTGCCCTTAGTGAAGTCACATTGGCTGTCACCAGACTCCTCCTTCTTTATCTTGTGCCTCCTAGGAGGATCTGCTCCATTATTTTAATTATCATGTAAAATTGTACTGAATATCTGTGTCAGGCATCTGAGTTGTTTCCATGACTGTTTTTTGTCAGAGATCAAGTCAGGTGTAGAGTGTTCCCTTTTTGCTTAAAATTTCAGGGTACAAAATTTTGGGTAATTAAATAAAATTTGCTGTTCTGCAGGATATTTTCTAAAAAGTTATCTAAAAGTATAATCTATAACAACCTCTTTCAAAGTAGATTAAATGTTAAAGCAGAATTCAGTGCTCTTCACTGATAATAGGAGTAATTTAGCACTTCTGCTTGTATAACAAAATAAATTACCATTTTAGATTAGCAAGCTTATGGGACAAAGTAATATTTGATTTCACTTTAGCAGCCCTCATTTCTCCCTATAAAATTCAATTGAAATCTGAATGTTATTAGTTGCACATTCAACCATTCAACATATAATGAAAACTTGTTAGGCAGCTCTTCTCTGAAACTCCTCTCACCTTGTGCTGTTTTGGATCAGGCAGTCTGGGGACTTTTCCTGGAGACTACAGGGATGCTCCAGGATGGTGGAGCTTTATTTGGTACCTGCCAGCTCCCAACCCCTGTGCAACAGACAGAACAAGGAAACCAGCCACTAGCAATAGCCTCAGTAATGGGAGACAATGCCTCTGTTAGCAAAACAAGTTGACTTCTATTTGGTCTGAATCTAACTTGATGAAACATCAGATTAGAAATCTGTGAGAAATTTAAAACAGTATTCCTCACTTCTTTTTTCTTTTTCCCCTTCTCTTTTTTCAGGCTGCTGGACATTGAACACGAAATGACCAAGTTTGCAGGATACTATGCAGGAATTGGTTGTGCCATACTTGTGTTAGGATACCTCCAAGTCAGCATTTTGTTTTCTATTTTGATTTCAAAGTTTAAGTCATGAAATAATTATGTTTATAATTATTATGTCAGTTTTAACTGCTTAGCTACTTATTTGAGCAGAACAGATGCTTTCAGTTCTCATTCTGCACTATGTTAGCTTTGGCAATCTGAGAACTCAGTGGATTTGTGCATGCATTTTGTAAAAGGATTAATTTTACCCACACCATAAACAATACTTGCTCAAGTGTGGCTACTATGGAATTCACATGCCCTCCAAAAATAACAGTTAAAGGGCATGCAGATTCCAAGTAGGCATCTCAACTGTGTTGAGCCCTGTTTCTGTTACAGAGATATTATAGAGTAATACTAGAGTAAAACTTATGTTGGAGAAGAATTGTACCCTACGTATTCTGTAGTAATTGTTCAGTCCTTATGACTGAAGTGAGTCAAAAGCTTGGATGATTCCTGCATAGTCTGCTGAAGGGCCCATGGCTTTTGAAGCTTTTTATTATCACAAAAATCACTTGTCAATCTCCTTCCTGAAAACTCTCCAAGAATTTTGCTGAGGTAGGATGGCTGTCATCCCAATATTACTTACTGTTGTAGATGGAAAAAAAATTGTCCATATCCATTCATGTAACAGCATAAGTAATTTAACTTGCCTCTTCTCCCATCTTGTCAGAACTGAGAAAAATGCTCGATATAAAATTGTTGGATTATTTAAAAACCAAAATAGTTATCATCTCTACATAGCCAGAATGTATTTTACCTGAATAGTAATTTTATCAATAGCCTTTCCCACTCTAGCCAAATTGCTTTTTCTGATTTGTTGGGAGTAGAAAGACTTTTTTACTGCAATTATCAACTCTTTTGTGCTTTTCCCAGATCTGCTTTTGGGTAATGTCTGCAGCTCGTCAGATACAGAAAATCAGGAAAGCTTATTTCAGGAAAATAATGCGAATGGACATAGGCTGGTTTGACTGTACATCTGTAGGAGAACTGAACACCCGAATTTCTGAGTATGTAATCTAAGAAACCCATATGCTACAGAAAACATTTCACAATTCCTTCCAAACACTGCAGAGTGCCAGTAACCAGACACGTGGCAAACACCTTTTAGTAGAAATGCAGCTATGTTGGTGGGAGCAGCAATCAGATTGATTAGCTCCCCCATCTTTGAACTAAGTACCATAACTTTGAGTCACATTTATTTCCCTTTCATGCCTTGTCTGATGGCAAATGTGTGTGTATGTGGGTTGGATGGGGTTTTTTTCCAGTTTGTCCTCTCCTCTCTTCTCCTTTTGTGCCCAGTCCTTTCAGAGTTTGGCTGCCAGTGTACACTCCCTGAATCAGCTGGGGCATGGTAGTAAGAGCCAGCTAGTGAATGAGTCTGCTGCCAGAACATTTCCTGGGAAAGGACAGTATCTTCTCTGCAGCATCCATACCTAAAAACCTTCTCCATTGCAAAGGCATCGGATTTTCTCACTGTGCTCCAGGGTCTTTGAAGGGGGTGATGGTAAAGAATAGGGGTGAGGATGGGCTCTCTCCAGTGAAAAGCAACTAACCCAAATGTGGCCAAGACCTGCAACACAAACAAAAGTTATGCTCACCACACTGTTGATTTTTTGTTGCTGTTGTTATTGTCTTCAGTGATGTTAACAAAATTAATGAGGCTATTGCTGATCAAGTAGCAGTCTTCATCCAGCGCATAACTACCTTTGTATGTGGATTCCTACTGGGATTTGTCAGTGGCTGGAAATTGACCTTGGTTATCATTGCAGTCAGCCCTTTGCTTGGGGTTGGAGCAGCTTTCTATGGCTTGGTAAGTGAATTGTGAAAGGTTCATGTTGAGTAATAATGAACAGGAAAGATCAGGCCAGAAAACTGTGAGGATTGGTGAAGTTGACTACACCCATTTAAAGTCAAGAGAGGCAGATTATAATCCCAGTAGCACTGAGAGAGGGGGAGGGATGGAGGGAGGGGTGTGGTGGTGGGCTTTGCTCTCACTTTGTTTTTTCTGATTCTCAGAATAATAAATCCTGCTTCTAAGAGGGGAGCGTAAGCATACCTTCTTGTGGGTCCTGTGGATGGGTATTAATGCTGAGATCAGAAGCTGGCATTTACCTTCTCTATTAATACACACCTGCTTTAGATGGGTACAAGAGACAGGACTTGATTTTTCTATGTAAATTAGTGACTTTTATGGGTAATATGTTTCAGAGACATAAAGTGATTGAAAACAACTACTCAAACTTATCTCACTGTCCCAGCTCCCAGAAGCTGCTGTGCCTTCTCTCAGTTGTTCCTGTTCTGCTTCTCCATCCACTTCCTACAAACTTCCTGTCACTGTTCAAAGGACAGCAAAATGGGAAACTGCAGGATCCTTTGCTCTCTCACCTCCTCTCCCATACTCAGCTGGGCTGGGTAATTCCTGCTCATCCTCTTCATTCTTGGGTGCAACCCTTTGGCAATCTCATTTCTTTCACATCAGGAGCAGCTTGCTATCATTTTGCTGTCAAATGTCTGATGTAACCGTGACTAATTTCTTGTCTTCCAGCTCTCCTTTAGCACCTTGCATTGGCTGCAGGTAGCTGACATGAATAATGACTCATGTGAAGTGGGAGAGCAGAAGCTTGGCAGGGAATGAAATAAAACCCAAAATGTTTTTCCTTCATTTGTGATTTCTTTCTGACCTTATTCCCCTTTGTGTTTGTAATTTTCTTCCTTTCCATTCTTATTTCTCTCTACTCATCTCTTTTCAGTCACATACCTACTGTTAAGTTTTTCCTCATTATGAGCCTTTCCAGCCCAAGTCTGTGTTTTACACCATTAAGAAAATAGACCCATGGTCAATCTGGTATGGTATCCTGTCTTCAAAAGGGACTAACAGATGCATGGGGTAGGGTATTGGAAAGAGAAAGCAAAGAATGACACATTACACTTTGTAATGATATCTCATTCTCAAGTCAGTGTGGTATTCTGTGTAGAATTCTAAATGACTACATTTTCTTCCATTAATTTGAGCATTTTTTTGAGTCTAAGTAAGCTTTTGGCATCAAGTGAGCTCTTGGTTGTTGTGTAGAGCCCTGTTTGCTATCAGCCCATGAAACAAAGCACACTGGTGGGCAACATCTGTTTTTTTTTCCTCCCCCATCACTACAGTTACCTCTTCTTGAAGCTGGATTCTGTCATGGTGGTTAAGGGCTGCTTCTGGCACTTAATCTCCCCCTTTCTCCCAACTGTACACAAACCCTCAGTCTGCAATCTGCTTCAGCCCAATTAGAGGAGAGAGAGGGAGGGAGGCAGGGAAAGCAGGACTTGTCAGCTGCTCTTTCTTCATGCTCTTTCTAGCTACTTGGACCAGAGCACTGTTGCAAAACATATGCTACAAAGCTGTATGCCCTGGCACTAAAAAGCCTGTCTTTGAGTGTGCAGCATGTCTGATAAAAGCCTGCTTGGAGTACAGGAGGTGACCCAGTGCAGAGCAGCCAGCACAGAGTGATAGCCAGAATTGCTCATCACTGTCCTTTTCTGCACCTGCTGTTCAGGTGTAACCAGCACTGCTTATGCTTTTGCAGGCTGTGGCAAAACTAACAGGCCGAGAATTAAAGGCTTATGCAAAAGCTGGAGCTGTGGCTGATGAAGTGCTCTCATCCATCAGAACTGTGGCTGCTTTTGGTGGGGAGAAGAAAGAAGTTGAAAGGTTTGTTCGAACAAACTCTAAGGTCTCTGATAGTTTTTTCTTGAAGCAATGTAATGCTGTAATGCTCATCAAATTCATAGCAATGAATCTCTGTATTCTACAATGATGACTATCTTTTAGCTTTGAAACTTATATGCATGTATGTTTCAGAAATTTAGGTTTCAAGTAATGTATTCAGTACTAGGTTTATAATTCAGTCAATCAATGAAATAAAGCATCAGCAGTATTATCTTCAGTTCATGCTTACTTGTAGGAACACTGTCAATTTTTTCCCTAAATGCTGTCTGATATGTCACTTTTGCAGCACATCTGAAAACTTTGCTTACTTTCAAGCTAAGTAGGAGATTTAGTTTCATCAGGACATGGTTTTTCTGCAAATTTCTCTTAAATTCTATGAAAACATAATATGGCTGTAGTATGTGTTCTGGAGTGTTGCCCAAATTCTCAAATCCTTTGTTAATCTGCTAAAACTCCAAACCCTACGATGAGGTATCTGCAGTGAGTGTGGCTTTTCTTGTGCTTATTACACTAGAACATACAAGGATTTCACGTTCTGGGAACACTTCTGGTTTCAGCAGTGATCTCTCACTTCAGAGTGATTTTGTATTGACCCTATGTGTGGACATTCTGCTCAGTCATCACAGCTGCCTTATTTGGTCCTTGCTTCTTTTGAAATTTCTGTCAAATTGACATAATTCCCTCTTATTTTTCTCTCTTACAGATATGATAAGAACTTGGTGTTTGCTCAGCACTGGGGAATTCGAAAAGGAATAATAATGGGATTATTCACTGGTTACATGTGGTTTATAATTTTTCTAAGTTATGCATTAGCCTTTTGGTATGGCTCTAAACTTGTCCTTGAAGAAGATGAATATTCACCTGGCACTCTTCTGCAGGTACTCGTATTTTAGCTTGATGCAACTTTTCTGGACTGTTCTTTAAAATAATAATTCTGGAACACATCTGTTCTGTTATCTGGTGGCTCAATGGTAACAAACACGTATGTCTTTTAAAGATCATTACTTACCATACATATGACACAACTGGATAAGTTAAAAAAATCCATGTTTATTTAAAATATTTTGAATATTTCCTATGGTGATCAGAATAATGCTTTCATATGACAGCCCACTACACAATTATCAGAAACCTGGAACTAGCTTTTCCACTTTGTGGGTCAGCATGGGGCTTCTGGGAGGTGTGCTCCCTGAAGAATTTTATCATGAAAAACGTTGTGGTAAAGGGACACCTAACCAAAGTCTTGTCATATCTAATCTCTCATTAACACTCTGTGTTCCTTTGAAAAACCATTTCCTGTTGTTTTGTTTTTACAAAGGCCATATAAACATGTATACCGATAAAAACACAGCTGGTTGTGGCTTCTGCAGCATGCACAAAAACTATGCTAACCTGCAGTCATGTGTTCACTTCTGCACAGTAGGTGCTTTAGACGCTGCTGGCCTCAATGCAACAAAGCCAACATCTACAGGTATTTTGGTTAGTTGCTTAAGCCAAGACTGCCCAAATGGCAGAATCCAGTCCAAATCCAGAACAACTCTTCCTGAACCTTACTAAGTTCTAGGTATTCTGATGAGACATCTACTTTTCCTTCTTCTCTTCCTGTTGCACATCATGAAAGTTCCCAACCACTTGCAGCATTCAGTGCAGAGATTCCTGCTAAATGGAACTTGGCAAATTAGCTCGAGAACATTGTAAACCTGAGTCATTCTGTTCAAGGAGGAAATAATTTGCACCTGCTCTCAATACCCATAGTGATATGAGGTAGTGCTGTGAAAAACAAAGTGAGCAATTTCCTTGCCTTGCTCATGGTAACTATAGTCCCATGCTTCCAAACAACGAATGGCAAACAGTGGGGAGCTACCCTGTAGCTGATAAACTGTAGCTGTCAATGGAAAGTCTCTCCCTTATGCTCCCCTTCCTCACAACTTCCAGTCATCTTTTTTCTACTTCATGTTTTCTGCCATACACTCCTAGTTTGACAGGGGGCAGGAGTGGATATTTCTAGATACAAAACATTGAAATATGATTTTCCTGCTCTCTCAAAAAGTCATGCACCAGCCATACTGTATTGAGATGTACTAAGTATTGCCTTCCGTTTCTCTTCTGCCAGATGTACAGAACATGCTCCTTCATGTTCATGATGGACTCTGACAGGCACAGAACCCCCTTGCTTTGAGACTCATTCCTGCAAGAAAATTACTTAGTAGTAAAGCTGAGTGTAAATGTATGGAATGATCTCTAGATCCCAGCACAGACATTTGCAGTGCATTATGTGTTCAGTAGATTCCTCGACTTTAGCTATAGGGATATTCCCAATAAACATCATTATACTGCAAAGGAGAACTGAATCCTATGTACTGTTATTTCTTTCTCAACAGTAGTGTTTTCTTGTACACTTTGCCCCATTTATCCTGAGTTCTTTTAGTGTTGTATCCAAAAGCTTAGCTGAGTCCTTGACTGCTTCTTAGCAGAATTTTCAGGCCAAGCTAGAGCAAACGGTTACATAGCAGACGTAACATTCTATGTCTCTTCATGTGCAGGTTGAATGTTCAAACCAGTACCCACAATAAAGCAACAAAATGGACCAAAAGCCTACTTCAAAGACATTATCCAACCCTTATACTGTGTTCTGCCAAAACACATCTCTCGTGACTGGAAAACTAAGGAGAAGTAAACCAGAGTAAATTCTAGGAAAAAACCTGTCAAAAGGTGTTCAAAAGCACACCCCAGTATGGTAGAACTGAGAAGAATAAGCTATACTACAATACAGCTTGCTCCTTGTAGAAAAAGATAATGAAGTCATTTGCATTTATGTGGTATACAAGTGCTAAATAAGCCTCTACCTTCTTTATGTTCACCACCTTTCAGTGTCCTGTTCTTTGAAGCCCCTGCTAGCATTTCTAGTCTTAGTTCCTGTATACATTTAAGAACCTTCATAACAACTTTTCATAGAAATGAAGCATTGGTAGCTCTCAGGAAATTTTGAACAAACATTTTTGGTATTTAGGTGATATGCTACAGTTTCACTTGGTTCTGATGGCAAGGCCACACACCAAGGCTGAATTCTTGGACTTATGGGTCCTCTGATATTCAATACTGTATTCAACTGCCTTAATTGTCTGTCAGCCTTCCCAGGAAGAGCAGATGCTGTTGCTCATTTTCTCTCATGTTGTCCTAGGCTTAGGCAAAAAGGGGATCCTGGGGTTTTCAGAAGAGGGTCATTAGTGAGTAACTCTTCATTTTGGTTCTCAGAAAAAGACTTAAAACCATTGAGTCCATTGGGTATGTGCTACCTGTAGAAACTGTTCACCCACACTGATAGAATAATTTCACCTCAAAAAGCAGCTTATCCAGTGTTGGTAGCAACCCTTACAGTTAATTTCTCTGTGAGACAGAGAAAAAAATATTCTCTATAGCTGGTACCTCCTTCAAAAGTAAGTTTTGTGAGTATTGGATGAGACAGGAATGGCAATATACAAAGGTTGTAATACAGTGCTTAAAGCTTCTTTCTATCTTTGCTTACTGGTAAAAGGCATCCCTGAAAAAATGTACTTCCCATGAAAATAATGTACTTCCCATGAAAATAATGTACTTCTGTTCCAGACCTTGTTTCAAGGAAAAGGCACCTAGTCAAACTGAGACGGCTTAAAAATACATCAGTGGCATCTCAGTAAATACCTAGGTGCATACTTTTTTAGGCAAAGACAAACATAAGTTGATTTACTTCTAGCCTCAAGCAGAGCTGTGAAAGGCAATGAAAACACCTTCTGAAGTGCATTTGTTTGCTTTCTTGTTGGCTAATAATGCTCATGTAGTGAATCACTGCACTTCAGCAGATGCATGAGAAGGCATTACGCTACTCTAGTTTGGTTTACCTGTCTAAGCTGTAAGCTGTAATAAAAAGGTGATGTCATATTTTGTAACTCCTTTTTCCACTTTTTCAGGTTTTCTTTGGTGTTTTAATAGGAGCATTAAATCTTGGCCAGGCATCTCCCTGTCTGGAAGCCTTTGCCACTGGTCGTGGGGCTGCAACAAACATTTTTGAGACAATAGATAAAGTAAGTAAAGCATTTCTAAGCTGTGTTACTTTGTAGTGCAAAAATTAATTAAATAAGCCCCAAGTGGTACTAGTTTTACCTACTGTGTAAATGAGATAAAATTAGTCTGATTAAAGAAAAACCGACTGTGCAACAGAAGAGTCTAGTGGGATGCACATGGGCTCAAAGAATGCATTGAACAGATTTCTTGAGTGGTTTTATTCTGGGCTCTGAAGCTTTACCTCAACTACTGCTTTTCCTTGTTACCATTTCTCCTTACATGAAACTACTTATCAGTGCTGACCCATGGAAGGTGTACTGGCAGGCAGTAATAGTCACTCTACAACCAAACTTGCAGCAACCATCCCATAACTCCCAGCCTCCAGAGGTCATCAAAAGGTGTGGCTACTTTGGCATTCATGGTGAACATGGCCTCTGCCACCTGTCCCAGAGCTACCCTGTGCAAAAATGGGACCGAATGAGCACAGGCACTGGTCATGCAGCTGACATAAATGTTAATCACAGTATTATCTAAACAGATACTTGAAATAAGCTTGTATGAGAGACCCTAGGATGCCTCTGAAATTTATTGATTCCTTTTTTGAGGTTTCCTTTCTATAGCTTTATTAATTTAGTGGTTGGAAAAGTACTGTTAAAGTATGTATTATCTCTGTTCACTGACAAGCTTTATTGTGCTGAAAGCTGTGTAAACACATTAAAATGCTGCTTGTCTTCTATAGGGCACATAAGGCTATGGTAATGCTAACAGAGTTTTTAGTAACCCCTCAAACTTCTGTAATAATGATAAAACATACGTACTTCATAAGCTAAAGTTCTAAAATGAACTGAAAATAGAGATGAATTAGGGATGTGTTTTTCTGAGAAAAAAATTTAAAAGTGTAAAGAATTGCAACAGTAAGGATTAATCACAGTATTCAAGATAAGGCTGAGTCACATAACCATAAGGTAAAAAAAGTAAACCAACATTAGATTTCATCTGTATAGACAAAATTAGATCCATCTGCTTGCCACATTTGTAGATTAGATTGTGATTAGACAGTACAAGCACAGCTCTGCTCTGGCACTAAACCGTGGCATGTTAAGGTTCCCATTTGCAGGATCAGTGAAACTTCTTCATAGATTAGTATCTGAATTTAATCAAGTTATATTTCTAAAGAGGAACCAATCTTATAGCTGTTCTTAACATCTTAGAACATACACATTTCTCATTTTAACTTTCCTTTCAATCTGTATGTAAAAAACCATGCACTTTTCAGTTATCAAATATTCATTATTATAGTTTTAGTTTACAGCCTGCATTCCATGCTTCAGAAAGCTATCCTTAGAAAATATTATTTCTTTGTGATTCCTCAAATTTCTCTTAGTTCTCTGTTCATGTGAAACAGTCCACAATACTCAGACCTGGCCAAAAGTATGCGAGACCCAAAGTACTTCTTAGAAAACTTCAGTATTTCAGTCTTAGAACTGGGTTCACAAGGATGGATGTTTTAATTGCCAAGTGGCAGGGCCTAAAGATTTTCAGCAATGAATGGTTGTTTGGTTCTGTGAGAGAATGTTTTGAGTGCATTCGTGCCATTTTATCCCTGGGAATCTGGCTAAATTAGTTTAGTCAAAATGCCTCAGTCAGTGAGCTACTCAGTTCCAGCAACTATCTGAGTGGCTGGCTGTGGTATTTGCAGTAAACCTACAATGAGAAGAGGGTGCATCCTTCTTGTCCATGCTGCCCACCAGTGACAACTCCCCCACCTCTCTGGCCCTCAATTCCATGTCCCTTGCCTGGTATCCCTGGGGCAGAGCCTGCAGCTGTTCTAACAGTGCCATAGCTTTGTATGGTATTGGAAATATTTATCTACAGCAGCACTGTTGGCTGTTTAACAGCAAATAAATAACCCAATACATTTTGTCCTAGAAACCCACCATTGACTGCATGTCAGAAGATGGCTACAAGCTGGATAAAGTACGAGGTGAAATTGAATTCCATAACGTAACATTCAATTATCCATCAAGACCAGACGTAAAGGTAAATATTCATCACCCAACCTGTGAACACAATTATTGTAAACAAGCAAAATATCCTGGTTCTGCCAGCAATTTCTAGATTTTCAGTAGAGATTGTTTTCCAGAAGCCCAGACTCTTTGTTTAAAAGTAGACTGAATGATTCCATCGAAGTGTTTTTCTGCTTACTGTTTGGCTTATTTCACCATTCTAACATATCCATTGTCACATGCACGTATTCCTTGCTGCTGAACATAAACTCCTGGTAATTTCAGGCAAATTCACCTGCGTACAGCTTCTCTTAAAATCAATGATGCCCTTGTATCAATATGTACAAGATAGAACACGACATAATAAATTGAAAGGAGATTTTACAAAACTCCTCCATTACCCTGGGGATGCACCATGTGACTCATTAAAATGCTAGGAAAGGGACAGGAGTGTAGGCTGTATATCCCACGATTTCTCTACTCCTGTGTTTGAATTTACAAATTCTCCTTGGAAAAGCATATAAGTGCTATTACTTCTAAAGATGGAAGCACATGTTGTATCAGATTTTTCTACAGAATTTCATGGTTACATTCTTAATATTTATGCTTTAACAAACATTCACAATACACACACTGTGTTCTTTAAAAGGAATATAATTTACTATATTCTCTAGTGTCATTAACTTGAGTAGTTCTTAATGATGAACAACAGGAACAATGAAAGGTCAAAATCTGCCTGCCTGTTATAGAAATGAGTGTTCTGCATCTACAAAGTCTTCAAACAGTATAAAAATATGTGACTTGCTTTATCCTCTTTCCTTATAATACTTTTCTGAATTTTGTAAAATTCCTTTGAATCTTTACTTTAAGGTACAGAATATACTTTCTTGGTTGTATGACTGTGAGAGAATGAAAACAAATAGATTCTGTTTCTTTTTATTTTCCTATCCAGATTTTGGATAACCTTAATATGGTCATTAAAGCAGGAGAGACAACAGCTTTTGTTGGAGCTAGTGGAGCTGGGAAAAGTACAACAATACAACTCATCCAGCGGTTCTATGACCCCACTGATGGTATGGTGAGTGTCTCAGCCTAGAATGTGTTTCTCTGGCCCCAGAAATGGAAAGAATGGCATGGTTTCTTCTCCAAGGTGGGAAGGAACACTACTAACTTAATTTTTACTTCTTCTTTTTTTTCCCCAATTATTTTTTAAATGAGTGAAATATCTTCCTGCACATTTTTGATAAGACTGCTTAGTAGTCTTATAAAAACAGTTATGTGAAAGAGCAAACAGTTAGGAGAAACTAAAAACTCAGTGCTAAATGTGTATAAAAGCTATACTTATAGAAATGATAATTCAGGAGTGACAAATGTTTTCTAGAAAACACAGTATTGAACACTTAAACATCAACCTGTAATATCACTTAAGTATATGCAATTACTAATGGCTTGGCTAGGAATATGAATTTTATCTATTGAAAATCTCTTTTGTGTTTATGTGTTCCTATGCCAAATAGGAACATATAATCATATACATGTTGACCTATATTTAAATATATAAAAAGCATAGAAACAAATTACTATGAATAATGTAATCTTTACTTTCTGATTTATTTTCACCTGGTTTTATTTTTGATGCCTAGCAGAAATGAGAAATGAAATCAAAGAGCACAACTCCAAAGGCCAATACTACTGCCACTACTTTGCCACCTTCTATATCTGAAAGCTGATTTTTATGCTGGTCATGGAAACACAGCATGACAGGCCCTTCACTTCCACTGTGTCTGTCTTTGTCTGAAATGGAGGGGATAATGTCCCTGATTAGTTCCCTAATTTTGTGTCCATGTTCTAATTGTAGATTACCCTGGATGGCCATGACATTCGTTCCCTGAATACCCAGTGGCTGCGCTCACAGATTGGCATAGTTGAACAAGAGCCAGTGCTCTTTGCCACCACGATTGCAGAGAACATTCGCTATGGGCGGGATGAGGCTACCATGGAAGACATAATCAAAGCAGCCAAACAGGCCAATGCTTACAATTTCATCATGGACTTACCACAGGTATGCTCTGCCTTGTAAAGTGTTTGGTAGAATTTGTTAAGAAAAAAGAATGTTTTTGTCCTTCCTAGCCTGCAGCAATTGGAAGGGCAGAAGATTAATACAGGTAGGAGGCAACAACCTTCCCTTTGACTACAGTTATTTAAGTCTTACTACATGTATGCTACCAAGTTGCAAAAACAGACACCCACATAACTTCCCCTCCACTACTCCAAAAGAATTAGTTCCTCAGGAATCATTTACACAACATTTAATATCTTGTTAATAATCATAGCATGATTTAAAAATTTGTATTTTTCATTCTTTGGAGATCTGTTTCTGCTCAGGCCAAAAGCAATGTAGAGCCCAGCCTCTCATTTGTTACTTCACCTGTCTGTACTGATGCTCACAACCTCACCTCCTTGTACGAGCTCTGTAAGCCAGCTAGAGGTTCCTTCTTCTCCAGTTTCTTCCCTATTGATGACAGGGCTTCAGTTGTTCCTCTTTACAAAGCCCAAATTGGATAGCCTTGAGCGCTCTCCTTTTCTAGGATGTTATTTTGCCAAGTAGCTTCTGAAAATGACATGTTACAGCAGTGAATGTTACTGACGTGATTCAAGTACCATTAGCTAATATTACTACATTGTCTTTATCCTCCATCTATACATTTCCAGGCTTCCAGGAAACTATTCACTGAAAGGCTGTTTAAAGGCCCATATTTATGTCATAGAAATGGAGGAATAAAAAAGATTTAGCTCTAAGTGAATATAATTATCCTGCCTCTCAATATGCCAGGCTTTATGTGTTTATTTAATTCTCTATCTGAAGCCAATGCCACCAGAGTATGGTATCCATGAATCACAGACACAGTGTTCATGAGTCACAGGTCATCAGCAGACAAGGCCAGCTCTGGGAAAAGTTTGCTTGTGAGTCATCTGATGGAGAGTAGATGGGTGATTCCTCTCCATTTCAGCTTTTGCTGACATAGCTGTTTCAAGCTGAACCAGAACACCTCACCTTGTTAACCAGCGCATACTTTTGGGGCATGGGGTTGAAAACCTGGTTCAGGCAAAATGATCTTGTAGGTTACGAAGAAAGTAATTTCACCTGTTGCTCTTTGAATCTGCTGCATTAGCAATGTTTTTATTTAAAGGCTACTTCAAGGACAAATCTGAGACATTTTACCAATACCTTCACCAGAAGCTTAACAGGCTTTTTTCTTATCTATTTAATTTTCACTTCTTTCCTTCATACAGAAATTTGACACTCATGTTGGAGAGGGTGGAAGTCAGATGAGTGGAGGTCAAAAACAGAGGATAGCTATTGCTCGAGCTTTGGTGCGAAACCCCAAAATCTTGCTCCTGGATATGGCTACGTCAGCACTGGATAATGAAAGTGAAGCGATTGTCCAAGAAGCACTTCATAAGGTTTGCTATAGTTATAGCAGAAGTCAGACTTGAAAGGGCAGAAATTATTTGTAATGCACTCTACGGAGGGTGCTACTGAATTGCAACAAATCGGTGAGAAGTATATAATAACTAATAACTGTTTCACAAGTACAGGTATATCTTTAGTATTATGGACTGAGAATAATTTTTCTTACATTGGGACATCAACAGGAAGTTATAGCTCCCTTTGCCCAGAAACAAATGTTTCTCTGTGGGCTGTGGATGTAGTTAAAGTCAAAGTGAGCTGAACCCACTAGAAGGACTCCAGTTAATTTGATGAGCCATTAGATTTCGCACCTCATTTCCAGCATTTCAATGTGCTGTGCTGGGAGTGGGGCTGTTGTTGTCTCCTTCAGGCTCGCCTCGGCCGCACCGCGATCTCCATCGCTCACCGCCTGTCAGCCATCAAAGCTGCCGACGTCATTGTCGGGTTTGAGCACGGCAGGGCTGTAGAGAGAGGAACTCACGAGGAACTCCTGCAGAGGAAAGGGGTTTATTTCATGCTGGTGACCTTACAAAGCAAAGGAGACAAAGCACCTAACACAGAAGAAACAGAAAGTAAGCACTTTGTTTTCTTTTATAAAAACATGTGAAATACCACAGAAAGCAGATTTTTTTTCCCTTTTAATAAGGGCTAGTAACTCCTTTTTTTCTGCACCTTTTATGGCTGAATTTTATCATTCATAGAAGTAATACACTGATAGCCCTGCCAAAGGGCTGTCAATGCTGCATATGCACTGAAAGACCTTCTTAATTTAAGGTTGCTCTGCAACATTAGATCTGACCTGCAATATCCATCATTTTATAGCTCCACTGAGTGCCAAAAGTCCAGTTCTGGTTCATTTGGAATTTAGGCACTTTACAGACTATGCTGAAATCATCCTATTTGTTTTGCTAGAGGCAGATATGAATCAAAGCTTCTGGAAATTAAGGTCTAATAGAATGATCTGTTATATTTTTGTGAAGCATACGTTGGATATGATTATCTTGAAATAAGAGAGCAATTGCAGAATTAAAATAGATAAAAAGGCTTTAGCAGTCACATCCAAAGTGAGATGGTTCTTCGGCTAATATTAACTTCATAATGTCAAACACAAATATAAAACTTGTGAAACATGTAGGTTGATTAGCAAGGTTATATTACACCCCTTGCCTTCTATGAAGTAATCCATTTATAATGTGGAGACTATGCACTTTTTTGCAGACCCACAGTGTACTTAGGTTGTATTCAATTTTAGCACTAACTGCAGAGCTCTATATACTGTATTTTGCAGCAGCAGAGAATAATGAGGTTGAGCCAAATCTTGAGAATGTCCAGTCATTCAGCAGGGGAAGCTATCAGGCCAGTTTGCGGTGAGTCTTTAAAGTGGTTGAAAATCTCAATGTTTCCAGACTACTCTCAATGTTTCTACTTCATGCCACTGTTCCAAAATCCCAGCAGTGCTAATAAATCACTTTTCTGTGTGCTGTGTAAAAGAGGGTTGAAGGGCCACAAGCATTTTACTGAGATAGAGTTCTCTTGGAAAGAAATAGCTTGAGTAATAATGCTACTGATTGAAGTCCATGGAAAAATAGAAAGGCTCTTAATTTTGGTCCTTTCTATCCATAGTACCTTCTCTCCAATTTTGGTGTTCTCTGTTAATGTTCTGGTTTTGATATTACTGACATGCAACCTTAGTTGTAATATCCAATGCACTTGCAGTCCATTTGAAAAGTTACTTGCTGTGCAATTACTTGAGAAATCAATGTAATCTAAAAGGACATTTTTATTATGGCTTCTACTTGATGAAAGTGAAAGCATTTTACAGCCAGGCTGTCTTGTAGCTAGACACTCACTATTTCTTCCAGCCAAGTCCATGTCAGGCATGTGCAAATGAATACATCTCCTACATTACAGAGTTATGTTTTGTCAGAGAGAGAGGTGGTTTGTTTCAGCATCCTGTTTAGCTGGACTGAATTGCTGGTAGTGGTAACTGTGATTTGACTTAGTGTCTTAATGACTTGTGCAAATGTAGTAGAAAACACCACAAATATACAGTACATGATCCATCTAAGACAATGTCTGAGAGATGTGAGTAGAATATAATTTTGAAAAGTATTTGTCCCAGTTGGTGAGATATTTTCTTCCCAAGAAACTGAGAGAACATATTCAAGAAAGAAAAAAATCTGTGGGATTCCTATGAATTGCTTCAATGCGTTCTGGTTTGGTTGATATGAAAACTGTACCTGCTTTGCAGGAAATTATTGTTTTTACAAAGCTGTGAAGAACAGGCTGTTTCTCTTCTCTTTGCAGAGCTTCACTTCGGCAGCGCTCAAGATCCCAGCTCTCTAATGTGGTCCCTGACCCTCCACTCTCTATTGGAGGAGACCCTGCAGAGTCTACCTATCTTACACCTTCATATGGAGAAGATGATGGAAAAGCAAAAAAGGTCAGGTCCAATAGTTTGTTACAAAATTTTCAACAGAATAGGTTATATTACTCATTTATGATCACCTGGTAGCTATAGGAGCTGTATAGGAGTTGCTTGTAGCTTAGTGTTCTTGGCAGGTACATCTTGGCTTGATCCTTTTCTCTCCTTAAACAAAACCACAGCTTCAGTTCTTATCTTGGTGTAAACCCTAGGCTGCATTTTGATTGTTGTTTTGATTACTGGTCCATATAAAATTTCTAGCAGAGGAATTTTGCTATTTGCTGTCTACCTGTTGGAAAATTGATATATGTTGTAGATTTAGTGGAAAAACATAAATTAATAAAAGCTGAATTAAGTGACAAAAAGCAAACTGCTCAGTCTGTGAAATGTAATTAATGGTCACTCAGTGGTACAAATGGTTCGGTAAAGAATAAATTCACTTTCATCTAAAAATCATCTGGAGACTTGAGCAGAGAGACGCCCTCACTGCAACCTAACTCAGAATCCTTTTGCTGTCAGTGTCCTCATGCAATCAACTGGCATAGAAAATAAAGGCCAGCATAAAATTACACAGAACATGTGGGAATACGCACAGTGGCTTTCTAAAGTGTCTGTGAAGCTCCCTGCATCAATTTGCATGGCAGCAGTTATTCAGTGGGGAGAGCAGCAGATAGAAGTTACCCTTCTTACTGCTGCCAAGCCTGTTCTGTGGATAAATAGAGGGCTTGAGTACTGTCACTCTGGCACCAGCTCAGAAAAAAGAGAAAATACAAGATGTTTCCACCCACTCCTCCCTGCATATTTCCAAAAGATAGGTCTTCACAGTGTCTCTTTTGTCTGGCTGTTTCTAGTCATATGAATTGAGGGAGATGAGCAGGGCTGAGCACACTAAGTGTTGCAAAAATTCTGCATAAATCAAACTGCAGGATAAGTTATAATTTGATGATGAATATTCTGCCCTTACTGGGCATAATTACAGGAGTTCAGCATATAGTCTGAGAATGTTTCACAGAAGGGAGGCATAATTACCATGTAAAAAGCCTGAATCCAGCTATCACTCTGAAATCTCTCTTGTTTTAATTATATCACATATCTGTTAATTTGATGCAGTCTGATCAGTGGGGTCACTCACAATACTTAAAAATAATATTTAAGAGATTGAATGAGTGACAGAAAAAGCTGCTTGTGAGGAGGAAATTTAAGTTTTGACGCTGGGTGTTTCATCACACCTTGTCTGGAGACAGCTGAAAGGGAATACCATGAGTTTCAGTAGCAGAAAATCTTAAACTGGTTGTAAATAAGCTCTGCATCTGGGACAATAGAGCTGCAAAATGTACGTGTCTCTCTGTTTATCCCCAGGGATGGTAAAGGTTGCTGTTTATTAAACCCTTTTGTTAAGTAAACTTGACTTACTAGGGCCACAAAAGAGCTCCAGAGAGCAATCATCTCTGCCCCTCCTGTCCAAAGCTAGAGCAGCTGTTTGGGCCACTAGTTTAACAAACTAGGCTTACCATTTAATCTAACTGACAAAGGGAGAATACATCACTAATGGAATGCATTTACTTTAGAAATCCAACCTGTTTTTTTAGGAATCTGTTGAGGAGGAAGATGCCAAGCCTGTACCATTTACCAGAATTTTGAAATACAATGCCTCTGAATGGCCATACCTGGTGCTTGGATCCCTGGCAGCAGCCGTGAATGGAGCCGTCAATCCACTCTATGCTTTGTTATTCAGTCAGATCCTTGGGGTATGTTGTGGTAACATTTTAAAGTGTATTTTAGTTCTGAAACAGAGGAGAGTGAATATATGATGCACAGCTTGACATGTTTTGGCAAGTCTTTAGATCTCATCAAGGAAATGGGGTTAACCTTCACGCCTATAAAGAATTATTCAGTAGAGATATTTATATCACCGTCATCAAACTATCATTAGAGCTCTTTGAAGGGTAAGCTTATCAGCATTTGTCATGTGTTCTTCATTATCTCTTTTGTTCATTTTCCAGGAACTGTTGGAAATGGGTTCCTATACTTGCATACAGTTTATTTTAGATGAGGCAAAATATACCTCACATGCAGGTACAGTGAAGAGAGACACATGCAAAGGTCATTCTCTGTAGAATTTTATTGTACAGACTTGGCAAGCCTTTGAGAAAGCTTTGGATTAGAGCTAAAAAATGCTTCACTTTTTTTGTTTATGTATTTCAGGCACCTTTTTGCTGCCTGCTCCCTGCAGAATGCCCAGGGAGAGATAGATAATTGTACCTGGGCTCACAGCCACCAGCAAAGATTAGGCTTGATCATCTGGTTTGGAAGCATGAAGAAAGAATATACTTTAAACCTTAACATTCCCTAAAAGACAAAATGTTATCAAAATCCACCACCTCTCTTGAAATTTGTCAGGTTCAGCCATGAGTGTTTGTTTCTCCAAAAACTGTAATGATAGAAGAAGGATGTTTCCTCTGTTGTGTAAAAGCTTTCTGGGGAAATGCTTGCCAAGTTGGTGGGTAACTGGAGGGATGTCTGAAGATAGTCAGTGCTGCTCTAACTGGTGCCTAGGAAAGTGTCCTAAATTTTCAAGAATTAGGCTAGAGAAAACCCATCTGTTCATACTGTATCTTATTAAGTAAATAATGATACATTCACTGACACAAAATAAGAATGCCACTGTTTTTTTTGTAGTTTTAGTACCCATCTAATGTCGGATAAAACTTTTGCTTCCCACTCATTTGCACAGGTCATGGTAGGTACACATGCATGTAAAAACATATGCCCTAAAAGGCAGACAGATACTGGAGGTCAAAAACCGTACAGGCAGGAAAAAGCAAATGAATGAATGAATGACCCAGCATCTGAGCTTCTGGTAGAAAATGACTGCAAGAGCAGTGCCAGCAATCTATCAAAATAAAGTTTGACCTTCTGCTGTTTGGTTTTTTGGGGATATTGTTTTGGCATAGACATTTCTCTCTGGGAAGTTGCTTAGGACTTTGGCTCACATTTACTTGCAGTTTCACATTTGTTATGTAAGATCCCATGAGCAGGAAAGTAAAGGATGTTCCAGGCCCTATTGATCCACTTAGCACTGCTGCCCAATGTGCTTGGCCTTTAAGCATAGGTGTGCCACCTCCACTTTTTGAGTATCTAGACCTCATGTCAAGGACTGTGGCTTTCACTAGACAGCAGGTGAGACACTGCTATATGTGTTCCACAGTGAATCCTACCTTTGATTCCTTTGGAAAGGAGTCTTCTGAACCTTGGGAGGTCTGGGGCTGATGTTGTCCTGCAAGATGCTAAATACCTTCATTGCCAAGGATGAATTCCTACTTTTGAAGGCTTCAGTGTATCAAAGAAGAGAGGCTGCAAGAAAAAGCAAGCCATAAGGAATATGAGGGAGGTCCCATATCTGTGGTTTATTATTCATAAATTTAAAATATTTCTGCCTGGTGCCAAGGCAGTCAGGCAGATGGAACATACATCTGCTTTCAGATCTGTCCAGATATCTGCAATGCTGTTGTGCCAGACATGTGGGCTTGTACTCTGGGACAAATATGCTGGGGAAGTGAGGGAAAAATCTCCACAGCTATGAAGTGAAAGGATAAATTTAGCTAAGTCTGCCCTGAAGGTTTTCAGAAATTAGTCCCAAAAAATCAATGAAGAACTGGATAATACTGTGTATGTACCTTTTGAACAAAGTTTTCTGTAGTTTATTTTACTTGTGCTTTGGTTCTCCCTGTGGAATTGTCTCAGAGTATGGATCCTTTCCAGTGGAATGACTGAAAGATATGCTCTTACTGCTACTGGGCATGGAGTCCATGGCTCCAGACAAAAGATAGTCCAAGCTAAAACTGCTGAGACTTACATGATCTGAATATGGACACCTCAGCAACAAATCTTTCTCTTTTTTAACCGGCTGCTGTTGTCCATAGTGCATGTTGCCATGATCAGTGTTATTTTTTTTAATAAAGAACACAGATTAAAAACATAACTGACCATGTTAGGATTGCTGCAGAATAGAACAATTTTACAAGACAGATGTGTAACTGAGGAAAAAAATCCTCTGCAATACCAAGATCTCTTCCTGATGATTGTTATCCACATTTCCTTCTTCAGGACTATAAATTGGTTTTGCTCTCAGTTTAGGGAGTGTATAAGCACATACTTCAGCCCATTCTTAAGCCCTTTATTCCTTGAATTTATAGCTTGCAAGAGGAATCCCATGCTGACCAATAACTGTCTTTATCAGAAATGCTTAAGGTGTGTGGCAGACATTGTAGTTCTCTCAGCCTTTATCTAGGTGCAATGGAGAGCCTGGGTACAGGAACTGGGAAGGCCTTTCATAACATATTTTTTGCATAAGAGACAGCAGGGGAACCACTTTGAATGTGGGTGATATGGATAGAATATTAACGTGAAGGCTCACACCATTCTCCATTTTCATGAGCACTTTTCATAAGCATGGATCCAGCCTTCTGAAATCAGAAACTCTGTTGCCTTTGACTTTCTTGAAATGAGGAATCCTACTTAATCTTGTCCACCATCTAGCCATACAGAAGCAATGGACAAAATTTTCTCTATAACAAGCATAAATACTTACTGGGACTCACTGTAGGGTCCTAGGGAAAGCATTTATATCTGTTTGCAGTGCTCAGCCTTGTGTTTGGCATTTATTTGTTTAGCTAGAGAGAAAATTTCAAAATGTGAAAGGAAGAAATATAAAGTTCAACCCATATTTGGAGCCATCCCAGTGTTGCTGGATGACTGTGCAGAGACAACACTCAGGACACTTGTGAAAAAGCCATCAGTATCTCTGAAGAGCAGTGTTTTTCATCCCAGATCACAACGATATATTTACCATGATCCATCATATACTGTGTTTATCATACTGTTTACTGGTTGTACTCATTAGAATTCCTGTTAATTTTAACAGAGATCTTGCTGATATAACCACAGCACTGCAATTGCATAGCATCAACATGAATGAATATTCACAATCAGGCATGGTTAGTTGTTTCCCTGGTTATGTTTTAGGCTAGCTCTGGTTCTGGCATGACCATTACTACGAACTCCACTTTCCCTTTCATGTCTAGATATTGCACACCATGATGACACAGAAAATGCCATCACAATACCACAGCAATTCTAAAATCCAGAATCCTCATAGGAAACAGTTTATGAGTGCACCTTGCATCTCATTCTGTCCAAGCATTTAACTAGAATATTTCTGATGGAAAAAAACCCCAAACTATAAAATCAAAACAATACAAACAAAAACCCAACAAACAAAACAGTGGTATCTCTCATAGATACATAACTTACAAAGACTAATGAAATCTGCTCAACAGCCTGTTCTGTTTGGAACCAAACATGAATTACTGAATGTACGGTGGATTTCATTAAGGGGATAGGAGCAGCTGCAGATCACTATATGTTTTTTTCTTACTATGACAGATTAAAACAGACCTGGTGGGTTTTTTTCTTTAAAACAAAGATTTATCCAAGACAGTAATATACTTGCTACTGATAAGACATCTTGATTTTGGAATACCTGTTAGCTTGAAACACTAAGGGCTGTTTTGATATTATTGTTTTGGAATCTGCAGGATTTATTTTGTTGCCAAGGGACTGATGTACAAAGTTAAGGTACTTGAAGTGAAATTCCGACTAGAGAACAGCTATTTCTTTTTCTTAAATTAATGTTCTAATTCTTTTCTGTTACTTTGAGGTATGGGTCATTTCAAACAATAAATAACAGACTAGTACTTAAGTTTATTTTCACGTAATTTTGTAGCCATAATGAAAATTCTTTCACTTTCTACTGTTAAATACTCACCTAGAAGAATTTAGGCTGGTTTTGATATAGGCAGAAGTTGAATGCCTAGTTTATTTTTAATAATAAAATATTGCAGACAATCAAATAATAAAATATCTTGTGGATAAGATTGAGAGATTAGAAAATTTATAGTAATTCTACCCGTGAAATCTGGTGAGCATTAAAGATTAGTGGAGAAGTACCAATGTGAGCTTTGACCTCTATCTGGAAACAGAAGAAACAGTTCAGATAAAGAACTTCAGATAGGTAATCTTCTATGATTGAAAGGAATCAGTAAAGGTAAATTTGGGCCACCTCTTCAGCAGCAGCTCACAACACCAGCAGATGTTAAAAAAGACCAGACATTAAAAAATAAAAATACCATGGAGATTGGTACTGAATGGGGTGGAGAGGCTTCCCTTTAAGCACTAATTCTTTTCCTCAAGTTCCAGCAGTACATTTACAACTTGTATCCACACTACTTCAGGAAAACAGTGGGTTCCTCTTGGAGCCCACCTATGGCAATTACAGCATCTGTAATGTCATGCAGGGAGTCACAGTGGGGTATAGTTATTTACAGACTTCATTTTGTACAGCCCAATAAACTTGAGATTGGCCCAGAGCAGAGAGGAGGTAAGATGCTGCCGCACTGTTGCTTTGTTGCTATGCTGTTTATTACATTACTATTCTCTGGTTATCACTGTTTACAGCAGGGGGTGAGTGGTTAATTATAACCAGGGATCGGCCAGAAGTAGGAGTAGTGTGTACAGACACCAAGTGTACTGAACTTGGTTAACAGAAGTAAAACCCATTATGTTTTAATCCAGGATCACCTTAGGAAAAATAAGGAATTGGACCTTTGCAGGGGGTGAGGGAGAACTCTGTGTTCTGGCTTTGGTTGCAGGATGAGTTTCTGCACTTGACAATTAGGAGTCAAGAACAAATGTCACACACAGCAAAACTGACATTTCTATTTATTTCTTTTCAAAGACCTTCTCCATTCTTGATGAAGAAAACCAAAAAAACCAGATCAATGGTGTCTGTGTGCTCTTTGTCTTAGTCGGAGTTCTTTCATTTTTCACACAGTTTCTACAGGTAATAGCCGTCCAATTTAGCAATACATATTTTTGGGTTTGCACCCTTTCTTAGTGGGTGTCTCTTTCTGTACAGAGTCTTTATTTATTCTCATGTTCCCCAGGGATACACCTTTGCCAAGTCTGGTGAGCTGCTTACAAGACGGTTAAGGAAAATTGGTTTCCAGGCTATGCTCGGGCAAGACATTGGTTGGTTTGATGACCGGAAGAACAGCCCCGGTGCTTTGACTACCAGACTTGCAACAGATGCCTCACAGGTCCAAGGGGTAAGACCTGGCACTTTATGAATCATTTTACCATAGGCACTGATTAAAGGCCTATTTTGGCATGTTGTCACAGAAATTAGCTACCATGCAATGAGCCAGATCAATTTAGATCAGTTCTTCGTAAACCAGTTAAGCTATTTCTATTCATCACAGACTTCCACCATGGAACCAACAGTAGCATATGGTATATCCTAAAAGTACAAACAAAAACTCAAAAATAAATAAAGTATCAGCTAACAATGGAATGGAAAGGAACACCCAATGCAGAAGTTTGATTCTCTTTTTTTTTTCTGGAGATGAATTAGCTTTTTGCCACAATGTTAAAGTGTTTCTTTCAAAAACATGTCAAAATAGTATGTTAGTGACAGTCATTAATGACCATATTTTCTAGTTTTGAGCATGGTATTGTGCATGTTGTGACAATTTTGTTCTAAATTGACAACCCACTTGAAAAACCAATCTGCAGTGCTGCTTGGTGCTCCAGCTGGGAATCCTGCAGCCAGTTTCAGTGTTCAGGAAAGTGAGACACTAGCTATGTGCATTGTGTTCCTTATGCTGAGGGTTAAATCATGCTGAGCTATATATGTTCCCTATCTGAACTGATCTTTTAGTAGAAGTGAGTCAGATGCCATTTGCTTTGCAAATGCATTGCAATGCAAGCAGTTTTCTAGAAACAAGGAAGGAGATGTACATATTTCTTTTGTTGGAAAAATTGTCATGTTTCAGCTTTATTGAAGATTGTAAGTTTGTTTTAAAAAACGATTAATGGGAATTTTAGAGAAGAAGTATCCTAAACCCCTGACAGCAGCAAAATCTAGAATCAGAGAAACCTGCTGCAAACCTCACAGGCACTTACAGGGTATCTTTTAATTGAAATAAATAAACCTGTAAACCTCTGACTAAACCACTTCATAGCCTCCTAAGGGATATCTTTGTTCAAAGTACAGCAGTGAGGCACAGCCATCCAACCCACAGATTACAGGGGGTGAGGGAGGCCAGAGCTACCTGAGCACCAGTGCCCTGCACCTTTCACTGCCTGACACAGACCTTGCTGTAGGTCAGAGGAGGAGATGATGAGCATTTTGTGCTGCCAAGTTCATACCTTGAAAATGAGTTTGACTGAAAATCATCAAGGATATCAAATGTACATTTTTATTCTAATACAGAGCAATATAGACTCCTATTTAGGGCGCTGTTTACTGTTATGAAAGACAATTACTTTTGAGTAAATAAATCACATCTGTTAAAAAGAATAGCGTTGTTGAAGTACGTAAGGAGCAGACAAATGCATTCAATAAAGATGATGTCAAAACTGTATTTAATTTTTTCCTTAATGAAAGGATAGGCAGAAATACAACTTTGTTTCATCCCTGTTCAATGAAGGTGCTTACTGATTTTAGCACAGCTGAGGCTTTGTTGCTAGTAGTTAATTTATAAAATGGTCCTGTTGATTATTTATATCTACATGGATAAATGAGGCTAAACAATGTATTCAGATGAGTGATTCTCCAGGGAACCAAGGCAACAGATTTCAGTAAAGATTATCTTTCTCTCAATCAGTAGAAACGATCTTCTGAATTCTCAACGGAAAATTTGGTGGATCAAAGGAATATTGGACATTTGCAGTCTTCCTCTTGATCCAATTAAATGGAAACAGTATATCCAGACTGGCTAAATTCCAGTGAAGTCAGTATTGTTAGTTCCTTATTTTAATTTACAATTTTCTAAAGTTGTATAGGAAGATTTGTTTAATTTGTTTTTGAAGTACAAATCAACCATGTCTGTTTCTTTTCTTCAAAGGCAACTGGATCACAGATAGGAATGATTGTCAATTCCTTTACTAATATTGGGGTGGCCATGATCATTGCCTTCTACTTCAGCTGGAAACTGAGTTTGGTAATAACGTGTTTCCTGCCATTTTTGGCTTTATCTGGAGCTCTGCAGGCTAAAATGCTGACAGGATTTGCCTCGCAGGACAAGAAAGCACTGGAAGCTACTGGACGGGTAATGCTGTTTGAAGACTAATTTATATTTGCAGTCATGGGTAGATGAAAAATCAGTCTTTAGGGACTCAGCAATCAGTAATTCAAATGTCATGAAACTGGCAATGCTTTGTGAATAAGCTGCAATATTTCAGCTTGTTATGCCATTGAAACAGCATTGGGAACTTTCTAATTGCAAAAGCACTTGCTGCATGGAATGTGACTGACCTTGCAAAAGTTACTGGACTGAAGAGGTAGACACAGATCTCTCAGCAGTTGGGTTCACCTTTGTTGGGTTTTATTTAAATATCCATTTGCTGATGCCCTGTGATTAAGCTGTCCTCAGAAAGCAGTGATACTTGTTCACCTAGAAATGCTCGCACCTGAGAATCTGGCACTGAACCACAAATCAGTACGTGGATTTTAGAGAGGGCAGTTGTTCCTTTGGTGGGTCTTACCAGCTTAGGAATTAAGCTTTTAACACTTCCCATCTTAAGAATTAGGACCTGACCAATTGTCCGCACCCAGAATGGTTAATTATTTACAAAAGTGTTAAATCAAAATACTTCTTGACAAGAAAATTCACTAATGAGTCAAGGCAACAGCTCTTACTCAATAGAACAACACAGAGGCTGTGATTAAGAAGACACTCAATGCTTCAGCAGTTTTGGTAATGATTGATTGTGTCTGGTGTTAATTTTCTAATTTCTTTGCCAGCACTGCATCCAAATGCTAAAAACACAGTTCTTCCAAAGTGATTGCTCATCAGCCATGCTAAACATGGAAAAAGTCTGCACAATCCAATTCACAGTACTTATTATCTGCTCCTTCACATTGAATGATAATGCAAGACATTGACTCTCAATTTTGGCCAGAAAAAAAAACCTCCTGAAATTGGATTTCAGATTGTCTACATTCAGATCTTTGCCTACATGCTGAAAATGTTCATAAGCTATAATACCACATTTGCTTCCCAAAGGAATGTGTTACATTATGAATCTACTATCAAAGTGCAAGCAAACTTCAGCATTTTAAAACAATTAATAAAATTACTTGAGATTAAAAGGGTGAAATTAGGACCAAAAAAGCTGTCAATTTATTTCTGTAGATAGAATAGTGGTACTCTTTTTTAGGGACATAAACCCAAATTATGACTGGCAATAAATTACAATATGAAGCCTACAATTAATAAAAGTTCCACACAAGCTTCTGTGGGGATTATCTCATAATTTCCTGTGTTGCATTTTACTATGTGCATAGGCAAGCATTTCCTTACTCTTTGCCTATGTACAAGGCAAAAATCTTGGAAATTGTGTCAGATTTGTATGTTCCATCTCATCAGCCTGTTGGACAACAGAGAGAGAGGGTGAGCAGGTGAGGAAAGTTAGTAAATTTGAGTGGGTACAGTTTATGAACCTGAAGTTGGAGATGCTATCCTTTTTAACTCTTTCTCTGACTATTGCTAAAAGTAACACAAAACAATTGAAATAAGCATATTTAATTAATAAATCCATGCAACCAAAGAGGTGTCTAAAAAAATCTTTCTTTTTGTGAGTGTAACATTTATTCACATTATGTGAAATAAGTCACAAGCGAGAGCATGTGCCTGATTCTGAGTACTTACAGTAGCAGGTCCAGTGGAGCAGGCAGGAAGCATTGCTCTCCAGGAAATCAATAGGCAATTGCTTGTAAGAAAGGTTCTCTTTAGGCTGTGTGATATTTGGGCTAGCCTGTATCATGTCTGAATGAATTTATGTATTGCATCAGTGTCCTGAGTTCATGAAAGAATCATGAAACTGTGAGACCACACTCTACTTTTAGAAGTAAAAATTAGGAGCTTCTACCCTTTTTTTTTCCTCTTCCAGATTGCCAGTGAAGCTCTCTCTAATATCAGAACAGTAGCTGGGATAGGAAAAGAGAAAATGTTTATCAACAATTTTGAGAAGCACCTGGATATGCCCTACAGAGCTGCAATCAAAAAAGCACACGTGTATGGGCTCTGCTTTGGCTTTGCCCAGAGCATTGTGTTCATTGCCAACTCTGTCTCTTACCGATATGGGGGGTTTCTCGTTGACACTGAAGGACTCCATTACAGCTTTGTGTTCAGGTGAGAGCCTGCCCAGAGCCACAAACAGGTCTCTAAATGTTCTGGACTTGGTGTGGTGTTCAGTTTCCTGATGGCTTCCCAAGAATGACTGTATCCCCCTTCCCCACAGGGTGATCTCTGCCATTGTCACCAGTGGAACTGCTTTGGGAAGAGCTTCTTCCTATACACCAAACTATGCCAAAGCCAAAACATCTGCTGCACGCTTTTTTCAACTGGTTGATCGGATTCCTAACATCAGTGTTTACAGTGAAAAAGGAGAAAAATGGGTAAGAGTGGAGATGCGTAATTTGTGATGTCAGTTAGCTCACTAACTGGCATGGATGTTGCACTAATGGATGTTGCACTAATGATTTAGGAGTCAATGAGGATCAATGTTTTACAAGGTGGTTATGCTGACTGTAAAATTTTTATTTGTCTTTGCTCTTTTGGAAGCAAGCTCTTTACTAAACAGAAAGAGTAATATAAAGTTAACCATTAGGAATTTACTCCTGCAAATTGAAATGGAACTGACTTGGATAACTCCCAGAACAGCAAGCTCTTATTTCTTGCTTTACAGTTCACTACAAACCTGACTATTGCTGTTTTATAATGGAGGTTTTTCCATTCACATCAAACTGGTGGGGGGGTGTTCATGAGGAGGAAAAGAATTGTTGAGTCAGACAAAATGAAAATGCTCAGTTTCTGGTGATTGAAAAGTCAGACCCAGAAAATTGAAATTATTTATTTTATGCACAATGTCTATATTAAAATGAAAAATGTACCCATTTGCAAGGCAATGCCATTTCTAATTTATGCCTCTGACCAGTGCCATGCAGGGAGAAGTGTAAGCAGAGAAATAGTGTTATGACTAATTGCTTCACCTCTAGGACAGCTACTCCAGTAATGTTATTTTCTCTTTTCCTGAGATTTCTTAGGTACAGATGTTTTTTAATCAAAAGATGCAAAAATGGATCTGAGGAAGAGTTGTCTTGTACTTTACAATTCAGGGTTGAGCTTGAGCTCACTGTAACATCTTTCTCCTTTCTCTTTTCACCAGAATGATTTCAAGGGAAGCATTGAATTTCTTAACTGTAAATTCACATACCCTTCTCGGCCTGATATTCAGGTCCTGAGAGGACTCTCTATATCTGTTAAGCCTGGACAGACTTTGGCATTTGTTGGAAGTAGTGGCTGTGGTAAGAGCACCAGTGTCCAACTTCTGGAGCGTTTCTATGACCCTGAGAAAGGAAGTGTGGTAAGCAAAGAAAATGTGGTTTCTGTGCTCTGGTTTTCAGCAGTGCTCCAAGGGCCTTCTGCCTGTGTCCTACTGTGCAGCCTAGCAGTAGTGGCTCATACATGTGCATTTTGAGGCTTCATCTTGAAAGGACAGATGTGGACTATTTGGACAGTTCCCAAGTATTGTCTCAGACATATTCAGACAAGATCAGAGAACTGCATTCCTCAGGTGCACTCTCATGCATTATGTAGGCCATAGGCATTTGCCTTGGTAGCTTCTGTATGAAACATAGAAATGTGCACTGTACATTGTGAGAGCACAAGCAAAATCAAGTCAGAATGGAACAACAAAGAGCCTGGAACTTATCTATATTATCCAGTTATCAATCCAGTTATTCAATTACTGATAGCTTAAAAAGCTTTTCTCTGTTTTCCTAATGTAAATACTTACCCATCTAAATTGATTTCTCTTTCTCCGGAAAAATCTGTGCGGTGATCACTGTGTCAGGAAGGCTTTTAATAAAGCATGTGCCTAGCCTTAAGCAATTCAATAATTCACCAGGACTTAAGTTGAGCAAATGGTCTAGTGTATTTTGTGGTATGGATCAAAGCCGTACTACAAAATACGCATCATGCACAAAGGAGTCAGAGATAAGCAATTCAACCAATCACTTTTAATCAGTTGTGTTTGTGTTTGAATGATATGGTTAAATAATTTAGTTTTGCTATAAATTATTTGGGTGTTGCAAGCTGTTGTTCTGTAATGATGTTTACAGTTTCCTCCCATTTCCTCATAGTTAATAGATGGACATGACTCTAAGAACGTAAATGTGCAGTTTCTCAGATCAAAAATTGGAATAGTGTCACAGGAGCCTGTGCTGTTTGACTGCAGCATTGCTGATAACATCAAATATGGCAGTAATACAAAAGAGACAACGATGGAGAAAGTCATAGAAGCAGCCCAGAAAGCTCAGCTGCATGATTTTGTCATGTCTCTGCCTAATGTAAGTACCCACGGGGCCGTGGCAGTGTTCATTGCAGCAGGAGTTGCTCCAAAACAAGTTAAAGTTGCTGCACACATGCACCTTTTATGTCCTTTTACAGCTGTGACCGTAGGAACAAAGAAGGTGCTGTGACCATTTGTTGCATTCCTTAGAGTCTGGATGTGAGTTACTACTGAATTATTACACAGTAGGCAAATACATAAATCCTGTTCCCAGCTGTAGGAGATTTGCCTTGTGAGTAGGACATGATATTTGGACAAAAATATATGAAGCTGGCTGCTTATGTACACTTAAGTATTTAAATGTGCTAAAATAATATAAATATAAAAAGAACATATAAGGTATGCATACAATTTAGGCACCCAAACAAAGTACTTAACTAGAAATCCCTTAAATCACTTTTAGCCTCTTCTCCCTAATCTAGGGCAGGGAGAATTCTTTCTGTCTCTGACAAATCAGCCAGCATCTTGCTATCACATTTTCCTTCCAGGCTCAACATTGTGCTGCCTGGGCCTCAGGGCCATGTGCAGAAAAAGCACAGCTTGGAAATGTCACCCCAAACACATTTACTGCTGAATGTTTTTCTGCCTTCCCAGGTTCTTCAAGTGGTCGGCTCTGCCTCTCTCATGCTCTTCCTTTAGCCTGTGTACTGGTGTGTTAGCTTACACCTGAATAAAATACTCCTTTTGTATATTTTTCAGAAATATGAAACTAATGTTGGGGCTCAGGGATCCCAGCTGTCTCGTGGACAAAAGCAACGCATTGCCATAGCAAGGGCCATCATACGAGACCCTAAAATTTTATTACTGGATGAGGCTACATCTGCCTTAGACACAGAGAGTGAAAAGGTAAATGTGCAGTGATAATCAACAAGGGAAAGTTAACACAGTGGCCTAAAACATACAATACCTTCTCTGTTGTATAGATATGCCAACATACTCCACTACATTGCATGTTATTCCACATCATGAATTCAGCACATTCACCTTTAATGAGCTTTCCAAGAAGTGCTAGAAGTACAGCTGTAAGAAAATGCAGCCAGCCCCAAATGGTCTAAAACTACTTATAAGAGGCAGCACTTTTTCAGAAATGTCTGAGTTGCCTGGATTTCAAAGCATTCAGTTGACATTTAGCATGTCAGCAGAGTAAAGGTCTTCCTTAATTTCTACCTTGGTCTGTATTTACCTGTCCCTTGTTTGTACTGCTGGCAAACAGAGGTCATGACCCAGCTAAGCACATCAATATCAAAACCTCTGGTTTAGTCTCACTGTCCCTTTTACAAGTGTTGCACAATATAGTTAATGTGAAGCAACTGGGTTCCTCCAGCTCTGAGTCCTGATCAATTTGCTCATGTTTATTCTGACACTTTTTCTGCTGCCTTTAGACTGTGCAGGCAGCACTGGATAAAGCCAGAGAAGGGCGCACCTGCATTGTCATTGCCCACCGCTTGTCCACCATCCAGAACGCTGACATCATTGCTGTGATGTCACAAGGACTCATCATTGAAAGGGGCACTCACGATGAACTGATGGCCATGGAAGGAGCCTACTGGAAGCTTGTTACTACTGGAGCCCCAATTAGCTGAATTACTAAATTTGGAAGATTTCTGTAAGCAAACACTTTGTGGTAGGTATGTGTATGTTGGTGCTCCATTGCACTACAGTGAGTGCTCTATGGTACAGTGAGACCTGTGGAACCCTGAATGTATGTAGCTGTCTGCACCAAGCACACTTGTCCAGCACATACAAGGCACTAAGCACAAGCTGATGCATTCAGGAAGTAGCTTACCCACTCATAAGGGAAAAAAAGCCTGAAGCTGGGAAAGATCAAGTCTGGTGATCTGGGGACTTGCTACTACCTGCAGTCAAGACTGGACAGTCCTGTCATGCCTCAACTAGCAAGCAAGGAAGACTCTGGTGTTCTGGAAACTGCCCTTTCTCTAGGTAAGCTGAATGAGTGAAAACAACCCCTCAAATGATGCCATACATCTCAAGGGATCAAAGCTGTCCTAAGGTCTGGTCTGCAGATGATTACAGCAGAGGCCCTTCCTGTGTATGCAGAAGCCCCACTCTTCAACCATTGTATCTAATTAGCTGTCAAAAGGATTTTTTTAACAGGAATAAATGCCTTAGTTAAATTAATGTAAAATTCTATGGTTAATATCAGTTATTTAAACCACTTCTATTGAAATGGTGATTGATATTTCCATCATTTCCTTCATTTTTTTCAGAAGGTAAGACAATCATGAGTGAAGGTAGAAAAAACAGGCATAATTAGCTCTTTGTATTTAATACAGTTGATAAACAGTGCAACAATATATTCAGAGATGACAAAGGTCAGGAAGGAGCTTCTCTTGAGAGAAGCTTTTACCTGTTACAGTTTATTATAAGATCTAGCACAAGTTTCACTGAAATGTTATTGATTGTTGTCTGCAGCATAACAGGACTGTTTCCTTTAGTGACTGGGATCTTGGAGAAAAGCAGATAGAAAATATAGGTTACAGTTTCAATATTTAAATATTGATTTTATACAAGAGAGTATTGACTACATGTCCTAAAATCTGCACCAGGGCTGGGTGTGGGGTGGCCAGGGAGGTTTCCACTCACTCTATACTAAGTTACACCACTTATAGAATACTGCAACAGTAGCAATACTTAAATGGAGCTGTAAGGGTAAAAGGTTTATTAGGATGCGTCCCTTAATTCCAGGCAGCAAAACCCAATTTCAACTTTTTTACAACTCCATTTATAGAATCACGCCACACAACCTATGGGACTCACACAGCCAGCACTGAAATGGCTATTTCTCTAAGGAAGTCTGTATTTTAAACCTTAACTGAAAAGTAAAAGCTGCATTATTTGCTTTAATCTTTTTAGCCTTTTTACATTTCAGAGCAATAAGTAGTTTGATGGCTCAGGACTGAAACTATTGAGTGACTATCAAAAACCTGCAGACATATGTATATGCTATTTAATTAATATTATTATTTAAGACCATAGAAAAAGAATGAATCTTCATTAAAAGTTACAATGATTATGTACAGGTATTTCATAATTCTTTTTCCTAAAGGATAATACATTTGTGACCCAAATTAAACTAATAAATTGTATTTTTTTTACTGGCTTTTGTGCTCTAGCATTTCTTCTCTTACTCTTCAGCTAAGCACGTGAGTGTCTTGCAGCAGCCAGCAAGTATGTCTGTGAGAAGGGTTTGCTGTTCAGGATGTTGCTGCTGAGAAGGCCAATTCAAGGACACCAGCCCCTGCCTGCACTGGAGCCTGCTGTCTCCCTGCAGGAGCACAGGCCCACAGCCCAAGCTTGGTGGTGATGCTGCTGCTCTTCAATGCAACATCATCTGCTTTTCAGGCAGCTGGGAAACACTGAGAGCTACATGCTGGGAAGGGGGCTACTGCAACAGAATGCACTCACTGTGTACATAAACAGTTGCACATTCTTGGATGCCACCTCCTGCCACTTTGTTCTTACATGCTGTTGACAACCAATTGATTACAAAAACCTCTGGTACCTAGGCAAAGGGACTGGATTGCAGGTGGCACTACATAGTGTGTCTGGGCATGAGCTGCAAGCCTTGATGGAATGCTCGGTGCAGAAAGATTGGACTGCTGCAGCTGCCTCACTGGTAAAATGTCCCAGCCCTGGGGCTTGGTGACAATATCCCCGAACCATTCCAAAGTCATTTGCTTCCATCTTTCAAGCCAGACCTGAGTTATTAGTCTTGACTGTAGATGGTGTCATTTGGTGTCTTCTGCTCTATGTTTCACTGCACGATCCATGGCAGCTGCATTTTCCAACACTCTATTTCTCTGGACAGATATAACCATGATATTGTTTTAGGACAGCACCAGAGCTAACAGCAGCTCTGCTTCTGCTCCAACTGGACTCCTCTGGGTAGGAACAGTGTGTCTGGGTCCAGAGTCCTTCCACCAGGAAGGCTAAACAGGGAATGGGGAGGATAAAAAAAAAAAGCTGCATAGTAGCAAGAGTGTTGTGAACTGAATGTAATGACAACTTGTCAACTAGTTTATAGGAGAAGCAAGGGACAGCTTCACTTCATGTGACTCCTGGCTCATGAGAATCTTTCTGCAGAGAGGTGGAAGTACTTTTGGAACAGTATTATCCCAATGCTATTATGGACATCTCTAAGTCAAGAATTATTTGGGCATCTCTAAGTCAAGAATAAAAGGTTACATTTGTTACATTTCTCCTGGGATCCTACTAGTGGGAGCAAGGGGATCAGTCATACACTTTCCACCCTCCTTATTACATAGGAAAACCTCAATTCAAAAGGTTTGTGGCCCAAAGTCAGATGAGTTGTTAGCTCATCCTGCAAGTGTGTATATGTTGTACCTATTCCAAATATTAACAATTTAATGGCTGCAAAGGCCTGGTGAAATTACAGCTTAAATGTTTAAAAATTTGAGCCTTTAGTAAGGTCACACAATCTATTTAAATAAGGTCTGAACTGTAATTTTCAACTGCAATAAATTTACTGAAGTCTGAGTAAGGGGCATGCCGGTTTATTTCACTGCAAGAACAACATGCCTGGCTCCTGATTTTCAATTCTAATTCTATCAAAATATCAAGATTATATCTTGATACTTTTCTATCTCACCACTCTGGAAAAGGCTAACTCTGTCTGAAGATCTGGGAGCCCTCTTTGGAGATTCTTCAAGCAGTTACAAAAGTCTCCATACCACAACACACTCATCTACTCAGAAAGTGTCTTATAGTCATTGCATTATGTCAGTTAATTTCTGAAGTTACTGGTAAAATTACACTAAATTTATTCAGGTTTCCCACTATTCTTTGATTTAGTAGTGTTTTAATAATTGAAGAAAAATTAAGAGGTGGTTCAGACAGGAAGATATTCTGTGTTCTTTTCCCTGAAGCACTGAAATTACAGAATGAATTAATAGGACACTCCAAGAAAGTGAGAGAGCGTCCACATCTTCCTACATGCCTGTACAGAGCTTAGAAGGATACTGCAGAATGCCAGTTGTCATTCTACATTTATGGTTATGTCTACAACAGAATCACCAAGATTCTTTGTCAGTGTTGGGAAACAGAGACTCTCACATGATTAGCAGCTTAGAAATGTGATTTCTACCCATAACTACCAGCTTAAAATTTCCACTAAATCCAAATGCTGATGTGAGAACTTTGGACAGCTGTGCATAAAGAATCTCCTATTGCTGGCTAGGAGGAGCCAGGAACAGAACAACTCAATCAATCTGCTACTGTTCTGTGATGCCTCTGTAGGTCATCCCACTGGTAGGGAGTAACAAAGATTTCAGAATACATCTGAAATCTTTGTCATAGCTGTCTTTGTTCTTCATTGTTTGTGTCTAGTCCCACTAACTTTGCTTATGGAGTCACAGTTATAGAAGAGAATGGTTTTAGGTCAACTGCTGTGGGAAAAATGTTCAGAGAACCATTAAAGAAGATATCAGGAGATGCACGAAGCAGAATACTCAGACTGTTAAAAGCAGGTAACTAATTTTCTTACTACAGGCTCTTAATTAAGAATGCCTGTTTCAGATTTGCTTCTGTAATTTGTATCTTGTTCATTCCCAAAGGCCAACACCAAACTATTCACCTTGTTTACTAATTAAATAAGATTCTTTCAATTATCTCTTACCTAACTGGAAGTCTAGAAGCAGTATCATGTTTACAACTTCTAAGCCTTATTACTTTCAGATCATACATATGCAGCCCTCATTACACATACTACAGCCTTGCATACTAAGGCTATATATATGTCGCTTATATACTGAGTATTATGGGATAGTATCAGCAAAATATTGCTTAAAGATTATGCACTGAAAGGGAATAGACAACAATAGATGCCAAATAATGAATAAAATGGAAAGTACCCCCCTTTGCCTATTTAGAACATCAATTTTATATAGCAAACATATATTCAGCATTAGTTACTTGTGTGCTTAGTTAAAGTTGACAAGAATATAAACCTGAAGTGACAGTCTGCAACCACATGTTCATGATTTACACAGCTACTAACAGTGATTCAGGCTTGTGACTGTTGATCTGAGAGAATTAGCAGAGAATTACCTTTGCAATACAGGAAAATGAACAGTATTCTTGAGGTCATATACTGAGACAATTTCATTATTGACAACTTTTTTCATTTGTTGCTCTGTGTAGATGTACAGAACCTAAAGATTTTTACACCATATTTATGCATTTTCCCTATTGAAGGTGTGATGTCTATCATTCATGATTCATGTGACCACTTTCAAAAGGTAAAAATAACAAAAAAACACACAGTAATGCAAAAATATATTCTACAGAGTCCAATGGAAACAAACTTTTTTTTCTCATCGGACTTAATCAGAAGCTAGTTTGCTCAGGAAGCTCAATAAATTAAATCTAAAGCCTTGTTTATAACTATTCTGGCCTTTTTCACAGTGCCTGGGTACAGCCATACAGTTGTAGGTGGTGTGATACCATCACACCACTATGTAGCAGTTTAACACAAAGTATCTATATATAAAAAAATGAAATATCAAGTATCACTATGTACAACTGAAGCTTGAAGCATTATCTAGCTAGAGATGGACAGAACTAAAAGACCACCATATAGCTAAATAAAGATGGTTGATTATACTTTAAAACTTTGTTATGACCCAGAGCATTGGGCCATTTCTAACCATACTGCAGTGTGCTTGCAATATTTCTAGGAATAAAATCAGCAACTAATATTTCTGAGCTGTCAAAGTCATTCTTGGGTGTACTGATTTTGGATGTATTGGTTCTTTACCAGGAGTACATCAAAGATGCAGTGGCATCCCCTTGGTTTAAATGAATTAGCAAAACTGCCTTTGCAGAGGGCTCTTGAACAGTTCATATCTATCCCAATATTGCTAACCACTTTGAAACTTTACCTAATTAAGTTTCTTTTCAGTTGTCCTCATTAATGAGTGGACACAGTATGGAACCAAGGCAACTACAGTCAGAGGCATAGCTGCGCTCTTACAAAAAGAGAGAAAGTAGAACAAATACTCAGTATGAGTAGGTATCTTAACAAAATTGTACAGCTGCAGTGTAGCTAAAGATGCAGCTATACACAATATGCGGAAACTTATCTTGCAGCTATTTTTACCTTTGCAGCTCGTGATGAACATTTCAGAATTAATTCCAAGACCTAAACCAAAGAGTGCACCTAAGTTCCTCACCAGTCCAGCAAACGGAGTTGTGTCAATGTTTATCCAGTCTGGGTTGGCACACCACTTCTTGGCCTTTGGAACAGACCATAGCAAGTCAATATCAAGTAGCTTGAGGGATAGATAAAAGCCAAGGGCAAAGAGGAAAAGAAACAAGTTTGTCTTGATGTACATTCTCAAGCTTGCTGTCTGAATAGCAGGGGTATGCTCAAATGCTTCTGCCACAAGAATGCCTGTGGATTAGAAACTCAGTGTTACAGGGAATAACACACTTGTACTTTGAAGAAGCATTTTCTACAGTGTCCCTGTAGAATTTGACTTTTGAAGACAGAAGAATATATCTACGTAAAAAATACCTCCATGTGTGTCTATATATATATATATTTATACATACACATATACACACACAATTTACCACTTTTGCAGTACATTACAAAACTTTTCCTCCCACTCAAAACTGCCACTTTGGAAAAAAATAATTAAATACCAAGCACTACATGGTTTTGACATGAGGCATACCTTAAGGCCTGTCTGCATCTCCCAGATGACAACCTATCAAATATTAGATGTAAACTGGAACATTCCTTTTCCAAAAGAGTCCCTCACTCAAAGACTGGCTCCAGCAATGCAGAATTCAACACCAGTTCCCACACAGGCTTTGAGTGTTGAAGGAAAAGACACAGAACACATTTATCTTCTCTTGTACTCATTTTATCCTGGTTGTGAAGAGGGAAAGCTGTTAGCCAGGGCTACCCAGGCTGCACTGCATCCATGAAAGAGAACATGAGCAGGATGCCCCTGCTCAATGCACAGGTCACCCTCCTTAAAATCAGATAGGTAGCAGAGATACTGCTCATAGTTTGGGCTGCCTAAATATCAAATTATGATATGGTTAAGCAATTCTGAAAAGTGTGCTTTATCATCTTAAATCACCCAGGGGAGTTTGTCCTTCTATTTTTACCAATTTTTCTATTTTGCCCTAGGTCTCTGTGTTTGTCCACATCACACAAATACTATTTTGCACCTGGACATCATTTGAAGTGACCCAAATAACTTCCTCCTGAGAGGAAAGGTCAGAGCTGTGTAGGAGCAACTTCCTCTCTGATCTCTTCCACACAGGCAGCACAGTTGAAGATCAGATGCAGCCCGTACAAAGCAGTCAGAGTTAGTCTGAGGCAGTGTGGGCACATTACAGTCAGCATGAACTGGCAGGTGGACAAGGGCTCACTCCCTTCACTGGGAATTACAGAGCCAGCAGGTACCTGCTACCTAACAAATTTTACCTTTGGACTATTGTCAAATCCCTGATTTTGCAGAGAGTGGAGAGCACCACTAGGGCTGCAAGATGAGTCCAACTACTAAAAATCTCATCTTCTCTCATTTTATAAAAAGTTTGCATATAGGTTAAAAAGAAAAGAAAAAATAGCAGCATTACCTGCAAATACTCCAAGAACAACTTGATGAGGGAAATGTGTTGCTATGAATACTCTTGAGATGCACACACTGATCTGGATAATCCAAAAAATACTCCAGAGGAATGACCATGTTAGTCTAAGAGGGAAAAGGAAGATGCTTAAAAACTAAGACAAGATATTTCATCTACTTATTTATCCCAAGCCCCATCATGTAAGGTGCATGCTTTTACCAGCAGAAGTTTACTAAGTAGAGCAGTTTAGAATCAGATGATTAAACACTATTAATCAGTACTAAAACATTGTCAAGAGTGGTTACAGGAACAGATCTCAGGAATTTCAGGTCCAAAACACCTCTGTGGTTTAAGTAATGAAAGTCATTAATGGCAGATTAAATTAGGCCAAAACCTTAAACATATCTCTCATCATGAAGTCATAGCTATATGCAAAAGCTCAATTATTTCATGACAAAATTCACACAGCGTGAAAACAATCTTGTCAGCCTTAGAAAGAACAGCCACCAAAGCAATTGCAGGACTTTTCCACACAGCTGAGACAGACATTACAGTGAATTTTATAAATATTATGTGCACTTGCTTTAAAATGGGTGAAGGATGGTCATCAAAGCAGTAAATTTATGTACTAACAAAAAAAATCCAATACATAGTGACAATTATAGAATAAAAAATTTCCAGCACTGACGATTTAGGACTCATTCAGAGATACTGTATGCACTGTCTGTAAGTTGGTAAATACCAGCCCATTAAGAGGATAAATCCTCTTAATATGCTTTTTCTTCAGCTGAAGTAGATCATAATAAAAGGTTGTTGTTGTTTTATTACCAACAAAATAGACCAAACAGTGAATATTTGTTTTAATTCAGTCCATTAAAAGATAGCATGTATATGAAGAAATACCTGAATATAATGAGTTGGACTCATGGAAAGACACTGACCTGTGAAGGGTAACAGCTGATTTATCTTTCCATCTAACTGTGTACCTAAGTGCTGCTGTGACCATTACATACCAGACGCAGGATGATCCCATGGCATGTCCAGATGGGCTTCCTAGTAAAAACAAAAAGGATATATTCAACTCAAGAATTAAGACTGTGACATCTGTCATACAGAAAATGTTTACTGGTAGTTACCCAGGCATCTAATAATTTAGAAGGGAAATGGCTAACAAAGGCTGAAAGAAAGTGAACTGCTTCTCAAAAGTTAACTTTTGCCATGTGAATTTGTCAGAAGGTTCACCTATAGGGAATCCATAATACTTGTATGAAATCAAAACGATAAGAGCTTAATCATTTTGTATTGGTGTGAGGTGAAATCTTGAAGGAAAACAAAGCATTTTCCCATAACTTGGATTTAAAAACTTAGAAAAGCATCTAGGCTGTCTTAGAGCTGCAGTATGGAATGTAGAAGTTATGTATGAGGATTACATGAGAAAAAATTTTATGACCCTCCCCATAATTAATGGGTGCAAGAGAAATTTAGCCCTTTGTAACATTCCAAACTAAAGTACCACTGTAACTTTAGACAGCCCTTCCAAGCTGCCTTTTATCGGCTTCTGCAATTACCATGGTGTTAATGAGCTCTGAGCTGTGCCTCATTAGCAATATTACAATCCAGGTAATTAATATTTTGGGCAGTTTAATTATAGAAACCCATCTGAAGCATGGAATATCTGTGTCTTTATGCATTACTTTGATTAATTTTATACATTTTAAGATGCTATACAATATCAACCAGATTAAAAGCAGATTGTCAATGAAACTGGCACATGAAATGATGCTCTAATTGCTGTACCCATAGGTACAGCACACAGTAGCCTACAGTAGTCTATAACAGGGAACAATCTCTCATATAGAGAACAACAGTGATTTCTTTTTAGTCCAGGTTATAATAATCTATGTGTAATTTGTTTTAGTTTCAAAAAGTAAAATTTAGATTTTACTGGAAGCAATATGAAGCCACAGAGAAGTTCCTACAACTTTTGGTGAAAATCACCAAAAAACAAGGTATGCTGGCATGATGCAAGGGAAGTGATTCCTAAAATTAGTCTGTCATTTCCTTTGTCATGTTCACCAGATTTACACTCAACAAATCAAAATAGGGAAAGATAAAATTAGGTCATTGGAATCTGTAAGTCTGGCACCTTTACATCTTGGCTTTCTGTGGAGACAAAAGAGAAGGCACAGGGTTATTTCACAGTCATAAGAAATAATTTTGGCTTAAGAATGTGTTATGAACCAGCACAATCTAGTAGTATGTAGAGTAAAAGAATATTTCAGTGAAGCAGCAAAGCAGAAATGTCTAGGCAGGACAAGCACAATGATTTCTGACTCCCTGCATTCATTTTTGCTATTCTGCTTGGCAGTACATTTAGAGTCACTTTATCAGTTCTTTTGTTAATTTCCTAAGAGACGCGCACTCCTGAACCTCACGGTGGAACAAATGTCACTGATGAGGAAACAGTAACATTTTATGTCAGCAGTGGAAAAGCTTCTCTTTGTTGTCATCTAGGAAAACATCATCTAGGAATAATACTTCATAGCTCATCTACAAACTACCTACTTGAAACAGCATGAATTTCATCTTAAGGTTTATATTCTTAAAGTTCTACAAATACCAGGAAAAAAAAATTGGTGTGGGGTTTTAGTTCAGTTAATTCTAGAAGTACAAACCAAATTCAGGTCCTAAACTGTTTGCAATGTAGTCATATGAGCAGCTCCCACAGCTTTCCCTCTTGCTGAGACATGGAGTTTGGGGTTCAGGCTATCCTAGCAGTACTTGGATCTGCTTTTCTCATGTCTGTGGATGCTTCTCTAACTTTTTAATATAAATTGCTATTTAAAAATACTTTACGTGTGTGAAGTACTGTATAAGCTCACACAATGATTCTGTGCATGTAAGAGCTGCTCTGACTGCACCTCCTCTTGCTAATGACAAACTGGTCAGGGGCACTCTTAATGGTCCAGCATAAGTCTGGAGGTGGGAAAAAATGTGGCCATTGTAAGTGCAAAGAAGGAATCAATATGACATTTGTACCCACTCAACAGAAATAGGAATGACCTTTCAGAACGACAGTAACAAGAAGAAACACCTCCTGGGTCAGTGAATCAAAATTAAACACACTGACTGTCTCCTGAGCCGGGGCTCAGATCTACACAGAACTGAATGGGCTCAGTTCTGAAGGCTTTTGATAAGATCTGAAGGACATTAATACTTTGTGTTAGGTCCCAAATAAATTAACTTGAAAGAGAATGCAGATCACATACAGACCACACATTATTAAACCCTGCATCATACAAGGGCTTGAGCTTCTTGTTCACAATTACAACAGGATGTAATGATGGATACTGTCAACAAAATACAGCTATGCAATCTGCTTAGAAGCTTTCAGTGGCATCAACAAGAGGCAAAGCACATAATTTCCGCAGTCAGTAACTTCTTGCACAAAAACTAAATTCAGTTAGCTCAAAGCAAGTTCATATTAGTTTCATCAGTGTTGCTTTGATTCCCACAGAGAAGATTATGAGACATAAAAAGTGAAAATATATTGAAAAGGTACATTTCAAAAATAATTCTTCCCCATATATTTTACACATACTCCCATACACACATTCAGTGCCAGTGTCTGGTTCTGGTTCTTTTCCACTTGTGATACATTATGTAATCAACTGCTGAGACGATTGTTATTTACACTGAACCACCTACCTAGTTTAAGTCATTTTAATATTTCTTGCAACAGCAAACAAGCCCTCAAACTCAACAGCCCAGGATCTGTCTTGGAACACATTAAACAATGTACCTCAGTTTTGTGAAAATTTCTTTCCAATATGCCAGTTTATTCTAGTAATAGTTATTTTTAAAGCAACTCTCCCTCCCTTGCATCTTTTTAAGGCAATGAAGGAAATATTCTTGTCATACAGCAAATACCTACTTATAGCATTTCTTCCTTCTCCTCTACTTGTTTTTGTGCTATTTTGTACATGAGCTCTGAGATTTATGTATCATGTAAGACCTTCCTAAGTTCCATTCGCTAAGCTGCTATCCCTATCAAATGTACCAAAGTAATCTCCAATACTTCTTACCTGGTCCAGTTTCACATGTTATAGGAAACTGTTCAAGGCATGGGCTTGACTGATTAGGATAAATCATTGTTTCTTGCACCCACCAGTAAGGGCGATGGCCAAATAAAATCCTGACAAAAAATAAAATAAAATGAAGCAGAAATTCAATGAAAATATTTTTACAAAAGAAGGCACTAGCAAAGCATGATAAATAATCTTAAAAAGAATATGAAGAGCTACATTTCCAAAGATATTCTATAATAGTTCTACAGGTTCTTCTCATCTTATTACAATACTGTTTCAAACATATATCTTAAATATCTTCATTGTGAATTCCTATTTTATAATTACCAGAGAAAATCTACTAGTACATTATTCACAGAAAGTTTTCTAAACTTCAGGTATATATAGTAACTATTATTAAAAATACCAGAATTTAAAACAAATTCAACTTCTTACCATTTAAATATGAGGTTGAACCAATCACCAATGACTGCCACCCATATCATTTTAGTACCAACCATTTGGTTGAGCTGAAACCAAAGAGGAAAATAAATTGAAAATATATTCCGGGGATCACCAACATGTGACATAAAATTAAGGAAATCCTGGTAAGCCCTGTAGTCCCTCTGTAAATGCTGAATGATAAGCACTCCATTGCTGTGAAGGAGATCCATCTTAATGGATTAAACTGTACTTGAAATATAGTAAAGTTCCTTTAATCTTAAGTTTCTAGTGACACAGAATGAGAATCACGGAGGGGAGCTATTAAAAAGTGAGAGAAGGTGATTGACGTTGCCTTTATATTATATTGGCGTGGTGTACCCAGCCATTCCTGAAACACGTGGCTCCAAATCTCCAGGAAAGCATATGAGTCTGTTAGCACTGGAAAGCTTTTCTGTTTGCAAATTTTAATTGTAGGAAGCTAAGTGAAGTACATGCTGAGCAGCAGCAAATTGTGGGGAAAGTTTTATGGAAGCACAATGTGTGATTCATGCAATCCTTTGTATGAACAGCTGGAACCTGTTTGCTTAAATTTTTTCACAGTTCATTTCTCTGCAGGATGGACATTAGTAATGTGTGTACTTCATTAAGTGTTGCCTGTATAAAGGATAGAAAGAATACACAAATTACTGATCTTTGCAGAACTGTCACTGAAAGCTGTACATTTCACTTTGAAGTAGAACTCGGCTGCAACTTACACTTGCACAGCACATTTTTTTCAGTCAGGGAAAATGCAACTAGCATCCATATATCAACTATGCCGTTGAGCTCCAGAATATTTTAAAAGCAACAATATTCTTAAAATACTGAAAAACAATTGTTTCCTTCCTACAAGAGGCCTGTTAATCCAGGGCCCAATGCAGAAGATGCTCAGTCTCTGAGTCATCTTTCGGTACCGCCATTCTTGGGCATTGCTTACATGACACCAGTCCTATGCCCCTCTGCCACAAGCTGCAGCCTGCCCTCCCTGCTGCCCAGCCTGACAGAAATGAGACCTGCTTTACAAACCAGAGCAAGGCTGGCAACAGGTTATCAGGGGTACTTCCCTGAACTATTCCCAAGTGAAGCACAGCAGTTCTCCAGGGCAAACAGCCAAGAAAAAATACCACACAGCAGGAGTTTAAAAGATTACAGCAGACAATATATCAGCATATCAGATTTATCAATATTAGTACAAATAACTGTAGCATAGAATATTATGTTCATTTGAGGTGGCTTCATGAAAATAACTTTTCGACAAGAGATGAAATGGATACTAAAAGCCTGATGATGCCAACTTCCTATATTATTAGAAGAAAACTTCAAGCTCTTTATCAGGGTCTAATACTCTCATGTAGTCATATCTATCAAATTATTATCTGTGTATCTGAAAGTGTGAGTCAGAAGACAAAAGCAGCTCTATGTACACTTCCCTAATATTCTTTCCATGCAGTTCAAGCTAAACTGCACAAGCAGTGGAGACAAAGATATGAACTACTTAACTGTTTTTGCTGAAGAGGGGCTTAATGGCTTAAGATGGCTTCATGAAGTGTGGTCAGGGAAGTCAAATGGAAATATTAAGTAGATTCAACAAATAAGGCATGACAATTAAATGGACATAGAAGAAGATTTCCTACACAATCTCACATTTACTTAAACTAGTCCCATTTACTTTAGCTATTAATAGTCTGGTTTCAGAATTTTTTTAGCAGATTTGAATCCTATATGTTTCTTGCTACCAATTGCATTAAGCCGTATAGAAAACCTTAAAAGTTTCTATGCACTGCTTCTGAATAACTACAATATTTTTTTATATACTGACTGAATTACTCACTTCAACTAGTGTTATCTGATTTCAAGGGATACCCTTCCAAATTCAAAATTCCAGGATCTTGCAACAAAAAATAATTCTTAGTTTTTTAGCTGAAAATATTTGAGGATGTTTGTTTCTTGCTAAGCTGTATACCTTACTGTTTTACAGTGTGCAGCAAGGAAACTTCCATAGAAATGAATGGATGGAATTAATTTTCTCTCTGCCAGTACTTCCCCAAGACCATAGTTGTTTAGAAATCTCTCTCTAATAATTCTTTATACCTTATTGCTAAAGAAAATGTTCTTTCACTAGTTTTTTTTACTGCAAAAGCATCTTGCCTTTAAAGAAGTAAGACTACAACAATAACAAATCACTCTTTTAGACATGTCTGGGTTTAGTATGCAAAAATGTAGAAAATCTGAGGTCTTATTCTGTTTTTCAATCTAGTTTAGCAAGAAGTTAGGTTCAAACATGAGTGCAAATACCAAGTCATTCGGAAGCTGAATAACAGACACTTCTATTACTTGTTTAAAAGAGCAACAATTATAATGAGCTGAAGTCTTAATAACTATTGTTCTATTAGGTAAAAATATTTTGCAGTATGTAAGTTCCCTTCAAGATACAATTTAATGTCCTCAGGAGAATATACCAAGTAATAAAATAGATCTTTTTGCTGTCCCTCTTTAATGGCACCACTGTTAGTCAATGATATCTACAGGATGTGCAGAAGCATTGCAATAACTTTTTACAAGTTTGCTTTATTTACAAATTCAAACCCACCCACCCATATTATGTACGCACTAAGACAGTGATACATTCGGTCAGGATGAACTCTTCTTCAGACAGAACTGCTCAGGCACATTTTGGCTCTCCAGAAACTTTGCAAATATAGTTTCTTGGCAATGTTTCAGTAAAGCAACCTCTTTTAGTATAAATGCTGAAGACCTCCTGATATTAATTTCCAGGATTTTGCTTCTGATTCTTATGCTTAGATAGAAAGATAAGCACCTTAGACATAATAAAGACTAACAGCTAACAGCAAGCAAAAAGGTTTTCATTTTCTCCTACATTCATTCTGACTGTTTCATAAGCTCCTACATCCTCACCTTAGAGATGCCAGAGAAGTCATGTTTATAAAGGATGCTTAAAAAAACCTCAACAAATCCAGACATCACGGAGTTTTGGAACAGGCATTTCTGTGGGAGAGGCAGTTCTCACTGTGCCTGGAATCATTCATGATCCTGCTCCATCCAAGAGGAAATCAGTAACTGACACACTAATAATCTCTTGTCCTGCCTGCCATATTATACAACCAATAAAAGTTGGAGACACTAAAGACTTTCCAAGCTGTAATAACCAGCAGAGATGGTGAAACATGTCTTGAAATACTGTATTTTATAATTTGTTTAACAAAGGAGAAACACTTCCTCAACAGACATTGCTTCATTCCTCTATGTAAAGCGCTGCAAAAAGCTTCTGTAATCCCCCTAGTGCTTCAAAGTCACTTGAGATAATACATGAAATAAAACTACTTGCTGTATTTTAGTATGGGGAATTGCAGGGAAACCTAATGATCTATACAAAATGGTCATAAAGTGTAGGCAATTAAACTTTTTAATTTAATTTAATTTAATTTAAGAAGATTTCTCTTGCTTCGGTACTGGAGAAGTTTGGCCTTCCCATAGATTAGTTTTTAGTTCAAGACAAAAGCCTTTCAAATGCTATCTGTTCACATATTTTTTATATTTATTGATAATTTCTTGATTTATTATATTTTCCATGACACACAAAACCAGAGACTTTATATATACATGTATATATATATGTATATTAACGCACATAAAATATGAAAATAAGAGTCATGCTGATGATCCACTGAAGGGAGGATAAAATGTTTACAGCTGCCTTGCACTTACATATTAGAGCAAATATTACATAACAGTCAACAGATGCTGTTAAGTAAATGTTTGCAAGGGAGGGAAAAGCCATCAAAGCAAACATTTTTTTTAACACTGTTAATGGAAGCCTATGTACTGGGCCTAACTTTCTGGTACATTATGCTTAGTTAATTGAACAATAAAATAAATTTCCATACCAGTATTTCCATTGACACTGGACCAACTACAAGGATTAACAAGCAATGTACTAAGTTCAGTAGCAGACACTGTACAACAGCTGACAGGTATTTTCTCAGGTGTGAATGTTTTCCAAGTGGAACACTGAGAAGATAAACGTTAATTTTTGAATTAGGAAAACAATAATATTTCAAGAAGCTTGCACTCTCTCTCTCCCTCATTTTTTTCTTTCTTTGTTTCTTACCCCATGCCCTCAAGCATTCCTCATTGGACCCAGAGTTTTTAGGGTTGGACTGACCAATAAAGGTTTAGCAATAGTTAACATGGCCCAGTCTCCTTCTCTTCATTCTGTCACCTTATTTTGACCTTTCCTAATTAGTATAGTCATTACTCTTTGCGACAAATTTAACTGTGCAAGCACACAAAACCAACAAAACAAATCTGTGCGCTATAACAATAACACGACCTGCCAGACCTTCGTTTACATTAACACTGTAAATTAGTCATGTAATTACATTACATCGTGTTTATAAGTGCAACCGTATAAATTATACAAACAACGCATGGAAGACAATTCTGGTATGCCTATGTGTGCTGGTTTGACCTTGGCTGGTATTG
>VWYI01016925.1:0-69126 GCA_013399455.1 Anthoscopus minutus | reverse complement strand
AGGAACTACTCAATTCAGAAGGATTTGTTTTCCTCTTATTTTAAAAGTGCTGTACTTATAAACTGTGGTGGTTTTCATGCCGTACATCACCGGTTGATAATTTTTACTGCGGAGTGCCCAGAAATTGGGAAGTTGTCTGTACAACTGTTTTGTTTGACAGTAAGAACAGGAATTACCAGAGATGAGCAAGTAATTCAGGAGATAAGCATCTTTAATTAGTCTTGTCCGTGTGTTCACAGATAGCCTGTAAATTAATATTCACAGTTGACTGTCGTGATCTTTTCATCATCAATAGATGGTTTGTGAGAAAATCTGCTGTATTTGCTTCTTTACAGCCTGGCTAACACTTGAGTTATGTAATTGTGATTATCAGATACCTTTTTCCTGTAGTCTAGTCTGGATATTAATTAAATTTATTATCACAAGCGTTTGGGAAGAAAAGCCCATTGGGAGGATAATCTCTCAGGAACAGTAGCTGGAAAGAAAAGAATAGCAGATGCTTCTGTTATCAAAAGCTGTTTTATGACAGATAGGAAGTTGAATTAAAAAAAAAGAAAGATTGGTTGATTGATTACCTCTGATTGAACTCGGAGAAATACACAGCTTCTAGTGGAAATTTTTAGGAAATGCTTACACCACCAGTGAATTTTGGATTCTGCTCCAAATTACTCCTTTCAACAAGAAGTTGTTAAATTGCATGGTGGAAAGCACACAGAGCAGGGAAGGAGACACCATTTACGTCTTAACTTCTCCGGGTGAAATGCTTGCCAGACTCCAGTTGGTAGCATTTTCCAGGGACATCTGGGGCTTTGAAATTATGTTCAGATGACATGATCCTAGTTACATTTTTCGTCTCTCCACATACACAGAAAGTAAACATATGCAGGTGGTTTTGATGCCACTTATTCAAATTAGCATCTGAATTTTTGAACAGCCTCTTTATCAGAGCTCGAAGACGATGGGAATCGTGTTCTCTTTTCATTCTTTGCAAACATTTTGCAAAGCATCTTTGATACTGCAAGTTGTCATCCCAATCAGAGGTATGAAGTAAATGAGTCTGGTTTGGGGATCTGAGCTGAGAAATAAATGCTCTGTGGCTTGTCTTTCTTAGTAAACCACCTCTTCTTCTTGGAAATGTTTATGCTCTTGTAGAACTAAGAGACTGAAGCTTAAAGTACAGAAATATCTGTTATTTGTATTAAATCAAGATTTTATTCATAGTCTCACAATAATATTCTTTTCATATAATTGGTGCTGTGGTTTTCTTGATAAGATATCTGTCCTTGCCTTCAGTTTGTGTTATTCTTCATATGACATCTCTCATTAGATACTGTTTTATTGGCACTAGAGAGAACACTACTCTGAATTCTGAAGCTGCTCTCTTTGTCACAGTCCCTCTTGTAATATTAATGGCAGTTAAAAATAACTGGTTCAATTTTCTCTATTTCCTCTGCCTGGCCTCCTGTGTGTTCTGGCTCCATTTTTTTTGTGTCTCTGACAGGCTGTAGAGGTCTCCTATAGCGATGCATTCACCAACCAAATCTTCCTCTCTTTCAGATAAAAACAGTTCACTGCTGAGCGTGTGGTGGAGATTTTGCTTTCATTATTTATGAAAACAATCATGCTGGTGGTTTTCACTCTTTTCTCTCTGGTAAAAGGGTAATTTTGTACTTACAAGCTTAGAGTAAGCTCTAGTAAATAGAGGTTGGCTTAAGCAAAGCAAGTCTTCTTTGCTTTGTTAGGAAATCTGGGCAGTGGAGATTTTCTAGTGGCCAGAGAGTGATGTCCCAGACCATCTACACAAGCATTTCTAGACCTCACACTGAACATGGGATGTGTCAGAAATGCTTGTGCTCCTGTCCAGACTGGGATCAGGATCTGAGTAAGTTGTCATCCCCTGTCATGGGCTGGGAACCAACATAAAATTTCAGAGCCGGGGGCTTCTCCTGAGCATTCAGAGCTCAGCAGAGATTGCTGGAGACAAGCATTTCTCTGAGTCACCTTCAGGAACACTTCCATAACTGCCAGGGTGCCAGTTAGTGACAGATAAACAAACTGACAGCAAGACTCTTTTCCTCCCAAACCTTACAGTTCACAGAATACTAGCAGTCACCCCAGAGAATGTATGAAATACATGTGAATGAGTGATGTGAGGCCCTGGCACAAGCTGCCCAGAGAAGATGTGGTTGCTCCATCCCTGGAAATGTCCAAGGCCAGGCTGGATGGGACTTTGAACAACCTGGTCTAGTGGAAGGTGTCCCTGCTCATGGCAGGGAGTTGGAATGAGGTGGTCTTTAAGGTCCCTTACAACCTGAACCATTCCATGGTTCCACGATGTGTTTCTGAATACAGAACTGAAATGCTGAAATCAAGCTGCAAGACTGGCTATAAAATACTACTCTCCAGGAATTTTTGGGAAGGAGGACATCTATCAGCTATGGACAGAGCTGTGGCAGAACTGGTGCAGTTCGTCAGCTTTCTGCTGCTTTAACTCCAGTGCCGCTCAAATAATAGCCAGAGGATTCACAATTGCACAATGCCCTTGGAATCCTTCTGCAGTTCCTATTTCTAAAACCTCATCTGTTTTTTTTTTTTGTTGGCTATGCATTACTGTAGGAAGATAATATATTTAGAAACTACGTTGACTTTATTCCGCTGTTTCAGCTGGTACCGGATGGCCTTGGTGTGCATCCCTAATCAACAGCTGCAGATATCTGCAAAACTACTTGAGTATTTCATTTTGCTCCTCCAGACCAAAGCCTGCAGCCATATATTCCCCTCATATATTTCCTTTCCTCACTTAAAACACCCTTCCTATAATTTTTCTGCAGCAGGAATGTTTTAACTGATCTCCTGGAGCCCTCTCTTCCCACCACAGCGAAGGCAGCCCTCAGTGGCACGGGCAGTTCATTAAGCACTTTAATTTTGCCTGCTCTTGTGCTGCCTCACACAGACTCACACTGCCGTTTGTAATGGCAAAAATCAGCACTGAGCCAGCCTGAAAGGAGAGGGGGAAGGGCAAGCTAAAGTCTGACACCAATGACAGAAGACAAAATCGGATATGGATAGATGTGAATCACAGTTGCAGCATCACTATCAGAGAGGCATGTCTTTTTTTTTTTTTTTTTTTGCAGAAGGATCAGGTTNTGTCTTTTTTTTTTTTTTTGTTGCAGAAGATTCAGTTGCACACAGGGAGTGAATTCATAGCAGGTACAAACCCCTTTCTGGATAGGAGAAAAAACGAAAGGAAAAAAAATTCTCTATTGCCTAGGTGTTTCTCTATAGCCCAGGTGTGGTCTTCATATTAGTTATAAATAATGTGACCATTACATATATATGTATGTGTGTATACAGCCATAAATGCAAATATATACATAAACTCATATAGCACACACACATATATATAATATAAATTCCTTAATATATATAAACTCCTTAATATATATATAAACTCCTTAATATATATAAACCTCCTAATCCCATGCATTACAGAAAATTTATGTCACTTGGAGATGAAAATCCCCAAACCCTTCTGGCAGCACAGACTAGAGCTGAAAAAGACCATGCTGCAATTAAAATGGGGTGGTCTCCTAAAAGAAAACTTTATTAATCTTCTGCAGAGGCTGAATGTATAAACATTAAACAGAAAGAGGGAAAATGCTCTGCATGCTGAAGTAGCTCAAGTTTATATGAGAAATTTTAATTAGAGAGCAAATCCAATGTTTCAGTAGGCTGCAATTGCAATTTTAGAATTTTCTTGCTTCAGCAATTCCAAATTTAGCCCTCAAGACATCCACTTTCTCTATAATAAGCCGATGTTGAAAGTTAACAATGAATGCATGTAGTAAAGCCACAGAGCATCTAGGAACAGAGCTGTTAGCGTTTCACCAAGGCACTCCAAGCCTTTCTTGCATTCTCCTCAATTTCCTCCATCCCCATGGCATGGCTGGGGGGGTGGGGGCACAGGGGAGGGCTGAGGAACCACCATTTGGGCAATTTGTGTATTACAGAGCTGGGAGCCCTTCAGCAAGGGCAGCTCTCCTCTGAGTGCTTGAACATCGATGTTTTAATGCACTGCTATAAATTCTTATGCCTTGAACTCCAGAAGAGCCCTTGTTACTGCACACAAAATAAACCCCAAGCATCTGCAGAGTCACAAAATCCATCTTCCTTCTACTGACACCAGAAGCTCAGGTCCATGTGAGCTCATAGCTCACCTGCAGCCCCATGAAGCCTGCTCTGCACACCTCGACAGCACCAAGACTCTGCAGGAGCTCTCCCAGGGCCAGCTGAGTCTCTCTCTGACAAGGAGATGAATCCCTGGGAAGCTTTGAGTCAGCCTCCACATCCATCCTCCCCTCTTTATGGAAAGGTGCAGAAGCAAAGGACATAGATGAAGCTTTGTGTAGCCCTATAAGTCTTGGGTCATATTTTTGTCTCTGGGAATCGGTGGTTTTGCCATAATTTAAAGCAGCTCAGCTATAGTTTGAAGGGTAATAAAGTGCTAAGCCAGCTCACAGCCTGCTCCTCTCTCTGCATCCTGAGATATTGATGCTGGGAGATGAGACAATGGGGCTGGGGGAGTTGTTCTCATTCCCAGTTTTCCCAAAAGCTCTGTTCAAAAAAAGAAGAATATTTGCCAAAAGATAGGTTATGCAAAATTGGCAAGAGGTTTATCATGTTGCAAAGTAAAGTTGCTGTTAGAAAGCAAATGTAATTAGTAGCTCATTTTCTTAAGAGGTGATTTACAGCAAAGAGATGATGCTATATCAAAAGTCTTTGAAGGTTTCACTTTTGTGCATTTCTAAAAAAGTGCACTTGTATCTGATGAGTCCCCTTTTCAAGAGCAGATGACAAGTGAGCACTTTAACTGCAAAGTTTATGCTTAAATGCTTTTTTTTGGGCCAAAGTTAGCATTACTCCTTCAGTCTGGATCTCCTGTGGATGCATGGATGGATGGAGGAGACTGCTCCTAGTCTGGCTCCTTGGTTGTGCAGGGAAAAGGACTGACCCCTCTGGAATGTTTGGTGGCAGACTGGGCACAGCCCCTCCAGTGTGGTGGACTAGGCCTGGAAAAGGACGTAAGGAAAAGCAAAAAAAGGAGACAGGTGTGCTAGAAGCTGATAATTTGGGTATGTCAACACTGTGAGGCCACAGGTCCCCAGCCTTTGCCAGGGGTCATGCCCAGCTGTTACTCGTCTGCACCTACCAGGGGTTGGAGGAGAAAGTGTACCAAGGAGACAAGATCTTTCATGCAGCTCTCACACTTCTACTGCACCTTTCTGCCTCTTTTCAGGACAATAAATGTTCCTACAGCAGTAGTCTGTGCCTTTATCCTTACCCACAACCAGCACATCAACACCACATTTAACTTACACTGCTCTGAATGTGGTGCTTCATCTCAATGAGCACTTTTCCCTCATAGTGTCTCTTTTATGCTTCATGGGAGAAATTATTTTGAACCATTCCCATTTTCTCCCTGTGACCAGGGGCCATCAGTGCCTGTTGTAGCTCAAACAGGTAGATTTAAAGCCAGCCCAGCAAATGGCTGTCATCAACACATTGCAGCCTCAAAGTCACCTGCAGGATGCAGAGCAGCAGAACAGGCAATGTGTACAGGAGGAATGGAGGAGAAACCAAGCTAAAAACAGCATGAGCCTTGTGAAACCATGAAGTGTGATAGCCCCTAGGACACCCTGCTTTCATGGGCTTTGCTCATAGGGGAGAGGGATTTAAAACACACCAGGATACGTTAGTTGCATAGAATGAGAATGATGGAAGAATTCTGGTTAAATAGGATTGCCTTTTCATCTCAAATGGCTCGTGTTCTATGTAGTTTGAAACAATTGTATGGAGGCTTTTTTCAGCCTTGACTCAAAGCACATCCAAACTAAAATAATAAATAATAATAATAATAATAAATAATAATAATGCTGCACTGAATGAAATTTTTAAAGCTTGTTTAATGAGACAATTGCTGTCAGAGGCTCCCTCAGCCTTCCTCTTCTCCCCTGTGTATGAGTTGGAGTGCTAATATTTCTGTAACCTTGCCCCCGGTTGCTGAGCCTCCAGTGCAGCTTTGAATTCACTATAGCGAGATGAATGTGCTTACAGGAATGTAAAAAGCCATTAATACCCAGCCAGGTCAGTAGGGTATTTACACACTGCATTCAGTTTTACTTTGGAGACCCTCCAGGAAAGGTTTTGGGCTGAAGAAATATCTGTCTGGATAAGGAACTGCAGAAAAACAGGGCATGGGTCTCTCTCTGGATAACACTGCAGCTCGACTCTGCAGAGCTCACTGTAAGCTCCTGTTTGGCCATGCACTCCTTATCCCATCACAGTGCACATATGCAAGTTGTACAGGCATGGACATGCCCTGGCACACTCCTAAATTTAGAATTTGGCAGATGTTTAAGCTCTCTTCTGCATGCTGAACTATATTTAGAAGGTGTGGCTCTGATAGCAAATCCTTTTCCCTCTCTTCCCTGAATTTAGACCTTTTGAGACATTTATGCTTTGGTCTGTACTACCTATTGCCTAAACACATGGAGATATACTGCTTTTATGGTATTTTTTTATAGCAAACTAAATCTTCAGATATGGAACTATGACTGCTGTTGTAACATAGATTTATCACTGAGATTTTTCTCTTGGTGTTTGGCCCATTAATCCATGGCAAAAACCCAACAGCTTTTGACTTTGAATTTCTTGGTAATGTAGCTTAGGTATAGGTTGTTTTTCTCAATACTGCTCTTCATGGGCTAATGGCACACAAGGTTTCATGGCCAAAGTTCATCCCTGATCCATGCTTTCCCTGAGTGCCACAGCTTTTTACTTGACCTAGTTACAGTAGGAAGTGTTTGGGTCACTGGGAAGGGAGTGTAAGTACCATCCTTAAGTCATTCCCAGGGGCAGATCCTGGTGCTTCTTGTTGCAAGTCCAGTCCTCTCTTGGACTCACAGAATTGTTTAGGTTGGAAAAGACTTCCAAGGTCATTGATTCCAATTGTTAAACCATCGCTTCCAAGGCCACCACACACTTTCCCCTTCCCTACAGCCTGAGCTGCTTCTTGTGCTTAAATATGAAGGTATTGATGCTTTGTCAGGTTTTGATTAAAGTATTAGCATTTACAGATGCATTTTTTGGATATATTAAAACAGTGTTTTGTTTAGTTTCATTGTTTGGACTGAGTTGGAGGGCCACCTTTATGTCTTTAACCCCACTTAAAGGCCATCAGGGAAACTTGGCCCACATCTAGCACCCTGGCGCTCTTTATAAGGTCTGCTTTTCTTAGGAAGACAGGTTACAACCAGTGGGAAAGTCTGTGCATGCCAGAGGAGCACTGAGCATGATTCTGAGGAGCCCCTACCCCACACACTGGGAAGGGCATCTCCAGGTCCCCTGCATAAACCAGGGGAACCTGCTCAGCCAGGCTCTGATTCTTCCTCTAAGCTCCAGGAGAATGAGCTGTGGTGGTTCTGCCCAGTGTGGAAATTCTCCTTTGCCTCTCTCTTCTCTCTGGGATTATCTCATCAGGAATAACAAAGAGGAGGGTGCCAGCCGGCTGCTGTTCCGTGGTTTGGGCATGTCATGTAGCCTTGTGCCTTGGATACCTGGGTGCCAAACCCTTACTAATGTTCATCTCAGATCCAGTGCTGTTGGCATAAAATAGCTGATTAAAGTTATTCCTCATTTCTTCATCCTCCAGCATTTCATTCCCTGAGGAAAGGAGTCTGTATTGATACATGACTCAATGGGAAAAGCGACTATTCTTTTCCATAGGTATCTAAAAACATTTGGTTCATTTTTCTCCTCTCATTTTGCTTCTCGAAGCTACCAGGCTGTGTGGAGGCATGCACCACGTGTAACTCTTATCTGCTTCCATGGGAATCCAGATGCCCTTTAAACAGAGGTTGGATTATTAACAAGTCACAGCGGAGGAGGGAAATTTAATACAGCAAACAGATCAGGCTGGAAATCTGTGAAAAGCTGATTTGTCTTCCATTTTTCCTAAGCTGTCACTAGTCCATCTTCCTCCCTTCATTTCTGTTGCTCACAGAAAGATGGCCACATGGGAGGAGCCCATTTTGGAGGATATTATGGAAATGTTCTGGAGGATAAATGCCAGGCAGAGATGTAATCTTACAGCACAGCTTTTTGGACTTGAGTGTCTGCTTTCTCAGCTCCCCCCCAGTCCCACCAGCACCAGAAAACTACGCCAGCTGAGCTGCCACCCCTCCTTGCTTTTGAGGAGATGACTTGGATGAGGCACAGGCATCACCCTTGCTACTGGAAAGCTGCGGATGAGGGTGGTCCAGAGGGCAGCCTCACATATTCCAGGGAGGGAGTGAAGGCTTTTTTTTTTCCTTCTGTATCTAGCTCAGAATATTCACAACTGAAAAAGAATCACATAATCTTTCAAGTTTTTTTTTTCCCTAGTCAGTTATTCAGATAGCACCCAATAAAAATTGCAAAGCTGGAATGGTATGAGAGACGGGAAAAGTTTTAGCTTAGAATAACAGAATCAAACAATCAAAACTCACTAAAAGACACATTCCTGGACTGCAATTGCATTATGCCAAATGCAGACATGGTCATATTTGACACCTATAGCAGTTTGGAATTGTCTGATCCTGTAATATTTCTGAGATGATTAACTACGGCTCAGATTTGTGCACTGCACAGCAACCTGAGCCCAGTTGCTACCCATGAACTCCTGGGTGCCAGCCATGTGTTTATTTTCACAAGGAGTGTGCAACTGAATAATCAAAGTCGTCAAGGAAAATCTCAAGCTGAAGATAGAAAAAGTCACCAGAATTCCTGTTTAAGTCAGTAATAAAGTTGTCATTTTTATGGTCTGTTCTCCTTAAAATAAAGGAGAAAGGGAAAAGAAAAATAGGTAGGATGGTTTGTACCTTTCGTATTTACTTTTTCCAGGGTGTTTTCAAATGCAGAGGGAAAAACCTCCAAACCTTGCATGGGTATTTCTGTTCTTCAAAGACTTAAGTCCTGATACCCTAAAACAGATTGACCTTGGACAGAAATGAAACTAAATGAAATGAAATGAAATGAAATGAGGAACTGCATTCTATTTAGATTCAAAACCTGAAATGCAGAAAATTCTCTATCATAATTTTAAAAAGTTGGTCTGTAAATTTTGCTGTGTGCCTTTTCAGTGTTTTTTCAGTCTTTTTTTTTTTTCTTTTGGAGTGCAATCTTTGCTTTACTAGGTTTAGAGAAAATTGCTTGAAGGAATGGCTTATACTTTCAGATTCTGTGTTAAAATTGTTCCTCCAATATTAGATGTTGTCTCAATGTGCTTATATTTGTGTCCTGTATATTGAGAGATTGCACCTCTAGATACACTCAAATGTTACTCCCCAGAAACAATGCATTTCTCTGGAAAGTGCTTGTCATCGAAGGTGCAATGATTTCCTAAAAGTGGCTGTTTTCCATGCAAAAGATTTATGCAGGCTGATCCCTTGTTTGACACAGGCTGTCAGAGAACAACTGAATGTTTAGCTACTACCGAGCTCATGACGTGAGCTGGAGGTAAAAGCTCCTTTGCAATCATCCCTCTGTCTTCCAGAAGACAGGCAAAAAGCACAGAGTGCTCTGGAATAGGCCAGGAGATATTTTTCTGTTAAAAATATTCCTCAGGAAACATGGAGTTGACGCCATCATTTCTGCAAGAACACCGTTTATCCTGTGAGAACACATCTTGTCATGACACTTCCCAAAAACTTTTCCATGGAGCTCCTGTTGAATGAAAGGGAGGAGTAAGTAAGGAGCCTGCTGGCAGATGGAGGCAGCAATTACCCAGCAGAGCTGCCCAGGTTTGGCCTGTGGGAGCAGAAGGGTGGTGTCTCCTTCTGCTTTTTGGCCTGTAGACATTTATCACCCTTCGGTCAGATTTCCATGCTCCACCACACAGGGGTGGAACTCTATTGGCTTTGCTTAAATTATTACTGGTTTAGATATTGTTATGTTTTTGGAGACCCTCCAAGTTCAGTCGAAACCACTGAGTTTTACATGGCTTCCTCTCAAACCCATTAACTGGCACTGGTTCAGCTGAAACTTGGTCAAAGCTTGACATCAGCTTAGCATGTATTTGTGAATTTTCAAAACGATGAGTGCTGGGTGACACATGTCCTCATAGTTTCCATTACTTCCTAATGGTAGGTGCACAACAAGCCAAATCTGACGTGTCTAAGTCAAAATAAATTCATTAAGTCAATTTTTATTTGCATTTTGTCAGACTGCGATATTGATCTGCATGCATTTTAAAACACAAGAACATTGTGCCTATTGTCCTGGGAGTGTTTATTGACCAAGTACAGGTCAGTAGATGCTTAGCAAGCAGCTTTCACCTTTTGTAATTTTTTTCCCAGCCAACAAGGTTCAGTCATTTGGAGTGGAACAGAAATAATGTCAGTAAAATATACATGAGACTTCAGAGCTCTACAGAAGGAGGACATTCTGTGTCCATTTAAAAAAATGGAAGTGTCCCTTTAAAAAAATGGAAGTGAAGCAGCTGGAAAGTACCTGAAGAGTTTGCATTCTTGATTCCTCTTGGACTATTTGTGTCAACATCAAATATCATATGCATCATGAAATGCAAAACATAAAGAAATGCAATAGCAGACCAACATCCCTGGATATTTGGAGGATTCCACTGTATTGGTCATTCAGTGGGTTGCAGATCTACAAAGGAAATTAATCTATTCAAACTATTGTTAACCTTTTCCCTTCCCCTCTTCCTTTTTCCTCCCAAATCTAGCATTAAAGATAGGCCAAGAATTTTGCAGGTGGGGTTATAAACTTAATGTGAAGCTTTAATCTAGAATGTAAGGTGTGGAAACATGCCTTTAATATGTATGTGTGGAGATGTTTTTTATCAGGGGAAGTATTCCTCTGCCCTGGAGTTTTTGTTTGTTGCTTCAGCTGAAGAAAATGAGGCTGTTAATTTTGAAAGCTTTAAATGACAGCCCAAGTTGATGAGGAAAAAACTTAGTGCTGCTGCTAACCATTCGCCCACAGAATTTAATAATGCAAATAATTACAGAAATAATACAAAGTGCAAGCAGGCAGCAGCATCTTTGTCAGCTGTTTTTATAAAGAAGCCAGAAACCTTTGAAAGGAGAACAGTGGAGAGGAGAACAGGCATGCTGGGATATGGACCTGCTCTGTACCAGCAAGAGATTTGAGTTGCTTTTCATCAGTTCATGCCAGTAGCAAGTTTCATCTCCAAAAGCCAAAAATTTGGTTTTCATGCATTTGACTTCTAACTAGTTGGAGCTTTTAATAGGAGCCTTGTCCCCTTCATGGAGGCTCTGGTGCTTTGGAAAGTGTAGTTTTTGCCATGCTCTGCTTTTATGCTAAACTGAATAAACACAATCTGTTTTAACACTCACTTTCCTTCTGCTTAGTGCTTGGTACCCAGTATTAATATGAGTTTGTTTTGCACAAATGTGCTTCCCTGGACCCACGAGGGATCACGTGGCTTCTGCACGCTCTGCTTTACTGTCAAGAGATACAGCTGGAGGGGATTTGGACATTAAACTCAGCATATACTAAGTTCAAGTACACTGCTTTTTTTCCCATGCTTAGCCAAATAGCTTTCTGTGTAAAAGCTTGGCCTGTGGCTTGGGAAGTATGTGCCTGGCATGCTGGGGAGCGCTGGGGGAAGTGGGGGGACAGCTGAGAAACATATGGCTTCAAACCATGATTTTTTGCTTTCCTTATCCCCCAGAATTGCAGGAGCTGTGAGTTTAGAGCACCCCCCCAGGGCTTCTATAAATTGCATCCAGCTGCAGTGGCCTCTAATGGGAATAGTCCATCAGCAACGTCGACACCGCTCCCAGCCACAACTCCCAGATCCATGGGCTGGGCTGCGGCCATCCCCAGGGGCTGGAGGCATTATTATTTCTCCAAACATCTTGCTGGACCTCGTGCTATCCCAATAAAAATGCAGACAGAGTCCTAGGAGCTCCCCACAAGAGTGAATCCTGCCAGGTGACACAAGATGACAGGCTGGACCACGATTGCAGCGCTGAGAAGGGCCCCGGCTCCATAAAGGGACTTTAACAGTGTTTACAGCACACTTCAAAATGTGTTCTTAATGGGATTAAGGTCACCCAAGTGACATGGGTATGGCAGAAGGCAACACGAAAATCTATGGCCTGGCATGTCAATAGCGGTGAAATAACATGGGGATTATGCAATTATTTTCAAGAGCAAGTTAACAATCAGAGAGCAGTCACGCATTAAACCATTTATAGACTGGAAATAACAGCTTCTTAACCTACTGTAAACACTGATTTTTTTTTTTGCTAAACTGTTGTAAAACATGAACAGTAACATTATATGATAACTGAGGGAAGACATAATAAATCCTAATTTAAACTGAAACTGAGCAAATTGGACAGGTTTGGGCTGTGGAAGCATCACCATCTAAACTTAGCACAGGGTTTGAACCAAAGGTGTTACAGTGTGGAAGGTCAGAATCTTCCAACAGCTTCTCACAAGGCTTGCTCTTTATGGAATATGAATTCTCTTATGGAATCTTTTTCCCCTCAGTCCCTTCCTCCCCCAAACCCTGGGAATATTAAGAAATGCACAAACCAGATGACCTCTGTAGAAAGATGAATGAAGCTATTATAAAGAGATGAGTGTCTGCAGATGGGGAACAGTCATGCTTTTTGTTGCTTCCCTCTCATTGTAAAGTCTAGGAATGAAATCACGGTCCCATTAGTGTCAGAGTGAAAGTAGACAGAGAAATGATGGGTCAGGGTTTTCGCCACTGTCTTATGTGTACCAAAACATGAGACTCTCACTTGGCAAACCCAAGCAGATCTTTATATTTTTGTTATTGTTGAACTTGCAGAGGCTCCCATACCTCCTGCATTTCTCTTCACTGCCCATGTCCTTAGTGGAATCTGTTCACAGCAGACCCTGGGCCTGCCCCTGTAATCCCATTCCCTGCTGGGTTGAAAAGTCAAGTCCCTTTTCCATTAATCCTGTAGGGCTCTGCTAAAATATGCACCATGGGATTTGGATAGCAGTCGAAGAGACAGAGAAATGACCAACATATTGGGAAGAAACCCTGAAAAGCAATCTCATGGAATTGCACATCTCTCCCTCCTCCAGACAGCTTCCCATCCATGAACCTCCTGATTTGGAAGGTGGACTTAAAATTTGGCTTTCTGTATCTTAAGGCTAATCCCTGCATTAATCAAAAGTGGACTGGCATCCTGACTTTCAAGCTCACCTTCTGCCACTCTCATTTCTTCACAGGGTGCTTTGGAAGTAAAATAATACAAAATGTGAAATTTAGAAAATTAATACCACCCCTCCCCAAACACCAGGTTTCCTGCCCAATACTCAAGCATGAGAGCATGCAGATGATGGAAAATAGATGAATGCATTTATTTTGTTTGATCTGCATGTTTCTGTGCCCTTTTTCTGTTTGTGTTTCTCCAGAAAATGGGTTGGGAACATGCTGACTGTTGGGTTTGGGTTGTTTGTTTTTGTTTTGGTTTCTGTTTTTAATATTTACACTGCAAATACAACATGAAAGTATTTAGTTTGACACTATAGTCATTCCAGGAATGCCAAATTCAGCTTGGTTCACCTAAATTGTAGGCTTTAAACCTGATGGGTGAGACAAGCTCAGATTTGAACCTCCAGCATATTCTTCAATGAAAGTTTAACCCTCATTTTTTGCTTATTGTTTCAAATACTCTTGCAGAAGAAGTGCAAAGTTCTACTTTTGCTGATCAGCCTCATTTTGTGGAGTTTTGCTGAAAATGAAATGAAACTAAACAATGGTTTCAGAAGAGTCAGACATAGTCTGATTACAGGTTACTTATGTTGTTTTCTTTCCTTTCCTTGGTTTCTAACTTACCTTGCCTAAAACTTTTTTTTAGCTTTGGGATCCATTGATTCCTGTATCCCTCCCAACAGTGGTTCAGGGATCAGGAGGTCTGACCAGTCCTTGCACTCCTCCTTTGAGTGGCTCTAGCAGCACACTTGGTGCCATCACACCCTCAGTTTTCATCCGTGTCTGGCAAATCTTCCCACTTCTGAAATATCTCTTTGTGAAAAGGCCAGGACCTGCCAGATTTATGGAGAATCCTGTCTTCCAGCTAAAGTTAAAGAGCTGAGGAGGAGTGTCCCAAAACAGAACTCAGGCCAGGACTTGCAGACATTTGTGTTTTCACCCAGCTGTGTGATTTCATCACTGGAATACAGAAGAATGGGAAGTCTCAGGGATTTTACAGGTGAAAGAACTGAGGCAGGCTGGTAGATGAGTGTGAGGGAGATGTATGTTCCATCCACACTGACACAGCATTCCTGTTTAAAACCCAGAGTAAAGCTACTTTTGAGGATAAAACAAAGGTGAAGACCAAGGACAAGACTCAGCACCTCTGTAATGGGTGGAGGGGCTGTTCACAAGGTGTCCTGTGATAGGACAAGGGGTAGAAGAAAATCTTTCCTGTGAGGATGGTGAGGTACTAGCACAGGTGGCCAAGAAAAACTGAGGATGTCCCATCTTTGGAAGTGTTCAAGGCCAGGTTGGACCCGACTTGGAGCAACCTGGTCTAGTGAAAGGTGTCTCTGCCCATGGCAGGTAGGTTGGAATAAGATGGTCCTTAAGGTCCTTTCCAACCCAAATCGTTCTGTGAATCTATGACTCTGTTCTATTATTGCAGAAATGAAAAGTCACAGAAGGACCAAAGTTTAGAAGTGCTACTACTCTCAGAAAGATGCTCCAAAAATCAAAGTATTCCAAAAGCACAGAGATTGGAATCGTATGTTCCTTGAAATGAAGAAAATCACTGGCTGCCTTGACAAGGCTTCACAGGGAGCAGAAGGTGAAGGAAATGAAAGAGGAAATGCTATTTTAATGCCCCAATTTTGTTTCTATATACAGTACAAGAATCAGCCACTTGCGTTGTTAAATGCGCTAAAAGTTTCTCTTCTTTTCCTTCTAAAAGGTGACTCATGGAGTTGTGCAGTGCCAAGACAAACTCGTTTATTCCCCTTCATTGAGCATTTTACTTTTCCTGCAGTGTACCCTGCAGGAAACCTGAGAGTTATTGGGACTGTCAGGATTTCTCTGTTAGGACCAATCCATTTCTATTACTTCTTTCTGTAAATTTTAATCGTTATTCCCTTTCCTGTATTACTTGAATACCATAAGCTGTATAGAAATAAAGAGCACAACACTCAGGAAGGAAATGCACATGCAGTGAAACAAGAATAATGGTACCAAGTGATAAAATAAAAAAAATGCTGTAAGATGACTTTTCAGATCAATAAAATGCTTGTACAGGATGTCAGATTTCACGTTAGAGCATCAGCTAAGTTTTCTCAATCAATAGAAATTTCTTTTCCATTGGGTTAAAAGATATAGCAAAGAAAGGATGGAGTGGTGTGAGCTAAAAGTAGAGGCTACTTCTTGTAGTAATGTGGCATGCCAGGATGACCATCCATAATTGCCTAATTGGCCATTTCCTGAGGATTTTAAACCCAGACCACTGTTTAAACAACATCCTGGTTTCTGCGAAAAACCTGACAGAAATAACAAAATTTATCTCTCCCAGTTAAGTATGAAAAATGTCCTCTAGAGATGGGCTGAGCTTTGTGAGGTCATACATGCTGGTGGCTGTATGGATTTCTATGTTTTTATATGATGCCAAAGCTGGCTGTTCAGTTACCACCTATGGAACCAGTCGTGCAAGAGGACACGAAATAAAGCTGAGCTTGTGCACTGCTCCAGTTTTAGAAATAAGAACATTGTATCTATTGGATTATGAATTCTCACATCTGGATCATCGACTCTCACAGCCCAAGCTGGGATCAATGCTCTGCTTTATAAACTATTATTAGACATTCCCTGGGCTAGGAACAACGATCTCCTTTCTGCCATACCAGACAAGTGCTCTAATTGCTGGCCCTCAGGGCCAGTCACTTGCTTTCCCTCTTTGAGTCCTGCTGGAGCTTTGCTAAAATGGTTAAATATTCAATATTGAATATTCAGTAATATTCAAGACAGGCCACAGCCTGACCAGCAAGGTAGTCATGGGAGAGATGAGGAAAGGATCAGGGCTAGAAGGGTGAGGAAGTGAGCGTGGGTTTTCCACTGGCTTTTTATGAAAACACAAATTTTGACAGCTGGCTGGGTTCCATCCCTGCCTAGAATTCTCTAAGCAAAAGAGAGACTACCCCTCATAAAATCCCCTTATTTCTCTGCTAATCAAGTGAGTGCCCAAGGCACTTCTCTGCCTGACTTAGGGCTGCCTGCAGGTCCTGATAGATACCTGGTCTGGTTTGGTGTTCTCTTAGTACAGAAATTCCCTGCTGGACATGAGAAATCTGTCATAAAATGTCTGTTTCTGCAAAATTAATTGAAATTGCTGTTGGCCACCTTCCCTGATGTTGCACAGGGCGTCTTCAATTAATCTTTGTGAATTCTTTACTAATATTTTGTTATGACATAAATATGGAGGGAGGGGGAACTACATAACTGTGTTTCTGCTGTTTTTTGGGGAGAAAATTATTCCAATACACCTGGATGCATGGTGCATCGAGCTGCAATTTTTCAGGCTTATAAACATCTATAAATTGGCATGCAGCTACTTACAGCATTTTTGCATGTCCTTTTCCACATTATGTTTTGTTCCAGATTACAGTCTAGTGTCTCTAAGTGTATAATTTGTAGCAATAAACACCCCACCATGTATTTATAATAGATGCTGGGAAAGAGCTGGCTTGCTAATCCTACACTAAAAGCCTTAGTTATTTTGTGCAGGATTTCACCCTCAGCAGTGGCTCTCACAGTTTCTGCTCCTATCTCAGCTGCTAGCTGCTGGATAATATTTTCTTTGTCCTAGTCAGGCTAATACGCATTTAAACTTTTTCAGCAGTTTTCTGTGGATGTGTACAGATGCCATTCTCAAGTTTGAAACCCAGAGGAATTTATACCCAAAGCAGTAATGCTGTTTTTGCGTCCACAGCAAGCTTCTGGGGATACTGGCATATAGAAATCTGGTTTGTACAGCAGTGTCAGGCCAACCAAGCACCATAGCATTTCAGACTCCTTCCTGACCAGAAAAGAAGCAGTGCTGCTGCCTCTATTATCTAAGTGATTTAACCTCTGGAATCTATCTCCAGGTAGCAGAAGTGGAGGAAAACCTGGATATTGTCATCCCTGAGTCTGGATTTGGGCTCTCAGATTAGCGAGTATTTAAACCAGCCGTGTTTCATGGATAATGAGGAATGCCATTTATATCACTCCACAGGAAGTAATGAGCTACACACCCAATATTCCCAGGGTTCAGAGGAACTCTACATTTCAGCCTGGCAAGTCGATATCTCCAACAGATTAAGGAAAAAACATGCCAGCTGGCAATTAGGCTCTGAGCCTTGGTCACAGAAACATCTGCTCTCCTTATCGTGTGCTTCAGTTCTTATGTAACCATGCATGGCTTCTCTCTGTGCAGAAACCATTCAAGCATATAATAAATAAAAATCAGTGTATTGAAACCTCCTGCATGGCCTGACGCCTCCTCAAGAATTTATTGAGTCACTTCAAGTCACTGAAAACTCCTGTGAGATTTAGGAGAAAACAGTGCTTGAGATGCTGTAGGTGGGGATAAAATGACAGCTGATCAAAGCACTAATCCTCTTTTTCATTTAGAATATAATTATCCAAACAGGCAGAGTTGATAAGGAAAAAGAAAAAGGTGCATTTTTTCCAGTGAAAAATAGAAAATAACTATTTCCAAGTTGTACAGTAAAACTGCAGTGGGTCTGACTCTGTCCAGACTCATCAGGCAGCTCTATTCTCCTCCAACTGAGGACATTTGTTTTCTGGGGAAAAGACCTTCAGGACTGCAAGAGCACGAGGGCATCTAGCAAGTTTCTTGATCAGGATGTTTGAACACCCAGACCATGGAAGTACCCAACATAATTCTTGACTTATTCATTGGAGCCCACATAGACATGACTGATAACAAAATACAACACAACATATTTCCCATAAATGTTCTTATCCACACCCTTATAAAAACTGTCTAAAGAACTTGTACTTCTATGGGCAAAGTTAAAAATCTTTTTTTTAAAGCACAATTCAGCTGAAATAAAATATTTTTTCCATGGTTTCCTGTGGGCCTGAAAAAAGAAATTTGTTTTACTCAACTTCTAAAAATTAAATTAAGTTATTGTCTTAAGTTTCTACTATTACAATCAGTAAGAAATGTATCAGTACGAAAAGTGATGGATGCAATATATGGGTTGATATAAAATAATATTTTACTTCATATAAGCTATGTCAAGGTTAAATCCCTTGATTTTGCTGCTTCATTTCCTCCCTCAAGGTAAATCAGGACTTTGTAATCTCAGATATCAGCACTGCAGAAAGCAGCATCCCTTTTGGAGCAAAGGCAAGCCTTAAAGAACTGGTTCTACCCTTTTTTGACTGCCACAATCTCCCATTGGTTGTCCTGTCTCTTCCACCACAGATATTCCATAATCACTTTGTTTCTTTTAGACTTTATTTTCTTTCCCCAGTGGTTTCATTATTAGTGCAGGAATAATCAGAAATGAGTAAGACTGTGGAAGCAGGCTGCTCTTATTGTTTTCACACACATCCCACAGCCCTCCCTCTCCTGGAGTCTGAGCAGCCTTATCATGAGATAGTTGTTAAATGGAGCTAGCAAATCTGACCTAAAGTACTCAAAGAAAAAAATCTAATTTATTACTGTCGTCCATGTGGGCAGTAATTACAATTTTTCATCATTTACACAAGCGCCTGTGAAATCACTCCTAATGGTTTTAGGGTAGCACTTAGATGGAGTGTAAGCTGTGGGATAAGGATGTGGATTACAGTGGAATTTCGGGGAAGACTTAAACAAACCCTTCAAGTGGGCTTACAGTTGTATGGCCTTCTGCCTCTTTTACCTTCTGCTAACCTCAAACCCATCACCTCAGACTGCAGAGATATCATAATACCAGCAGCTCATGTGGCATCAGACTTTTTAAAGTACACTCATTGCTAATCCCTGAGGAATTAAGTAATTCAGTCAACTCACTCTTGTCCTTGACTTCTATTGGTAATGGATTGAGGCTTTATGGCAATACATGTCCGTCAAAAAAAAAAAATTAGTTTGCTTAGGTTTTTAGGCAGACAAACAGAGAAAAGAGGAGGAAAATGAACCCCTGGAAACTGCAATCCTTGTAATTCACATATTCATATTGTATGAAGTTGTAACTTCATCACCAGAGGCAGAGAAAAGTGATATCTCTGTGTGTATGTGTGCGTGTGCTCCATCTGTGTGTCCCACAATTAAGTTAATAACTGTAGTAGAAATAGCATCCAACAAATAGAAAAATGCTAAGAATGTCTTTAGTGCTGTGCTGCACTCTTGACTGTTTTCACAATGGCAGAACTCTCATTAATTCTCATTATGTGAGATGAGTTAATGTAATTAACAGTAATGTTGTTGTGTCATGATACCCTAAGGATATATTGAGGCAGTTTGAAAGGAGAGGTGAGCAAGTATTTCAAGTGAAGTGATGCAGCTGCAAAAACCAGGGAAGCTTTTTTGGCACACAAACCCTTTCTCAGGACTAAGGAGAAACATCCACAAAATTGGGCCATTTTTTCTAACCTCCAGAAAAGCTCCTGTGTTCAGAAGTTCTTCTGGGTTTTATAAAAGCTGTTTTAGCTGGCCTAATGAAAGTTTTTACCTTCCCTAAAAGCTTCACCTGGGCACTGAATACAGATATTGCTGATACCAACCACAAGAATAATAAAATAAATATTTATTGCTCTGAAATCCCCCTTCCTCTATCTTCGCTGTCAGGTATGAACTGCAGCACAACTCCCACCTTATCATAGAGAGGGAGTTGTAGTGAAAAGATAACAGAATCGAGTTTCTATCTGCAAAGGCCCACTCATTTAGGTGATGCTGTAGCAGATGTAGCAAATACCTCACAGTGAAAATATTTCCAAACAGGAGATTATCTTTCCTGGCTGTCCATCCTTATGGATATGCATTGCTTATCTCCTGCTCAGCTGCGAGAGCCTCCTGTGAAAAACAGTTTATACATTATTCAGGCTTAGTCGAGTGATAGAGTAGATTGACCTTGTCTCTTGTGAAAAGAAGCAACTTTTTTCCTTTGTGGTGGCTTGCAGAAGAATAATGGCCGTGATGATAATGAATAGCTTATTCATATTTCAGAAGTGGAATACCGACAGCATGCTAACTAGAGAAGGTCAGGGCACATGGGAATACAGCGCGAACCTCTTAACCTTGAAGGATGATTAAGGAACTTTTGCTTTTGTGAGGAAACTCTAATCAGCCTTGTAATGGAAAGCTTGATGTTCTCTTCCTCACGCCATCCCCCTAATCCTTTCCTAGGTCACAGCTACATCCAAGCCTTGCTGGAGTGCAGCTGGCTGAGAGGGCCACGTGTGCTCTCTGCTGGTGCAAGAGTCCCTGAGAGAGCTCAAATGTTTGTGGAAGTGAACCAGAGCTAAGAAGGAATAACTGGGTGGTCCTGGGAAGAGAGAGAATAGGAAGACTCCTATTCTCCTAAAAGCTCCTCGTGTGCTGGGCACCAGTTCTGGAGCTCCCAGCACCTCCTTCATCTCTCTTTATGTGGAAGAAGCAGCAACAGCCCAGAACTTGAATCCCTTTCCCACCTGTGGAGGACAAGATAATGTGTTGTCTCTGTCAACTCTCCCCTCCTGAGAGGGATGGACAGCCAGGACCAGTCTCTCTCCAAGATGCAACTCTGATTTGCAATCATCAGGGCAGAAATATTGAGATTCATCCAGAGGGAAGACAAAAAGCCATCCAGATCATGACAGAAAAGAGTATTACTAGTGTTACCTGTTTTGTTTTGTTTATTAACTATGACTCCCCAAAATGTTATTTTCCCTGAAATACACCAGCAGATACTACCTTTGTGGCTTATTTAGCTTCTTTCATTGAAAAGTGTGCAAAAACTTGTAGAGGGCTTTTATTCAAATGAGTCCCATATTTATCTACATAACAATTTCATACTTCTAGTCTATGGCTGTATCATTTTCTAAAGCTGAGGCAAATCCTCTATTTTGGAACCATATGAGCATGAAAACTGTAATTTTTACGCTCCAGGAGGTCTGAGCCTACCTCCATTAGACCTGACTGGGAAATTCTAATTTATTTTAGTGTGGACTGGACTGGGTACCCACAGAACATCTCTGATACCCTTTTGTTTTTGATGGCTGAAATGTGGCATGGATTCGAGAGATATGAAGGATTTGTAACACTCAGTCTTCATTTAGTAAAGGAAAGGGACCAGTCTGGAAGTTGTTAGGATGTAAAACCAGGAGCTACAAGCTTGTAGGGGAGGAATGATTAAGGTACCCATTTCTTACCCTCCCTATGTCACCTGCCTCTAAATTAAGTGGTGGGAAGGGGGTAGTTCTTGGCGTTTGTGATGGGAGTGAGAGCTGGTTAATTCTGTCAATAAGTGAAATAAGTTACCTGTTGGTTGCAGAAAGTGCAGAGGTTAATTTAAACTGTAATTGCTGTGGCCTTAGCAAACAGGCCGCAGCTTTCAATCAAGTGTGCAGGCTGTGGGCTGGTTGCTGATGTTCCTGCTGCTGGCTAGCGTGAGCAGGGCATGGAAATTCCTACCCAGTGGGTCCCTGCAGGGAGTCTCCTGCACAGAGACAAGTTGGGTGTTTGAAGCCAGAATTGGAGGAATTGGTTTCTGACCCACTAATTGTCATAAAGGGAACAGAGGAGAGTCAGGCCAGCTGGCAAATGTGGTCTTTGCAGCGGGATGTTTGCTCTATCCAGTGAAAAAAAGATTTCTCCTTCCTTTGAAGATTGGTGGGTGTGTGTCACATCAATCCTGGAGAGAGTAGAGAAGGAGACTAGGGGCACAGAAGGGTTTGGATTGGAAGGGACCTTAAAGACCATCTTGTTCCTACATCCTGCCATGGGCGTGAACACCTTCCACTAGAGGAGGTTGCTCAGAGCCTCATTCAGCCTGGCCTTTTACTTGGTGATGAGCTCCCCTTATCACTTGGATCCTGGCTAGATTAGCTGGGTCTTAGGTCTAACCTTCTCAGAAATGAAAATGGTTACAGGAAGTAATCAAACTTCACTGCCACAGAGGTTATCTATCCATATTGGAAGTACTTTGGGCAGAGTTAAATTAAAAGGTTCAGGTTTCTCGCTTCTGCAGAAAGAAAAAATAGTTTAAAATTTGAGAGTCATTTTAAAAGGACAAAAGGGCATTTAAGGAGAACAGGGAGCTTTTGAACTACAGTTTCAAAGTGGCCTGACCCAGGAAGAGAGGTTGTTGATTATTGTTACTCATGGACAGGGAAAAAAAAAAAGCCCAGGAGGATACAAAACATTGATTTTTACTTGAAGGGTATAAGGTAGTGCACAAAGGTTTGGTGAAAAAAAGAAAAGTCTATCATTTAGGTGCTCAGAAAGTATCAAATCCCTGAGAGTGAATGTGGCAGTGTAGGTACCAAAAAAGAAGGAAACATTTTGTAAACCTTAGCTTTGAAAGCAGGGGAAAATCACATTAACCTGTGTGACAAGTATAAGCTGGAGTACGGTTTCAATTAAATTCTAGTTTACATTAAAAAATAACTGCTAGTGTTAAGAACAAAACATATCCAGTAAAACAGCGCTTATTATTTATTGCACTTCTGTAAAATTGACTATTGTTAGGTGTTGAAATTTGATAACAGCTTCAACCTTTGTTACCAGCATATTACAGTTATATTTTATAATTCACTCACTGCCCAGCCAGCAATGAAACACATTTTTTTCTAGAAAAACAAAAAGCTTGGATGAATGGCTTGGAATAAAACATTCCTCCCGCAATAGGTCATGAACCTTCCCAAGGTCTAATCACAGCAGAGATTTCCGTAGAAATCCAAGGGGATGAAGCATAATCGTAGGATGCAGTTGTGAAATATCCTCGCTCTCCACAGCGTCCTGTGGAGAGGAAGGAAACCTGGGAGGCACCAGAGGCCTCGTTTGCCATGCAGATGCTGTGGCAGCAGGAGCAGGTCACTCACAGCCCCCGAGTGAATGTCAGAGCTTTCCTCTGCATGCGGCGAGTGCTCGGCATCAGCGGAGCTGCCAAAAGCAATCTGTGAGGAGCTGGGGACTTCAGTGACACCCAGCACAGGAGGATCGATACCCACACCTCTCGTGGCTCTGGGCTTTCAGAACCTCCTTCTGAGACTTTCCCAGGCTGGAAACGGGAGCAGGGAACAGTGCATTGTTTTTTGCAAGCCACATCACAAAACCTTTCACCTCGGAGCGACTAAACGAGCTGATATGTTGTTTTTCCCCCTGCCTGCTGAATGCTGGCTCTTCAATATTTAATAGGCTCCTGGCAGTCGTGCATCTGGTGTCCTCAGCTCCCTTCCCCACCTGGCATCCACCAGCAATTCCCTTTGGATAGACCCCTCTTTTCTTGCCTGCTCTGGGTTTTCCCCTGCCTCTCTTGCTGGTTCCCACCAGAAGAAGGGCACCAGGCTGCTCAGGTGTGACTTTTGCTGGGCAGGTGTTGCACAGAGGTTTCAATAACCATCCCACAAGGCTGGAATTCCAGCCATGCTCCCTCCCTGTGCCAGCTCCAGCAGCCAAAACCTCTTCAGAGGGAATAGTTCCCAAGCCACAGATATTTACCCATAAGTGATGGGGTCATGAGTGGAAGTGTGAAGGTAGGAGTAAATAAAAATAAAAAAAGAGATTCAGAGTATCTTGAGCCAGATTTACTGCTGAGGTCAATGTCTTGTGCAGCTTCTGTACTGGGGGACAGCCCATGGAAAAAAGTCCTACGGACATAACTGGCTACAGATCAAATCTTGTGTGTTTGTAGGAAACAGAATACATTTTATGTGATTTTAGTAAATTTCTCGAGTACCTGGGCTGAGTTTCTCCTGCAATATTTTACTAATAATATTTTACTGTACATATTTCTCAGGAAAATTTAGCATGGATGTGCCAATGGATGTATATCAATTAGCTGTGGAGTTGGTCCACCAAAAAACGGTTTATGAGAAAGATTTATGGCATGCTTAGGAATTCCCTTAAAGAAATAATGTGCAAAACCTTCACTTTATGCTACAATGAAAAGCATAAAAGCTGCAGAGTATGTGTGCATGCTGCAGATGTGCTTAATTTTACCAAAATCAATGGAGAAACTGTGGATTTGCTACAGCGCAACTTAATCACATTCAGTGCACAGAGTTTATAAAATCTGTGAAATTTTCTGGAATATTTCAGAACAAAAGATGTCGAATTATCTTTGTTGATGGAAAATGTGTGCTTGAAAATTGTTTTTCTAGCGAGCCACAGATCTGATGCAGAATACAAACTACCTGTCTGCTTGGGGCTGGATGCTAACCTGAGAGCCATTAGTCACCATAATCCTCTGCTCAGTGACAATACTGGATGTGCATGAGGGTGGATTTATTGCCACTGATGAGATCTCAGCCCGATCACCATTGGAATTCAGGCAACAGATGGTTCCCCAAGGAGTTTTCCCTAAGAAAGCAGTGTATATAACAAACAGTGCCTATATGTTTTTGTGTGTTTATTCACAGCATGTGGGTACGTATCTCATTTAATGTTGCTCTTTTTTTTTTATTAAATTGTGAAATTTGGCCTGGTTTTGGTGTTCAGGCTGGTTTTATACAGCAACATTTTTTATCAGTTTTCCCCTCAGTTGCTATAATTTTCCCGCACCTGGTCAAAATTTAAAGCTCTGGCACCAGACTGCTATAAGGACATCAACTCCTGCCTCTATCCTCTTTAACAGTGCTTGTAACCCCATTCATCCTGAATTATTGCTGTCCTAAGTCTCACACAGCTAATTAGGATATTTCCTCCACAGTTTATAAAAGCAATCCCATACTTTTAACAAGTGCCTATGTTCTTCTGATTTTATCTGTGGATATAGGCTGTAGTTTTAAGTCAATGCATTTTAGTGCCATTAAAAATACATTAAAATGGCATTAATGACACGTGCTGGCTCTTCAGCTCTTGGAACTTTGATGTGCTTGGTGTGGAATTGCTCTGGTCAGGGTTTGCTTCTTTAATAGACCAAGTGCTTTTTTGGACAGGGACATGGACTCTCCTTGTCACTGAAGCTAAGAATCATGGAATTTTTTAAGCTGGAAAAGACCTCTGAGATCATTGATTCCAATCATTAACTCAGCACAGCCAAGCCCACCACCAAACCATGTCCCCAAGAGACAAAACCTGCTCATCCTTTTAATGCCTCCAGGGATGGCAGCCCAACTCCTTCCCTGAGCAGCCTCTGCCAGCGCTTGGCTACCCTTCCGTTCTTTCATGTGCAATATTCAGTGGGAAATAAGGACAAGAAGGCTGAAAAAAGCCAGGTGAGCTCCTGAATGCCTGATCATTGTCTCTGTGAGCAGGACAGGGCAGAGCCCCAGCCCAAATGCAGCTCACTCACGGCAGAGATCACAGCTCTTTGTGCTGCTCGCAGGCAGCATCCAAGAGCTGGGCTGAAATTACTGCTCCATTATTTGGTTCTTTGGTTCTGGACCATTGTTTCTGTAATATAGGAACAGGCTGTGAGGAATTATATGGTTACTGGGTTTTAGAGATGAATAAAACTGATGGGTGGGTGGTTCAGCAGCAGAAAAAAGAAGCTTTTACAAACTTTTTTTCCTACTGGAGAGCAGAGGAGCCATTTTGGTCCCTGTAGTGCTGCTCATTCAAATGGAAGCAGTAGGTCTGGTGAATTTTCCAGTTATAATGCACCTAATTCTACATTTTTAAAAAGGGAAGATATTTCCATATTTTCCTGAGATTTTTCTTTATCAAATATGAATTCTCATACTCAACAAGCCCTTAAAGGCCCATAAAGGTCATTTCTTTGGCAGAAGAGCTGCCTAAGACCAACACAAGCTGCCCTGACTTTCTGACTGGTCCAGAGATCCTGATCACAAGAGGGATCAAGAGTAGTTGATATTCTCTCTTAAGTGCTCAGTACTGCAAGGGTTGAGGACTAGTGGAAGCCTGGGTGACACATCTCCAGCTCAGGACAAGCGAAAGAATCTGTCTCATGCTGTGGGGGTAGCGGGTGCAGCATCCCAAGGAGGAAATTTTATTCTTCAGAAATTCTGCTTGCAATCACAAGCTCCCTCAGTTGTATCTTTTTTGTAAGTTTTGGACCTAACATTTATTTTGGATATATCCTGCTTCAGTGACATCTCAATATAGAGGAGATAAGAACACCTTGTGCTTGCTGGCCCTTTGTTCAGGATGTAAAAAAGACATGTGGTGAGGTGCCAGTGTTACTTCTCTGTTTTCTTAACAGGGGTCAGATATGCAGCTTTGCAGAGAGCACACAGAAAAACTTTTTGCAGGAGACTTGCTAAAAAAAATTAAAACAGTTGAAAATTTTAATGGGAAGAAATAATATTATCATTTTTGACAGATAAGCATAGAGGAGGTCATATGTGATAGCATGCCTTGCATGCTATTACAGAAGTAGTGCTGCATCTCACAATCTAAACACTTCCTGCACCTTATGGTATATCAAAATCTAAACCTGATCCTGTGCAAAAAGGATGGGGTGGATACGAAGGGGAAACCCAAGTTCTCCTTGCTTTCCCTGGGGACAGACTGGCACAGGGTGGCCCAGGGCTTGGGATGGCCCTGCTGACATCCAGGCAGCCCTCGTCATGGCTTAGCAGATTGGCCACAGATGGTCAAGGGAGTGTCTCAGCCTGAGACCTGAGGGAATATCCACTGTTCTCACTGGCTCTGACTCACCTGGGATCAGGCCAGACTGGTTCTCAGGTGTGGGCCAGACAAACATCGCATTCATTTAATTTTGGCCATAAGTCAGACCTCTGGGCTGTTTGTATTATCTCTCCATGCTGTCAAAATGCAATGAATCTTTTCCTAAAAGTCTAAAGGCTGTATTTTCCAATCTCTTTCCAAGCCTGCTTGTACTGTCTGGTGCATATGTTAAAAGTTGAGCAACCATTCTCACGCACAGCAATTACTGCTTGTTTTTTGAAGCCACCAGCTAGGACTGGTCTTGCTTCTGGTGCCTCAGCAGAGGTGGGAGTAAAACTACAAAGCTGAGATGTTGGTGTTACTCTCACCATAACCCCATTTCATTTGTGCAAGGTTTCTGTGCCTGATGAGTGCCACATCATAGCTCAGAGTCCTGCATTTCCCTCACCCCTGACATTAGGATATCAATATTTGCTTAATGGAGCAATGGAAATGGAAAATGCATTCCTTCTCCACATAGGTGATGAGATGGACCTTCTTTAAAATACAGAATTTCCCAAAGCACTAATTTTGTAATGGCCATGGAGCTGTGACTTGGGAGATAAAGATGCTAATTTGCAGCTCTCTTTATTACGTATTCTTTACTATTTATTATTATTTATGGAGCCCTATTAGTTTTGGCTTTTTGGCTCTTCCTTGACAGTTTGGAAGGAATTCCCACTGTGTAAGGAGAGACTTTGCATAGGTGCTGACACACAGTGAATAGCTTATTTTAATCTTGGTACCTACAAACAATTAAGGGCTTTGGTGCTGTGACTGTGACAACCGGGAATAAAAAAATTTGGTTTATAATGAAAAATCCCTTTTTATTTTCAGTCTGCATCACATTGAATAGTCATTACAGTGCAGTGATTTTTTGGGGACTATTGTTTCTTTTATAAAGGAAATGTCTGCTGGGTAATCAAGGTTCTGCTGTCATCCTTCTCTCCCTGTGATACTGCAAACCTATTTGTGGTACTGGTGCCACCCCAGCAGGAATGGATGATGTCCATCTGCTGTGTCATGATCTCTTTTCAATGCAAGGGAACTCTTCCTGTAGCATTTTATCTCCTGCTTTAAATAACTTTCCCATAAGACAGACATTCCTCTTTGAAGACATGGATAACAATGTGACCATTCCTTCGAGTCCATCCAAGAGCTGCTTTCAGCCTTAAAAAGTATCCTTAAAAGCTCTCACTTGTTATTGACTTAGTGGGAAAGGATTTGGCCCTGAGATGATCCTTGGGTGGGTATTTTTTGTCCACGTGGCGGAACATCATAGTGCTTTTGACAGCAGAAAGATTTCCCACAGCGTGGATATTCCAGGGTCTGCCACCTTTGGCAAATGACATATTTATTAATGAAACAATGTTTTTTCAGGATAATGTTCAGCACTTTGACCTTTCCCCTTCTCTCTCACACAGTCATTTTTCATCTGCTTCTTGCCATGCTGAAGAATCTTCCATGGATTTTCTTGTGCAGTGTAACAACTAACAGAAATTGCAGTCAATGCAATGTAAAGGCATCTTTGGGTAAATAAACCAAAAATAAGAGACAATTCACGAGAAAGCTCTAGAGGCAGTGGGAATATAAAACTGCAGAGAAATGCTGAGGGGAAGATCTGGGGGGGACACACGATGAAAATAGCCCATCACTTTTTCTCCTTCATGCCCACTCCTGTGGTCTAATGTGAACTCACAGATGGAGCCACGTGATGAGCTGGCACCAAGGAAAATATTTTCTGTACAGGAGAAATCAAATGATTACCATATGCAATCGACAAAACTCTGCCTATGGAGTGATGTTCCGGACAAGACTTTTTAAATTTTTTGCTTAAGTTTTAATTTAAGTTTTGTTTGATTTTCCTCTGGGCTGTCTCTTCCCCCCCCATACCCACACACACTGGGAGTCCAGTCCCCAGCTCAGGGACCAGCCAGGCCCAGCTGCTCTTGGACACAGGCACAGCTCACAGCCTGCGAGCCAGGCTTTGCCCCTGCCAAGAATTCCTTGGGGCTGACCATATGTGTTGCTGACTCAAGTGGCATGAACACCCAGAAATGCCTGGGAGCACATGGATCTCTTCCCAGGAGGGATGAGGAGGCCGTGCCAAGTGCCTATTGAATTCCAGGCAGGTGCCATCCTCTGCTGCAGCCCCACTGCTGTTGAGCAGGCAGGATGAAGCCGGATCCAAAGAAGCAGTTGTTGTGGAGTCAGGCTAAGGATTCCCTGGTGGAGGTGGCTAGGATGACAGATGGAAGAGGGGGAAGCATGTTTTCTAGACATACTCCAGCCTTTCTATGTCTTTGCTATTTCTAGGATCTGAAGCATGAAATTTCAGCCATAAAAATATTTCTGCATTGAGTTTACATCTGGGTTTTATCGCACCTGAAATCATGATCTCCTTGCTTTATATCCATCAGCTCTTCTGAATGCTATTTACCCCTTTTTTTGACTTCTTTTCACTTTCAATAAACCAACCAAGAAATGAACTCATAAGTAAGGAAGGTCACTCTTCAAAGTGCAGCATTATATTTCATTTATAACCACAGTAACACTTATGGTCTGCATGAGCTAGGAACTCAAAGAAATAAGTTTAATAACTAGATAATATTTACAGTGTATAATAATTCCATTAAATTAAGTGATAATCAGTAGATACCATTCACTGCAAAAAAGCATATTTTAAGGATGTAATGGATTTTTCAAAAATCACATATAGGAAAAGAAGAATCCTTTAAGATGTTAACTCTGCAAAATGATAATGCTAAAATGGGATGGAAAAATTGCCAATGCAGTTAGGTAAAAGAGAGCATAAAATAATAACTCAAAATTTTTCTATTGCTCTAATAGTTTCTAATATTTGGGGTTTTTTTCTTTGTTTCTTTTTTTTTGTTTTGTTTTGTTTTGTTTTTTGTTGTTGTTTGTGTTTGTGTTTGTTTTGTTTTTTTAATCATGCTTCATGCATGACCATTTTCCAGATAAAATCATTGTTCATACAGAAAGAAGTAAGTCTGAAACAGGCAGTTGTGGTGTTTGAGTCAATTTTATCATGAAGGGACCAAACTCTCTTTCCCTTCTCTTCTGAAGAAACTTTTCAGATAGTGGAAAAACTGATTTATATGGAAACAACCCTAGAAAAGACACAAACCTGCTTCTTTTCCCACACACTTACTTCCTTATACCGAGTAATTGCTACATTTTGATGTCAGTGGAGGTAGCAATTTGAGCCTTGTGCCTTATAATTTGAGAATGTTATTATAAGGTGGAGAACAGAATTTGGAAAATGTAACTGCTGGCAAAATTAATGCTGATCAATGCTAATATTATTTTATGTGTTTTGGCTCTTCACTATCCTAAAAAAAAAAAAAAGCAAGCATATAATGTAGTTATATACAAAAGTCACTTCTTCATCAGTATAATTCTGGGATGAATCATATGCACAGGAACTCAAGAGAGCTCTGGAGAAAATTAAAATAGAACCCAGTGTACCAACTCTTCTGTGCCAATATCTAGACCAGAAACACCAGCATGTTTTCACTTAAAATAATGTTTTGAGACAAGTACTTAAAAAGGAGGAAGAAGTCATGTGACAACAAGTTAATGGCCAAGAAGGGGAGAAAAATAGTATAACTGGTCACTTAATGTGGACTGTTTTTTATGTAATCAGTTACATACAACATAAATATAATTATAATATTATACATAATTCTAATGTATATATACATATAAACCTCTAATGTTTGCCTACATATCAGAAAATATAATTTAGGACTGAAAAACTGAACTGTACAAACATCAAGTACATTCCTGATGAGCCAACACCATCCCAGTGGGCATGGCCAATGTGTATGCATTGACACCCTTCTTTGGGAAACTGCTTGGCCTCCTTTCTCTTGAAAAAGCAGTGGGGGATGTGGCCCCAGCAAAGAGCACTCAGGTGTTCTGGTTTTACCCTGAGTCATGCACATCACCTGGGCAGACTTGGCAAAGTGAGGCTTTCGGCTGGACTTTGATCAACGTTTTCAAAAATGCTGCCTGGACTCTTCTACACAGGAATAATGGCTTATCAGTGCAATCATGAGCAGGCATTTTCCAGCATCTGAACTGCATGGTATTAATGAGGTGCTGAGCAGTCAGCTGTAATAGAGCAGCATGTGGCGAGCTGATCCTCAAGATTTATGATGCATCTTTTGGTCTCTCTTTGGTCCATTTCCTTAATCATGATGCTGATTACCAGGGCAATTGTTTTCAGTTCTCATTTCATTTCATTTTACTTTCCTTGGAAACCATAATGGACCTTTGCTGGTGTTTTTTTATTCCCCTCCAACCTTTAAATCAGCTGCTTTTCTCCCAGGCAGCTGCCGGCAGGGAGAACACCTTGAAGGCACTGCTGTGTTAAAGGCACCCAAGTGTGAAGCAAAATAATTAAATGGGGCTGACGTGGCTTTCAAAGGGTTTTGCTGATCTATCCATGGCAATTAGAGGGCCTCCAAGCCTTGCCCAGCCACTTGCAAGCAGGGCAAGTGTATTCTGCAGAAGGGCTTTTAGAGCATCACCCAGCATAAGACTCACTTCTGTTGGGTTCTGAGGAGGAAGCAGTTGGCAGAAGTCCAGCCTTTGATGCTGGCTGGAGAAGGGGAGGGAAAGATCTCTGACTCAGGAGTCCACTCCCAGTTGCATACTTTTGGTTTTTCACTTTAACTCCATCTAGTTTTTTTGTAGCTAATGGGTATTTTTCACACCACATAAGAAGTTGGGGTGTATCCATCATGCCAGAGAGAGCCACAGCAGAGCAAGTCAGGGGTGGCATGGAATAAACCCACTTGGCCCAAAAAATCAGGACACTCTTGTAGGCAGCAAATGGAAGACAGAGAAAGAAAGAGTTACTGATAGGGCTAAATAACAAGTGGGGCTGAAAAATAAGGTTATGTGCTATAAATCAAATTAAATACAGCCCTTAAGCAGTGACTATTAATTACATGCTTGAATTGAACTGTATATGTTACTCATCTGTGGAGCAAGTACAATTGCTCATCAGACTCTTGCTGAATCCAAACACAAGCTTAACATGAGGAAATTAAAAACTGAAATATTTTCCATTAAATTCCTGATACAAAGAATCAGGTGTGAGCATCCAAAAGAGGACAAGGTGTCTACAATGCTCACTGGGTGGAATTTAATTTCTTGAAGTCTAAAACCAAGGGATTTGTGTATTCAGAAGGGGGTGGCTTAGATGCACAGAGAGGGAGAATGCATTTATCCAGTCACAGTTCTATCTACCTGTATAGTATATATCCAATACATATATGAATATGCATGTCATAATTTCTATTGTACTATGATCAAACCAGCAGCAGTAACACAATCAAGGGTGAAATGCTGCTGTGGCACAGAGCTGAGAGAGGTTTAAGACAAAGCACTCCATGTGGGATTGCACATCTCCTTAGACATACCCTTGTACCCCAACTTTTGTAGTCAAACTCCTTGCCAGGCACTCCAGACTGTGCATTGGGGCATTTGCTCCTCTTCCTCAGCCTTTCTGAAACTCAGTAGTTTGAAGGGCCAAAAAAGGTTTAATATTAAAAAAAAAAAAAGTGGTGAATTCTAATATTTTAAGAAGATAAAAAAACCCCCCAACTTCTTAAAATGTTGCATTTTGTTTGAAATAATTCCTTCTTTATTTTAAGTCATGTAATGACTACAAAAAAATTCTGAAGTCCCAACTCCCCAAATTCTGAAGTGATTTAAGCAAAGCTACAGTACTCACTTTCTGACAGGTAACATTCAAACAGTAACACACTGTTGGAAGAGGTGCCTAGTGCATTTGGCAGGAGTTAAGCAGCTAATGTTTTATCAGCTTGGAGTTAATGATATACACACAATTAGTGCTTCTGCCTGTGTTCTCACAAGATTTTCCATATATCACCCTGGAAATGTTGTCTGATTTGGTGTTGTGATGGGACTCTATTAATTCAAGTGCCAGCAAACTTAACTAAATGTTCTCCCATTATACATGTGTGTTTTAATGACAAGCTGATGGGTCAAGGCAGAGAAAGGCTGAGAAAGGAGACTGCAGGAGTTGGTGGGAAGTGTTGCCTCTGCTCCCTCTGCTTTGTGGCACCTTCCCGTGATGGGAGAGAGAGAGAATGGAGATAAACCTCATCTGAGCCTAGACTCTTTCTCCCCAAGGTGAGAATCTTCAGCCATCTTCAGATGGGCTGTGGTCATCCTCCTGAGGGGGTGTCCATACTCCTGTGAAATTCCACCAGTGTTGGATCACATTCAGAAGTGCCTAGGAATAAGGATGAAGCCTGTGAGGTCTATTGCTGCTTACTTTATTGCACATGTAAAACTTCCTTTAACGCTGGTGGGACAGCTGCAAAATGCACACACGATCCTGTAGATGTTCCAGCAAAGTTAATCAGGAACAGAGGGCAAGAGAAAAAGTTGACCATTGCCAAGTTTCCTTGTTATTGTTGGCTTTTTAAGTGAAGTTAGTTATCTTTTAAGGTTTGTGTTAATTTATTTGTGGGCACAAGGTTTAAGTGCACCCACAAGTCTGGTTTCTGGCTGAACCATTTTGAGGTGGCCTTAATGGAATATGTGAATGTGTTTTGCACAAATGTTTTCCTTTTCTACAGGATGGATGAGAATTCAAATCTTAATTCACATGCCGAACCCAACTGCAGATCAGGATGAATGACTGATGAGATTCTGTCCTTATTTACTGAGCTATTTATTCAGCTATCAGGAGCTTGGAATCCAAAATTAACTGTGCCACTATAATCTCAAAATCACTTGATAAGACAGTAGGAGTCCTGGGAGTTAATTCTCTTGCTGAATCACACACTTCTGCAAATTGGTGTTCTTTACGTGCCATGGTTCTTATTTGACTGGAGTTAAACAGCCACAGTGAACCCCATGTGGAGTGAAGGGGGACTAGAGAGTGAGCTCAAAATGAACATTTGCTGGTATGTTATGCCTGCACCAGCACAGTGATATGAAAAACCAGCAGATATGATAAGGAATGTGAGCCCTTTGGTGGAATTTTTTCTGTGGTAAAGCCTTTCTGCAGTCAGATGATTTTGGGACATGGCTGAAACCTGGAATGCAAGTTATGCTCTGTTTGACTCCAGAGAGGTTCCTCCATTAAGGAGGACTCCATTAAGTCCTGGGAGAGGGAATGTCTGCCTTTAGAAGATATTTGATACATATGGGATTTCTTCTGGCCCCGAGTCATGCATATGAAGCTTCATATGGAGGCTGCTGACTTTCTATGCTCTCAAGCTGCTGTACTGGGCAGGCCAAGGACAGAGGGACTGCAGTGTTCCCATCCCTCACTTTGCACTTCTCACTTCTGTTCCCTGTTACAGACTTGTGTTACATTTAATGCAGAAGCAAGCACAGACCGCAGGGAGCAATGTATGTTGTTATTATTTTATAAAACATGTTGGCTAATGATTTACTGTGAGCAAGCATGACAGCTTCTTAATCTTCTGGGTGGCATCATAGCTAACTTTCCTGCTCTCAGTGCTTCTCAGTGCTCCATTCACTGCTTGGCAATTAGTGCCTGCTCCTCTGAGCTGCTGGGCAACCACAGATCCCATTTAATTCCCTGGAAATTAAGCACAGAACTGCACGGTTCCTCCGTATGCCTGTCACAACAGCGGTGCAGAGTGCCACTTTCAGGGCAAAATAAACAAATGGTGATATAATAAATGATACAGTCTTGGAGTCATTAAGGTTGGAAAAGACCTCTAAGAGCACTGAGTCAAACCATTGACCATTAATCACTAGTATACATTAATAACTCACTTGGCAACGACAGCGCTTGTGAGGAACTCGTACTTGCGCTGTCAAACCCATCTGGAGGTGCTTGAAGTGAGGTTGTCAGCCAGGATCCCCTGAGCAGTTTTTTCCAGGATGAACACCCCAGCTGGCAGGTCACACTGAGCTGTTCATGCCACCCATGTCAACACTGGTGGCAGGGCCAGGATCGGCAGTGCTTGGAAAGGGGGTGCGGTGCAGGGCTCGTGGCCTTGTCCTTCCCGAGCCCACCAACCAGGGCAGCTCTTGAAATCAGCCAGCAAAGAGGGGGGAAATCTCGTGGCAGCTGCACAAAGCTGCTTTGGAGCACGTTAACAAGCCAGAACCTATCTCCATGTGTACATTTCTCCGTGGTCTGTAACAGCGGAGCGATTGTCTCACACTTTGCTCTGCTACACATGGCCAACAACTAACGCTCTATTTAAAGAAGCAGGCAATCCTCCTTCCCAGAAGCAATTGTAACACTGTGAACAAATACCCACAGGGAAAACCTTTTGTTTCCTTTCTTTTTCCCTTTTCCTTTTTTTATTCTAGTCCAATCTGAAGCACTGCAGATTCAGCCATCTATAAAAAGCATGCCCCCGAAAGGAATTAGATCTGTTTTTGGGAAATGAATGTGTGGCTTTTGTTATGCATGGCAGGTATGGTTGGAATCCAAGTAGGAAAATTGTATTTTACACTACAGGCCCTTGGGTAATGAATTAAACAGTGACACCAACAAATCTAACAGTGAAAAATGCCACACTATGGAGACACTCTCAAGAAAGCTGAGTACACAAACTGTGAGAGAAGAGCAGATAAGCTTTTCTTCTGTTTGTAACTGCATTATTTGGTGATTTTCTTCTTTTTCTTTTAAGCAAGGAGATACCTGTGTTAGAATAAAAACTGAATTCTGCTTTATCTATGAAGCATCCTAAGACTCTGCTCCCTTGATTGTCCAGCCCTGGCATCCCCTGGCTGCATCCCAGACGCCACAATGTGGAAGGGGAAAAAATGCAGGCTTAGGAGTCCTCCTGGAAGAAGTTCAGGATGAAAAAAGGGTATCCAGACTATGAAATCAATATATAGGAAGTTTCTTTAAGTGGTTCTGTGTTTGCTTTATGCCAACACTTTAGTGAAGGTTTGGTTTCTGGCTTGGGCTTGATTTTTTTTTGTTTGTTTGTTTGTTTGTTTTTTGCTTGAGAAGTATCAATGCCAAGCCTGGCTGAGCATCCATGCTTTCCCATTTCCAAAATTCAGTAAGCTTGCAATAGCAGTTTGCATTTTGTGGGGTTAATTTTTCATGAAGGAATTTGACTTCAACAATTGCAGCTTGAGGCAAACCAGGCTTATGTCCAATCTGATGGTGGTTCAAAGCATTATTCCAAAATGCCACTTGCCCTGGAACTTTTGGGTGCCTGGTCACTGGAGCAGGGTAACAAAGAACACTGCTTTCAGGAAAGCATCTTCACAGCACTTCAGGGATTACTGACAGCATGTGTCTCTCTTCCTTCTATCCATCCACCAAAGGAAAATTGCCCTTTCCCCTCTCTTATCCTCATCCTTCAGAATGGCTGCAGGTTATTAAATCTGCTTTATTATAATAGTTTATATTCATATATCCCTCTGTTTTTGTGTTGGCTATGGCAACCTGAGTCGGTGCTATACTCCAAAGTGCCACTTGCTTATTAATCATTACTAGCCTACAGCAGAAAAGCAAATTTTAGCACTAGGGTATACAACAGGTTACTTAATACAGAATCAACAGTGCATTCAGGTAAGCCTTTGTTTCTCTCTCCAGCACTGGGGATTGTGAAGAGGGACAGATGCAGATGAAATGACACTTTCTAAATTGTGTCTCTTCACATTAATAAAAAAGGTAACTTCAGGAGCTGAATAAAGAGCAGGTAAGGGAAGAGTGAGAGATAAGACTGCACCGTGAGACACTGGACTTGAGACTCACTGTGTAAATAAGAGAATTACTGGCAGAATCCTCCACTTTTCCTCTCATTCCCATAATCTTCACACTCAGGCTGTTACCAAGGAGAGGGGAATGAACCAGGATTTCCCATCATTGGCCTTTTTTATCTATATGCTTTACAGGGAGCTCTGGAATTAATCATAGGCTGAATTTAATATGCCAGATGTAACAATCTGTGGGCAGTCCTGCCTTCACCAGCCAGCCTTAGTGGGAGCTTTTGGATTCTCTCTTATCAAAAACAGCAATGGACTTTCCAAACATGTCTCCTCTTCCAGGAGTATTAAGAATACATCACAGCCCCAACACTTATTAACCATACAGTGCCTTTCATCCAGGAAGCTCAAATAGAGAAAATCCCAGCCCAGATCCAAGTTTAAAAATATATACATTTAATAGTGTTGGCAGTAGAATACCAATAGATCTGGCCTGATTGGTCTCACTGTTATTTCTAGTCAAATCCAAAGGAAAATTATATTTTTATATTGCAATAAATGTTAAGGGATTTTGTTAAAGAATAAATGTTGAGCATAAGTTGAAGGGACATTGTCAAAAGTTAATCTTGACTGCAAGCTCAATATTTTAAATTTTTACTCTGCTTTCAGCTTTTTCTGTAAGCAATCACAGAACCCAGCACTATTTAAAAGCAATTTTCTATTTCTACTTTCCAGGGCAATAGTTATGCTTCAGTAAGTTCTTTTTCATCTGATTTACCAATTACAGTAAAATATTGCAACATATCTAATCACAAACAGAGGGGCATTTAAAAAAGAAACATTCTCAGGAACCCAAACGTTTCAGTTATCTCAAAAATAGACTCAGAAAGCTGTGTCAGTATTTTATGGAAAATGAAGAACAGGAGCCTGCTAATTCTTAGTTTATTTCATTTTTAATCCTTGGATTTATGCCTGGATGTTGTTTCCTGTGAAGCACCCTCATCTCCCCTCTAATTTGGTAGATATTTCAATGCAGAAAATGGGAAGTGGCACAGGGATTTCAATGCAAATGGGACAAGAAATGTATGGTGGCATCTCTGCCTCCAAGTTATGGGAGTGTGCGTGTCCAAAAAACTGTGGGAGGGAAAACGAAAGGCGAACATTTCTTTTGCACAAAGAAGTTGACTTTCTCTCTGGAAAGCATTCTCTAAAAAAATATTAATTTTGTCAAGTAGCCAATGTTCTGTCAGAACACTTTGGATCCCATGTCTTTTAATTAGCCCTAGTGCTAATGAGAGTCCAGCTCTGTAATTGGTGTAATGTGAGACAGGGAGCAATCTGAGTCCCAGCCTGAGAGTTTGCAATGCTGAGGGGACATGGTTTCACTTTCTGAACTTGGACCATGAGTTCAATACAGCTATTGACAAGAGGAAAACTGCTACTTATAAATGCTTGCAGACTGAAGCTTTAAATCTGAAAATTGAACAGTTTTGATCTGGAAATAATTTGGAAACAATAAGGCACTATTTTTACTGCCATTTCCTAGAAATGGTCAAGTCTCAATGTTTAGAATTTTTAAAAATAATTTCTTATGACCATGCAGAAATGATTACTTGGGTTATGGTGGTCTGGGAAAGATTTTTTCTCGAGTTTAAGCCAGGGGCAGTGGAAATGAAAGACTGGACAGTGCAGCCATACTCAATGGGCAGATTTTTTAGGACAGGATTTGCTAAGGTCTGAGGTAAACCTTACATAGGAGTACCAACAGGCCCCTAGAATTTAGCTTAGTAGCTCCCCATATTAAGTCCTAATGTATTATTTCTCATTAATGAGTTGTCCTCTCATCTGTGGAGCAAGAATGTAGGTAATTTCCTTCATTAATAACACTGGACAAGATGTAATATGTTTAAAGTAATTTTGCTGAATTCATCCCACACTTTAAATCCACATCTTCAGAGCTTGCAACTGACCTGGGCATTAAGCTCTGCTAATATTTGTTCTTCCCCCTGTGCCAGGGGAGGAGGGATTGAGGGCATGGAGATGAGTACAGGCCAATCTATCTATTTTCAGTATTGCCATCAAAGCTTGCAGAAAGGTTTTGCAGATAAATTAATTGTAAAATGAAGTTTTTTCCCCTCTGTTTTAGCCAAAGAAGCGGAGAGAAAATACACGTGACGCATCATCTCTGATAATCCCAGTATTGTCCTTCTTATGGTTATTTCTTCTTTCCTCCTTTACGAAATCCAAGCTTTATCAGAAGTAGGATCCTGGTTTTGTAAGCAAAGGGATGCTATTTTAGGAAGTGTTGGTGAGTCTGCCTCATGTTCAAACAGCTGCTTAATGATTTAGCTTGTCGTCACACGCTGAACAAACTCTTAATGCTGAGCAAATCGTTGTTATCTGATTACCTTCATTGCTTATCTGCATGATAATTTGGGAATAATTTAAATATGATCACCATTTAATCAACAATCATACATAACATGAATATGATGTTTTCTAATTTTGTTTTCGTGTACAAGTCGCATGCAATGTCTCCTATGAATGTGAAGATTAATTATACGTTAATTAATAGCTATTTATAACAAAGGTCATCAAATTAGTTTCTGTGACCTCATTAATGCATTGCATGCAATCTAATTAACTGATTCAAAGGTTGTTTCAAATGCCTATTAGAATGTTAAAGTGTCTGATCCTCTATAAAGGTACATCTGACCTTTTCTAGGAAATGAAGGTAGGTTAAGGGAATTTACTTCAAAAAACCCGCAATATTCTTTTTAGGTAACAGCAACTAGGATTCAGATATTGAAATTATTTCCCTGAAAAAAAAAAAAGTAAAAGAAACCCTACTTCTTTTTTTTAAAAAAGTTTTAGCTTTCTGTTTGGTTTTTTGTTTTCTTTTGTCTCATTGTTTTCTTTAGGAATTTAGAACTGTGTCTATGTCTCCTTGAATTTACCTAGGTAATCATGTGTATAACCATGAATGCATAAATAAAATAACTCAATGCATGAAAAAAATCACAGCATGAAACTCACAGAAGAGCAATTGTGAAGGGACACTGCTGAAAAATGGAGTTTCCAAGGAGAAGGAGTTACATAAATGCAGGCAGCACCCAATGGAGTAATAACACCTGGGCTCAATCCTGCTCCAGAAAGGAAGTCCATGATGGCTGCACTGCACAGATGATACTGGCACCAGTTCTGGTGCAGGTGGGGATTTTCTTCCTCATTTTGTGTTCTTTTTGGCTTTTCTTCAGGGGTCAGTCTGTCTTTTTGGAAAGTCAAAATCTTAAAGTGCTTGAAAAAGACACAGCAAAAAATGCAGAGCATGGCTGAACATCTGCATGGGGAGAGGACTTTTTTTCATTCCAGCTCCTTACTTATCTGCATTTAGCCATAGCATATTAGCATATTTATGCGAGGAAATTCATATTAATAGTGCTCAGCTTATCTGCCAGGAGCAAAAAGCAAATGGATGCAGAATATAAAGGAGCAACACTAGTTGTAGGATTCAGACCCATGTGCCTAAAAGAAGGGAACAACACAGACTATTCTTATATCTGTTGGGGTTGGCATATCAATGAAAGGAGAATTTAGCCCTTGCAGTTTAATTTTACAGCAACATTAGACCTATCTTGGAAGGAGCCTGTGTTAAATATTCAAAAGTAGCCAAAAGGTTGCACAAAACTAAATTATTTGCCATTATCATGCTCATAAGTTTTAGGGTTTTTTTAAATAAGGTAATTGGAATTGATTGCTTGATTAGTAAGTTTCCTATTAGAACAATCTTTTACCCTGATAAAAAAAAATCAATGCATCCCTGAGATATTTAATTTTTTTTTAAAAAAAAACCCCCACTTTTCTGATAAAATCTCACTAGTTTGTCAATACTCTTAATGGTTTGCAGGAAAAAATAAAGGAGGTACTCTCCCAGGAAGATAAACTCCCCAAGCCTCCATCCTGGGGATAAAAGAAGCACTTCCATATGCTGATGCTGTGCTGTTTCACTGCAGATCAATACCCTGATCACAGCAGTGATGGTAATTACAGAGCCTTTCCTCTGGGAGCTGAGGATCCTCTGCTCCCATGGAATCAGCACAACTCAAAAGCCTTTGACGTCTTCCCTGAGGAGGCTTTGAAACAGTGAAAAGCAGGCAAACAGACAAAACACAGCCACTGTTCTCATGGAGCATCTCTTGTTTTCTCCTGCTTCCTTTTACACACCTTTGCTAGAGCTGGAGTGCACCAGTCTCCTTCTCTGAAGCTAATCAATGCAGAGACCTTGCAAAAATAATCCTTTTTTTTTTCTTTCTCTTTCTTTTTTTTTAAAATCTGAAATCAGTTTAGGTTCCTCCATAATGCTTTTTAAAAGCAAGAAAAATAGCTCCCCTTGCCTTTTTCTCTGTTTTTGAAGTGTTTTAGAGAAAAGTAGATTTTGGTCTTTTTCCCTGAAAAATCCTAAGGTTTAATGTTTAGGAGGTGTTTGGCCTTGCATGAAAAGCTAAGTGGCATTTTCATTTTAGCATCTGTATTCAGTGTATGTATTCAACATCATTTTTTGCACTATAAAAAAAGCACTGGATGTCCACGGAGGAACACAGCACACGGATTGATACAGCTGAATTTGGGAAGATTCTGTGTTTCCAGGTTGTTTTTTATCATTACTCAGAATATTCTAAGCTGCTTGTTTTGTTGCTTTTGTCTGTTTGTTTATTTTAAGAAAGTGAAATCAGAAAAATTTAGATCAGCTCTGTCACAAAAGAAGTTATTCCATGTGGCAAATATCCCTATCAGACCTTTGGGAGTCATGTAGTGGGTCTGTAGGACTTCTCATCCACCATGGAAACCTGTTTTTTTTCCAGCTTCCATGCTTTGCATTCCAGACACTCCAGAGCTGGGGCTCTAATGCTGAGTTTGTTCTGAGAAGTAGCCATGATCTCTTCTAGAGCTATAAAAGCAAATCTGATACAGTGCTCTTAACAACCTGTAAGTCCAAGTATTTAGTTGTGGTTGGCAAGGAGTTTCTCCCCTAGGGCAAAAAATAGTTTGTTAAACTGGTAACTGCTGGAAGCAGTCAAGTATTCTGATATGTAGAGCCAGTAGGTGAATCAAAGCTATTGTAGATGATTTTGTTTGTCATGCTTTTTGATCAAAAGAAGAAGAAAGTGTAGCTTAACCAATATTTTCAAACATTCTCAGAAACCCTGTTAGTTGGGTCTGATGTAAAGGCAGAAAATATGAATTAAAGATACAGGATCTAATTTTGAGTAAAGTATGTTTTCCTAAGTCAGCAGGAGACAAATCTGAAATGTCTGAGAGGTTTCATTTTCCATAAGATCCCAGAATTATTTGATGCTAATCACAATGCCCTTAAACCTGCTTACTTAGGAATAGGACTGCAAGTCCCAGATGCTCTGTCTTCCTCTTGAATCTGAGCAGAAATAGCCTAAAGACAGATCATACACAAGTATGTGAAGAGGTTTCTTTCTCTCTGAAAAATAAGACACAGAACTGTGAAACAAAACAGAGAAAACTGCTTATTGATTGGAAGGTCTCCTTCCCACTTTATCCCTGCATCCCTGCACAGGGGCCAGCCATTCCTCCCTAGGTTTGACAGAAATCTTTTATATTGCAGGGAAAGGGCCTTTCAAAAATTTGCAGAGTGTAGAAATTTTTAGTTCCTAATTTTATTTTAAAGAAGAAAATATTAGGGGTTTTTGTTTGTTTGTTTGGTATTTGTTTTTGTTTTTGTTTTTGTTTTGTTTTAGAAAACACTAATCATTATTTAATGTCTTTCTGAGGGCTTCAACCCATCATTCTTTAAGATTTTTTTACCACTAGCTCTACTTAGTAGGGAAACCAGTTGAATTATTTTTCACAGCACTCATCTATTGGATCCCTGGCTTTTCTCCTTCCTTTTATGGTACGAGGCCATTTTGGGCAAAATGGATAGTGAAGCTTAATAAACACTATTCTCCATTGACTCTGCTTTGTGCAAGGGAGCTGGCAAGAATTAAAGTCCTTAATGGATATTTAATGGTGGATGGAATGAGCTTTCTCCTTATTAGCACAGTGGCTTATTAGAGGCTGGTCACCCTCAGTAAAGTGCTTGCCTGCCTCACCTCCCAGGCTGCTGCTGGAAACCCCAGCTCCCAGGGATTAACTCAGATTCCCTCACTGAGCACTCTTACAGGGAAACTTCTTTCAGGAGAACCACAGGCATTATCTTCCTGAGATTTGAGTGTAATTTGCTATTTCAGTGAGATTATCACATTCTCCCCTTTGATATCTCTTTATAGGGAGTCTTTAATGCCCCCCTCCATTGCCACGAGTCAAAGGTTAAAAAAGAGAGTTCTCAGGGTTCTTTGCATTTTCCTGCTGTGTCATTATGCCATACATATGGTGCTGAATTTTTAAGGTGGCTTTTCCTGACCAGAATGCAACTATGACATTTTTGGGTCCCCCTTAGCTTGAGGCTGAGGTGAAGATCAGAATGGGACACAGAGTTCTTCTTCCTTTCTGTGTTAATTGGGATTTCAGTGGTTATTTTTGAAATAGAGGTAGTGACTGATGTATAAGGAAAACCCTTGGACAAAGCAAGGTCTGAACCATAGAACAGTTTGGGTTAAAAGGAACCTTATAGATTCTCTAGTTACAACCCCTCTGCCCTGGGCAGGGATGCTTTCCACTAGACAAGATTTTTCCAAACCTCATCAAACCTGGCCTTGAACACTTCCAGGGAATCTGCAAGGTTGTTGTGATACACAGCAGGAATGAGCTACTGCCATGGAAATTCCTACCCATGTGTTCACGTTTCCAAAGCAGTGGATGGCCAAGATCATCTCCAACAGGTAGAGAAGAGGTGTCTGGCTGTGAAACCAGCAGGACTTCATGGACCTGGATCTCGTTTCCATCTCCACTCCACGTTTTCTCTGCATGTGCTCATAGCTGGACCAGCGACTCGACTTTCCACAGCTCACAGCTGTCCTGGCCAAGTCACTTTATCAGCTTCTACAAAGCTGCATCTATCTGCACTTAAATACTTACAGGTTTTCTCCCTTGTTTGACAGAGGTAAAATATTATGAACTGTGAGGGGTTTGGCAACTGCAGCGCAGGCTGACATAAAATATCTGAGTAGCAATTCACACAAAATAAGGTAGCTAGAGATTACTGTATATGGCTGTATGAATATAGTTGCAGGTCCTTATTTGAGGGATTAAATACAAGATGCAAAAAGTCATATTTTTGCCAGCATGGAAAATACCTTCTTATGCACTGTGGAAAGCTGGGAGGAAATTTTTAGCTCCACCTGCTGTAACTGGAATTTCAGCCATGGGTTTCAGTCTATCTGGATTTTTCCTCAGTTTTTTTAACTGGAGACAGAAAATTGCAGATATGTACATGATACTGGGCAGTGGCTTGTGTTGCACACTCAGCAGAAATGGTTGTAGCTATGGCATAACTCACAGTTACAGCTTGGAGCCATTGAGAGACTCTAAGTCATGTGAAAGGAGCCAACAATATTCTTCTTCTCAAACAGAAATTTCTGCAGCAGCCTTGGCATAGCAATTATTAAATGATGCAAAAAGCAAAATATTTGTAAAACAAATTACCTAAGGAGAATACTGGGAATTTTCTGTCTCATTCTGAAGTGACAATCCTGACAGAGGCACCCAACAGCTTCTCTCATTTTAGAAAGGTAGCCTGGTTTATAAGCAATTGATCTGTGTTAACATGTCCAAGCTTGGGAGGAGTTCAGGAAGGTGTTTGTTTGTCATCATCATCTGGACCCCAGGATATAAAGACCTTTTTCTGCAGTGAGACACAGAATATGTCGTGCCTCCCTCTCTCCCTGTGCTTGCAGTACTGAGGCTGGAGCAGGCAGGGCCAAGATCTGGTCACCACACAGACAAGGCATAATTTTTGCTTAAAAAGTCCAGAATTTAATTATTTTGCTGAATATTAAGGATTTCATTTTTGTCTTTTTTTAACTCATCCCAGAACTGGGATAATTATTATAAGTGAGACCATGGAGACATGAAGTGACTATAAAGGCAGCAGGGTAGAGAAGGAATGGAGCTGGTGGGAAGTGTGGGGGGTTCTTTGGCTGGTGGATTGGCTCAGATGCTGGTGGAGCTGAAGTGATCACATCAGCTCACAGACAAGGTTCATGAGGGTCTCCCTTGAGTCCAAGAGTGACAAAAATGGGAAGTGGATCACAGTGTTACCTGAGACTCTGGAAAAGCCAAGCATCCAGAAGGGGAGGAGTGAGTGCTGTTGGGGGTTGGTGGAAGGGACCTCAGTGGGAATTGGGCACCTTTGCAAAGCTTCCAGGGAAGTTACAGCAGCTATCATGGGAGGTAAGGAGATGGTTGTAGGGGATTTCTGTGGTTTGAGAAGAAGGAAAAGGCCAATTATCAGGAAGAAGCTGTGGGGAAGGAAGCCACAGGCTTTGGGTAAGACATGTACCCACAGTGCAAGGTGGCTGTGGTTTATTTACCTTGGGAAGGCTTGCAGCACTCTTCCCTACTGAGAAAGTTAAACACCATGAGTGTTAAGTACAGAGCTTCAGGAGGCACAGGAATTAGCAGGAGTGGCTAAGTTAAAGCTTGACTCTTCCCCCTCCCGAGGCTGATGTAGCTCTTCCCACCCCACTTCCCACCCTGCCACTGCATTCCCTCTGCCAGAGGCAACGGAGAGCAAAACATTGCAAGTATGAGGTCAAGGTAGGAGCTGCTCCATGCACCAAGGCAGGCACCCATCCATCCTCCAGCCTTCCCTATGTCTCTCGACGGAGCTGCCAGGGGATCACCTGCCCCTGGAGGATCCCCCGCTGTGGTGATGGAGGGAAGATCCCTCGCTTCCACATCAAAGACTGTTTGCTCATTTCAAAAGGCTTTGGGCTCAATACAGAGCTATACAACACTTAGGTGTTGTCTGGCAACTTCCTCCTGCTGTGACACGGTGACAGTGGGTTTGGACTTTCATCTCCGGGCCTTCCTTTGTCTCCTGGATGAATTGGGAGCCGGCCTGAGACAACAGGAGAGTCTCCTGTCGGGGGCAATGCTCCGAGGAGCTGCATTTCCATTCTCTCCACACCTTCTGTGATGTGGGGCTGCATGCAAAATCTCCCAGCCTGTGCAGCAGAGATGCTCAGTCCTTTCCTGTGCTCCTGACATAAATTTCCATTTCAGATATTCTGCTAAGCCTCACTCTAGTGAAGCACTTTCTTCTTAAAAAAAAAAAAGAGAAAAGAAAAAAAAAAGATATGGCTAAGCAAATCATTGTGAAGCTCTAAAAACAAGTAAAAATATCCCAGTTTTGACCTCTCAATCAGCACAGATGAGAAGGGCATTCACCATGATTACTGGAGTTCATAAATGACCTTATGAGACTGCTGGAGATAACTCCCTGAAATTATATTAATTTCTTATTTAACACTGTTATTTTCTTCTGTGTCATATGAAAGATGATTAAATGAAGGTCACCTAAGGTCGAAATATCTATTCAGCAGTTTTTAGCCCATTTCCACACACATGCTCTGTGAGCAGGGGTTATAAACATGACACCAATTTCAATTACATATAGCGATGCCTAGGAAATAATGAGCTGATTTATGAGGGCTGTACATTGGGCTGGAACACATTTACTCTGTTGTGGACTCTTCAGGAAGATCAGTGCCTCTAGTGCACTGTATACCTTGGAAATGTGCAACACTTCAGGGTATCAGCAAAAATGCAGCATTATAATGTTACTATAATGTAGCTCCACTTTTGTGATGTCCTATTAATCAATCCTTTCAGTGATGTAACTCTGCTTATTTATGAGCAGGAGATCTACAGTTTAGGAAGAGCTATCCTTTTTCTGGAGGTTATTTGCCACTCTCATTTGTGAAAGCAGCAGAACCAAAGAAGAACCAGCTTTTCTTTGGAATAAAACAGGTAGTTTTATTATTAATAATTCAAACTGTTGTACTTGTTTTGATATATATCCTTTGAAGAACAAATAGGGCTATTCAAATAACCTTCTAGTTTATGGAGGGCATATTTTCACCTTATATTAGTTGTCTTAGTTGCAGAGTTTTAATTTATCACAGCAGAGGATCTGCACAGATATTTCTGAATTCAAAAAACAAAAATAGGCCCTGCAAAACTAAGCTGAGATTTGCAAATATATTTGCTTCTAAGCTCTCTAGTATTTTTATTGTGGGAAGAATATAAAAAATAAGTCTATTTATTTAAAATACCATGTTTTTAAAAAAATTAAACGGCATCAGAAAAAAAAATAAAAAACAAGGAGGTGTGAGAAAGGGAGTAAAAGCCTAAAATTTTATAGCAAATTTCAAGAATGCTTCAGGTATGAACAAGTCCATTAAAGGTGAGCCTCCACCAGCTGAGATGAAAAAAGGCTGCAATTCTTAGAAAAAAACAAGCAGGGAAAATGATTTTTAAAAAAATAAAAAAATAAATGAGTCGATAAATAAAGAAGTTCTGAAATCTTAGCAGATTTATCTCACTGAGATGCAATGTGTCATTTTGCCTTCAGTGTTTCAGAATTCACCTCCGTAATTTTGTATTGCATTTACCATTTAAACCCCTCATTTTTAAAATACAAACTCCCCCCCAAAAAAACCCCCAAAAACCAAACAGAAAAACCAAACCAAAACAAAAACCACACACAAAAATAAAATCCAGCAAATAATTGCCTGATAGAGCAGTTGCCTGTCTGAGAGTACATAACTCGCCCCTTCCCTCAGTAACTGCTACCAGCTCCTGTCAGAGACAGGGGAGAGGAGAAGATGCTTCAAAGGCTTGTTCTTATGTTTCATGGATTTTATAATAGATTGAAAAAAAAATAGAAAACGGCGATATTATTGATACCATCATGTCCCTGGAGGAAGGACTGAAGAGCTCTGCCACCAATCCTCCTGTGCTGACAGGTTAAAATGGTCCTTGTAAATATAGATCAGAATTAATAAAAATGACAAGAAAACACTGTGCCTGAGCCTTCCCAATTAAAAGGGGAAGCAATTGTGTCCCAGTAGCCCTCTGTAGTGCTGTGGAGGTGCTGGGCATAGGAGGAAAGCCCAGAAGGTGTCCCTGTCACATCCCTCCCGACTCCCAGACATGCTCCTGCTGTGAAGCCAGCAATGGTTTTGGCTTGCTGGTTTTCACTTAGTGAAAGTCAGGAGCAATTATCACCCATGAAGACAAAGGGATGTTGATTAATATAAAATAAAATTGTGAGTGTTTTCTCTGGTAATTTACTTTCAGAGAGGTTGGGATGCAAGGAGACCCTGCAGGAAGGGGAAGAGATGGTGCTCCCTGCTCGGAGATCCGTCACGATGTTTGACACCTCTACCTTTTTCTGCTGGCTTCAGTAGTTTTTCCAAGTTCATCTACATTCAAAGCAGTAGTCTGGGTGAACAACTGTAATAAGAGAGAGGGCTAAGCTAGGAGAGATCATGCTGAGGCTCAGATTACTTATTTCTCTTCCAAAAAGAATTTAATGTACAAACCAGCCCAAAACTGGGCTGCCCAAGAAAAAACTAACGCTGTTGCCATGGATTTAACATAGCTTTTGGCAGAGTATATACTAAAGCAATGTTTAATATTATTGTAAACCCTGCACTGAGTTGTTCATTACTCAGCTGTGATGTGCTTTCCCCTTTGAAATGTTTCACCAGTTGCTTCCCAGTGCTGGATTCCTGCTGGACAAAAGACCCCTCTCCAGAGACAGGGATGCTGCAGCTCAGGTACATAGCTGCTGCTGATCGAGATGTATCCCACTAACCCCCAAGAACCCCCAAAAAACCAAAACCCCAACAACTCCCCCAAGAGAAACAAAAAACAGCCCCTCACAGAAAATCACCCCAATACAAAGTTTTTGTTTAGCTGCATGTCCTTGTTTCATCAAGTAATGCAATACAACATAATACGTATACAATAAAATATTTAATATTGAGCATGCTTATGGTTTTGTTGTGCTTTCTACTTCAAAACAGTGTTACTTCACAAAAAAGAAAATCCAGTGGGCTGTCCTGGGAGTTGACTCAGGGGAAGAGTGGGTTGCTGAGTTTTTCCAGTCAAAACACCATGTATAGGTAACTCAGAACTGTAGTTTCATTTCTGACTCTAAGGCTGACATTTCACAAGTCTTGCCTCAAACCAAACACAGAGATGACCCAGAGAGTGTGATCCTGAATGTTTTTCTCTCTGTTTTCTACGAGGCAGGTCTCAAAATTAAAATGTCAGTCTATTAGTAATCATGGGTGTGTTCCTGCCAAGAGGGAATAATGGGATAAGTGCTTGGCATCTTCAGGGCTGCTGGACACACTTGAGGAGGCGGATGTGAAGATGCACCCTCACCTCCTGACCTCACCCTGGTCATTCCCTGACTTGAGGGAAGGAAGAAGAATCTGGGAAATCTGGTTCTGCCAGGTCCCTGCCCTCTCAGAGGCTCTCTGGTAATGTTAGGAGATGGGCAGGGACATGATTTGGGGTCCAGTGCCTTCCCCACCCCTGCAGAGGGAAGGGTGCATTTAAGCCTAACCCTGGACGCTCCCCACTCCAGATGTCCTAGGAACTACTTTTGCCCAGTGTTTCTATTTAAAAGACATTTCCAACAAGCTTAGCATTGCCAAGATAAAACTAGTTACAAGATTTTTCTCCACTCACACCCACACAAAATCTTTTCATTTGGAGGTCACAGTAGGGATTTAATGGCACTTTTTTGGTTTTTTTTTCATGAATGTGGAACCAATCTGATCTCAGTGCTCACTTATGTGTTGCTGGGACATCTCATCATGTGGCACTGAGATGAGTTTGGCAACAGCAAAACCAGAGGATTTCTATTCTGTCAGAGAACCCATTTTCCTTTCTTCTTTTGTTTCCGTTAAAATCCTGTTAGGGCAGAGCCGAGTTCTTTAAGCAGGCGGCAAATTCATTGAATCAACCCCGTGCTCAGCTTTTTTTCCCCACACTCCATTGGGAGGAGAAAAACTTGCAGCAGAAAACCTGGTGTATGGCAAGACAGTAGAACATTGAGATTGTATAACCAAAACTAATCTGTGGATGTAACTCCTGGTGATCTTTGAAATTTATTGAATGGGAGGCTGTGTTGAAGCCAGCATAGAGCTGATACCAGAGCACAAGGATTGTTTTGCACATATTCTTGGCACTTGTGCCAAGCAATTTCATCATAAAGAAATTCTAGTAGATATATATATATACACATACACATATATAAAGTAACTGTTTTATCCTTCAGTCTAACAGCAAATTAGCTATTAGGTATTGCCTACAAGATATATGAGATCCACTTTGAAGACCAAGCAGATCATGGCACTGATGATGTGTGATCTCCAGTGATATTCTAATGTGTTTACATGCAGAATTGACCAAATGCTGCATCTTCCAAAGGAGATGCTGGTGTAGATTCAGCCAATTTTCTCAAAGATTTTTTTATCACACAAAGAACTCTTTCAGCAGATTCACCCTATACATGGTATGGCCTTGTTCCTCCATGTGACTTTTTTCCATGCAACCACTCCTTTATAAGCAACTTGGAAATGTCTCCCTTTAGCTGCCAATAAAAAACAACGCTCTGTGGCAACTTTGACTGCTCAAGTAATGTCTGACTGTTCCATCTGTATAAAAGATGTTGTCCAGATCTCCTGATGATACACAGAGCTTGCCCTGATTGTAATAGCAAATCATTGGCTGTATAAAGGAGACAAAATAATTTTTTAAAAAAATCTAGTTCTATGAGAAAAAAAATCAAGAGAAGGGTTTATTTATTTTTTTTTTTTGCTCTCTGGTCTCTGAGGTGTCACCTGGCTTTCCCCTGACAATGCCTTGTGGGGATTACCTGTGCTGCTGTGGGAGACCATGGGCACAAGCATCTCTCCATGATACATTCAGTATTTTCTCTTTTTTCCCATTTTTTCCCAGTTAACCTAAGGGCATTGTTTCACAGGACAACCCAGAGAATTCTCACCAAATTTACCATAGTCCCTAGAGCTTTTAAGAGGTGAAACAGAGTGTATTGCTTGAATCACAGAAGTTATATGTCACTGTTATGCAACTGTATCAATCACCTCCTTTCAAAGAAGCTCTAGAGAAAAATTGAAGCCATCATCCTCGTTAATGAGGAAAATGCCCTTGGGACAACTGATGGTTGAAATATGGTGTGTTATTTGTCCTGCCTCCTCTGGACATTGTGCTTCACTGTGCTGATGTGAATTGTAGATAGAAATAAACACAATCTGAGGCAACCTCATACTATAATTTCTCAAATCTCTTAAAAATGAAAGCTCTCCCATTTGAGGAAAGCTTTTAATTGCTCTGGGGTCTGTCTATCACTTGCTCCATCCTGACATCCAGTCCCGAGCTGTCAGCCATGCTGAACTGCCTTGTCTACATGCTCTGGGACTTTATATGAGAAAAAACCCTGTAAGTTTGCTATCATTACGTAAGATTTTGACACCATTTAACACCTGTTTTTTTCTCCTTGTCATTTAAACCTTTACCTAAGAGCTGCCTCAGGTCTGTACTTCATAAGTTTCACAAGTCCCGAAGCATTTTTACAGGAATAATAAATTCATGTGTGAAGTACAAATATCCAGGTTTAACAAGTTCAATCTCTCTAATATGAGGTAAAAGAGAAAAGAAGGGGAGAAATGAAAACAGAACATCCAACCTGAGCATCTTCCTTGTGAGAGGCATCCACCACCAGCACTCAGGTGAAAAGGTAATTATCTCCACTTAACAATTTGGTAGAATCTAGCCCTCATATCAACATTTAAAAACAGCAATGAACAAATCTCTCTGCTTAATGACTCATATGCAATTTGAAATGGAAATAGAATAATATGTTTGAAGTCTGTATTATGCATTTAAATAGATTAAAGAGAGACTAAACAATTAGTGATAATATGTGTATGCATTAATGCAGGAGAGAATCAAGTCTTTCAAGTCTTTTAGATTGCTGAGAGGCCTCCCTGGTTTAAAACTGGGAGGAGAGCTGGCTCACTAAAGGATTAAATACATTATCCTACAGGGTAAATTCATATTCCTAATGCACCAGGATATTTTTGATCCTCAGATGAAAGTTTTGCAGGCTGAGATAAGTAGATTGTTTTGGATATCTGAAAAATTAAAAGATATTTGTCCTCCAAGAGAACAGAAAATGAAGCAGGAGGATGTCCTGATTAACACCAGAGGTAGTATCTCACTCTAATACAGGCATTGGTGGCGATGTCAGGGATGGGCCAGGCATCTCCAGGTTGCTGGAGCTGCAGTAACTCTGGAGCACACAACTGGGATGTGTGGGATGACTTCTTCCCACCCTGAAGTGGTGGCAGGAATGGGCTCTGCCTGGCTTACATCAGAGAAGTCCTGACTGAAGCAATATGGTAATTATTTACTGCACAGAGCTTTTCAGCAAGTGTTCTGCTATAAATATTTAGTTGTAACACGGAGATTCCTTCCCTGGCTACAGCACTGCAAACTGTAGTTAAATCTTTTGTTATTATATTTTCCCTCTCTTGAGAGCCACCCAGAATAACTCAAAGCAAGTCTTTGCGAAGCAATGCTTGTTCCACTACCTAAGAGGAATACCATGGCATTTACACTGAGTAGATGAGGAAGCCAGGCTTTGAAAATCAAGCTGTAGGTTGTAGGCATGAGAAAACACACACTTTTCAGCTTTGGGAAGTGAGTATATTAAACTTGCAAAGGCCTGATCTTTCTCAAACTGCAAAATATACACCAGAAAGGCCCTCATTTTAAGAACTCTGTTTGAACTCCAGCTCAATATTTTTAAAATGTCTGCACCCATACTTCGGTGAAATGACTCTGCAGAGTGTACCAGTGGCAGACCCCTGGGGTGCATAAAATGTTTAGCTGAGGAGATGCTGGTGCTGGAAAACTTGGAAGACCTGGATTGCTTGGGAGTGTGGCTAAGCAACAGCTTGGTTTCTGGAGTTGTCATGTCAAATAGTAAGTGGATATTCCCTCCAGAAGATTTTTAGGTAGTGGGAACAGACCACTTCTGGCTCACTCGTAATGCACCCTGCTCAACAGTGTCGAAACCCAAGAGAAATGTTTTCAAAAATAGGATGGGTTTCAGAGGCTGAGGAAACACAGCTGCTATATAAAGGAGGGCAAATACCCAAGGAAGGAGCCTCTCCCAGGTGTTAATTTAAACCCTTCTGCAAATGGATGATAATTTCTACATTAAATATACATGTACACACTGTTAATCTGTTTGATAAATATTTCAGTGCTATAATGCTGTTGAAAAAAACCAGGGCACTAAGCATGGATTTGGTAGTGCACTGTATATTGTAAACACCTTCATGCCCCTATATACACCAAACCATTTCTTTTCTATTTTTCTTTTAATTTTCATTTTTAAATAAGGAAAACTGAAGGCAAGGTCAGGTTGGATGGGGCCTTGAGCATCCTGGTTTCATAGATGTGTCCCTGCCCATTGCAGGGGGATTGCAATGATACGATCTTTTAAGGTCCCTTCCAACAAAAACCAGTCTGGTGACGAGGGCAAAACTGAATTTCTCTGCCCGTGGTTTGGGGCAGGAGCAATCATGATGCAAATCAAGCCTTATGTCCTGCATCAGACATCTTTTTTTATGGGAGAGCTCGTTCTGCTGAGGAAATAAAGCATCAGAGTAGAGGATGAGGGCGCTGTCAATATTAGTCTACATTTTTAAGCCAAATTGAGCTACAATCCTCGTTCAATGGAGAGGTTTGCTGGAAACCACCTTTCTGAGGATGAGGATCACTGTTTATTGAAGTGTGTTGCTCAGAAGGAGAGTTACATAAACCAGGGCAGGGTCCAAAACACTTTTAAGGACAGATAATAGCTTTGCTCTCCCCCTGGCACACAGAGATTTACCTCTTGTCCTAGACACGGCAAATTTCCAGTGGTGGCAGTCAGAGATGCTGTGCCAGAATTTGGTCAGACCTGTAAACATCCAGCCTTCAAAGAACTGCCCAAAATGGACACTGTTGGGCCAGGCATGTTTTGACATCAGAGACCTGACCCTAGGTGCTGTTTGCAGATGGAGGATGTTGACCTTTTGATGAAGAGCTCTGACACTGAGTCCATGAAGAGCAATATCCCCTCCTTTTAGATCTGTCCCAAATCCAGTGCTTGGCCTTACTTCTCAAAAAGCAGAGAAAGGGCAAGGCTCTCCTATGAAGAGAACCTTGATTTATGATTATGTTCACAAATTAAAATTTTGAGTGATTCAGGCACGTTGCCATTTCTCTGTGAGGACTCTAATCACGAGGGGTTTGTGAAACCTGAATGTTTCACGGATTGCACGATGAGTTATTACCAGTCCAACGGTTCTGATCAGAAATTGCAATTTATAATCAGAGCTCTCTGTTCCTTCTTCAGATGCTTCAATCACCCAGGTGGGACAGAAACCACACGAGAGGTCAATGGCTAATCACAGAGCCACCTCTGAGGCAATCCTTTGTCGCTCGAGCGTTATTCATCCAATATATGAATATATTAATATTGAACATATTTATTAAAGAATACATGCTATCATGATCAGGTCGGTAATGACTCCCTTCCAGTCTGGATAATTTTCAGAAGGAGGGGAAAGGACAGTGGAAGAATCATAATTGCAACATGATGAGAATACCTCCTACCTTCCCCTCCCTCGCCACTACAGGAGCTCAAAGGGGTAATTGGATATTCATAGAGGAATAGACTGTGCAGCTAAATCACTCCACACAGCAGCAGAATGCTCTGTCTTTTGTTCACAGCAAACTTGAGGCGACTGCTGCAAAGGCAATCATTTCCTAAATGGCTTTTATTTTCTGAAAAGCCATCACAGTTACTGAAATACTTCAGAAATACCAAGAAAAGTAGGATTATCCACACAGGATGTGCCAGTGCAAGGGACATTTGTCCACGCTCAGCATTAGGAAAGCTAAATTATAGAGCAGAAACAGGCAACAAGAGACACATGGAACTGGAAGTTACCTCTGGCATTATCATCAGTATGAACTACGGAGCCATTTTGTTGCCACAGGACTGAGCAGACCCTCTCAAACACATAAGTTACTCAAAAGACCAAGCAATTATCCCGAAGATGAAATGGCTTTTCCCTCGGCCCTTTATTTATGAATGCATTTTTGACTAAAAAAGTTGACTGTTTCCTTTGTAGAATGTTTAAGTGGATTCCATTGTATGCTGTATGTCGAGAGTACTGCAAATATTTATTTCAGTAGTAAATCATAATTTCCTGGTTTTCCACAGTGATTAAGGGAAAATACACATCAACTTTACAAAATTGTTGTCATGGTACCAGGATGATTTTTGTTGTCTCTGGCTGCATCTCCTTTTTTGTTGTACTGCAGGTTTTGTGCAGTCTTTCCCAGAATTTTCTAACATACCTATTTTTCTTCCTGGAAGATACCTCTACCTCAGTGCATTGAGTTGTATGACACTATCCTGAATTTAGAGTCTGATTAGCCACAGAAACAAGTATTTTCTATGACCAGTAATAGGTAGAGATAATTTGCACTAAAAATGTACCACAGAAACTTTATGTCTGACAACCCTGCAAAATTTGTTTCTGCCTCCAAGCACCAGCCAGGAATGGCCTGGCCAGAAACAGGACAAAGTACACAGCACCTGGCAACCTGAATTCTGGACCTCGAGCTGTAATGACAACTGCAAAAGGACCTGAAGGGGAGTTTCTCCAGGAGATTCCCTGTCATCCCTGTTAATGAATGTCCCCGTGGCATTGGGCAGGAGCTGGAGCTTGCAGGCCATTTGGACAAGCAGGGGTTATGAAGCTGTAAGAGGCAATCCCAGAAGGTATCACCAGTGCTTGAAAACATTCAAGGAGGGTGGACCAAAAAAAAAAACAAACCCAAAAAACCTCCTCCGCCCCCCAAAAAAATCACAAAGGAAAAATAAAAAGATGTTGGAAGACGAGAAGAGAAAAGCCTAACCACACATCTGCAAGAGGTAACAAGAAACACGTGAAAATGAAAACCACCTCCATGTATGTCAATATTTGCCATCCCCAGCAGCATAACCCGCAGAACAAAGGCGACAGGCTCCCCGCTGCCTAGTGACAGAAAGGAAAACAAACACTTCCTACAGCCCCAGCCCGGCTGCAGGCCCCGCCAGTAATCCCGTATTTATGCATTCGGCTCGGGGGACACCCTGGGCTCCAGGAAGGCCTGGCATTCGGGCACGACAGGCCCTCTATGCCAGGCTCTCCACGGGCGGGCGGCAGGCCGGGCTCCCCGCTGCGGCCTGCGGGAAAGGCCGGCCCTCCCTGCTCGCCTTCCCCGCCTTGGCCGGGGAATTGCTGCTCATTCGTGGGAACAAAGGAAGGAACACAGCACATATGTTCCCACCTTTTTCTCCCCTGCCTCGGCGTGTTTAGCGATTACCGTGAGATCGCACACTGGGGGCAGGGAGATGACTTCTCGCCTTCCTTGTCCCATAAAAAAATGCATTTGCAGGATAATTCCCAGCCAATTAGTCGAATCAGTGACACAGTTGTCCTTAGACGAGGACGTGCCACGAATCTCATTGCTTTCCACGTTGCCTCACCCACAAGAAAGCTTGATTGGAATAGTAGAGGAGGGTGAGGGCTGGTGGTGCTTCACACGGACCTTCATCCCTCACCTCACACTCCCTGCCTCGCCTGCCATGGGCGTTCATGCCACAGGCAGCTCAGGCGCCATAAGTCACCCGTGGCTTTCTCTGGAAAAGATCAGGTTTTGGCTCGTTTGGCTGCCTAACCTGCCTCAAACCTGGCCATGGGAGCTGAAGGGATGCAGGGCCAAGGGGCAGAGGAGAGCAGCAGTGTCCCTGCCTCATCCCTGTCCCTTCAGTGTGGTGGCAACGTGGAAGTGCGAGATGCTGGAAGAAAAACAGTGTCTGCCAGCACTGTCCCTCAGGGTCAGAGAGGGAGTTTAGCCTGGCTTTTCATTTGGGATTGGCTCAGATATCCCACACAGGAATTCTTGTCACCCAGTCATTTATTCCTCCAGCTGTCTGGGTGAGGACACCTTGGCAAGGTGCTGTCCTGTGAGGCCTGTGCTGTTGGTTCTGTCTCCCTCTGCTCCCTTCGAAGAGGAAGGGGGGATGTGTGGGAAGATGGATTCATTTGCAAATGTAAATACTGGCTGTCAGAGAGGGCAAGGGATTAGCTTTACATAAGAAGAGAGAGGTGGCACTGCATGCTGTCAGGCTCATTAGGGAAGCAGGAGCCGTGTAGCTGGGCTATTTGGTAATGATGTACCCACTCCAGCCTTCCTTTGTTTCTCTAACACCTCCTCCAGCTCAGGCCAGGCTCCCCAGGCTCCCACAATTTCCCTTTAAAATACTATAGGCCTGAAACGTTTTAAGGCAGGTCAAGAAATCTAATGCACATGCAAAAAAGTGTCTGTACCATCTGTATTATTTTACAGTAAACCTACATCGTTGTCAAGCCACTTAAACATGGAAAGGAAAATAGAAGTGGGAATGGTGCTTACTGTGACATTCCACAGCCAGGATCCACCAAGAGTCATCCAGTGGTGGATGCACTGACACATGGATTAGATTTTGGATTGAATATTAGAAAAAATTCTTCTCTGGGATGCTTGTCAGGCTTTGGAACAGGCTGTCCAGAGAAGTGGTGGAGTCACTGTCCCTGGAAGGATTTAAGAGACACTTGGGTTTAGTGGTGGCCTTGGCAGTGCCTGGTTGCAGATCTTGGATATCTCTTCCAACCTAAATGATTCCATGATTCTAAAACCCCTCACCTGGGTCCAAGCTGTTGTGAAAAGTGATCCAGACAGCAGATGAGGGACTGCTAAAGGCAACTTCTTGGCTCAAGAAATCGGAGATTGCTGCTGCTACAGGAGGCCCTCCCACTTCTCCTCTTTAACCTGGCCATCACCAGCCTTGTCTCAGTGCATGATGATGTGGCAAATGGGATCAGCTCACAGATCCAGTCAAAAGCCAGCCCTGTAGGAGAAGAGTGCATTTGAGCAGGATCAGCATACTGGCTATGCTCAGTGCACAGCCGCCTGACAGAATGCAAAATATCCAGTGTGGAGGTGCAGCCGAAGGTGGGAGAGTGCAGGTGGGGAAGAATGGAGAGTATGAAGTCAGCAAAAGCTAAATTGCCTTGACAGGAACTCAGATTGTGCTACCCATTTGGGTCCAACAGGTGCTTCAGGCCAGAACAGATGCACTGCAGAAATAACACCTGAGAATTTCACCATCCATCTCCTGAATCAAGTCCATAACTTTGGCTGAAACCCAATATTTTTTTAAAAAGATCTTACTTGTTACCATTAGAGCTATGGATCACTGGCTTGTGAAAAGATCCCCCTACCCTCTTTTCTCACTGAACCTTCTTACTTCTTCTCAGACATTTATACCTATGTAAAAGCAGAAATCAGTTTAAGGCTTCTGTATAAACCGGCTGAAAATTGGTCCGAATTCAATACTTTTAAAGCTTTTAGGAGGGGTTTTTCCAGGCAGAGAAGTAGGTGCTGGATAGATTTCTGTTCTCCTTTTGGTACCTAATGGGAGAAGAGTGCTTTCTGCATTTCTTCTTTTCACGGGGACTAAGTTCCTGGTAGTGTGAAGGTGGGGAGGAGAGTTAAAATAAATTTTCAAGTCCTTCAATAAATGCATGTGCAAGATTTTCTATTTAAAGTCCTTTTTCACATTCACACAAAGGAATTTGCATTTACATGCTTCCACGCTCAGGGAGCCTCTGGCTTCATCACCTTGTGTTCCCAACTGTGAGAGCTGAGGTCATGATGCCCAGGTTTAACTAACCAGGGTTTCTCATCCTCTAGGAGATAGGGTTTGATTATTTTTTGCTAACAACTGCACATTTGCTTGCAAATGCCACATTCAGGTGCAAACAATAGCATGTAGGAGAATATAAATTTTCTGTAACAAGTCATGCAAACAAGGCATCATTCACATAACAGCTCAGACAAGAATACTTTAAAATACATGCAAAACAGCCAAACGAGCTGTAGATTGCTATATTGATGGGTTTATTTTATTTATTATTCCTTCAGCTGTGGCTTTGAGCTAATACAGCTTTATTATGCACCTCTCTGCACTGACAAAGGAAATAATTACATTTACTTGGAGAGAAAAATACTAAAATATATCCCAGACCACCTACGACATTTTCTTATTTCTGGGGGGGTCTACAAAGGCACTTTGTGTCACCTTGAAAATATGGTAATTCAAACATGGATAAAAATTATTCTCTTGCTCGTAGCCAACAACTTGCCAAAGAAAACCTCCAAGAAATGGAAGCGGTACCTGTGTTTCCTGAAGACTGCTAAGAGTCTGGATAGTGCTATTGTTTTTTGAGAGGAGACTAGCAGTAAAAAGGTCAGAACAGTGTGAAAAGAAGCGAGTACAAAATAAAGAGAAAACATAGTGGCTCAAGGTTTAATTCAATTTTCATTTAGTTTCTCCTAGAAATGGTGACAGCTTCAAAATATAGTGGATTTTTGCCCAGGACTTGAATTCATGTAATCTTTTAAAATGTATGATTATGTTGCCTTAATGCAATGACATTTTGCTGTTATACTCTTCTGTTCTTCTGGTCCCTCATGTTCAGCATGCTCCATTACCACTGAGGTAATGCAGAAACAGAACATAGGAGAAGCCTAATTGAATTGGAAATCTTCTTTGAAATCTGTGCTATCTACTCTTGCAAACTTGTTCAAAACTGCTTTGATAATGTTTTGGACCCCTATCTGAATTGGACACCACCATTTTCTTCCCTTTTTTCGTGTGCTGAGTAATTTTCTCCCTTTTCCAATCTTCCTTTCCTGGAAGAGGATCTAGGCTCTTCATTAGTAAGCAAGTTGATTTTTTTGGCCCATAAAGTGCAGTCTAGGTTTGGTTTCATTTTGCTTTTCCTGAAAAAATGTTTCATTCGATTGAAGAGAAAGTGAGAATTTATCTAACATCCTTCCTCTTAAATTCTAAAGTGTATAACCTCAGCTAAGAGATAGGTTACTGTGGGTGACCTCCATTTCCTGGAAAATTAGGCACCATTTCATTTTATTTTGGTTGAGTTTGACTTTGTAAGCGGTAACTTTGCTGGGTTTTACCTGTCTCCCATTTCTCATTCCCAGGCTCTCCCAAGCCGTTGCCACTCTTTTGGCTCTCCCTACGGAGGTATGTAAAAGCAATGCATAGTTTTCAGGCTTTGAACTTTAATTAAATAGGTGTGGGCTACACAGTGTAAATATTTCCTTTCTCCCAGGAAAGTGCAAGATGACACCAGGTGTTATTTGTGCTCTCCTTCCTGTACCCCTTGTCCTGCTCACTCTGCTTCTGCTATCCATATATAATTCTTCAAGACTAGAGAGGAAATCGTTTGCTCTGGGAAGCTTGGCAGGCTTGATAGATAAACAGACTGATTTAGTGAAATTAATGTTTGCTAAATATCATACTGCTGTAAGGCTGTATGATCATGAAACTTAATAAAAGCATGGATTACTGTCCATGAGCATAGAGTCATGTCTGGAAAAGACAGCCAAGACCCTCAAGTCTAACCCTTGCCAACTAAACCAGAGCATTAAATGCCATCTCCTGTTGTTCCAGGGACAGTGATTCCACCACCTCCCTGGGCTGCCCATTCCAATGCTTGGCAACTCTGATGCAAAAATATCTCAGGGGAATCCTCCGAACCAGTGTGTGTTGATAGGCATCCCAAGCCCAAAAATGATCAGATTTAATCATTACATGGCTTATTAGACTTACATTATTTCACATTAATTTCCCTGAAGAGAATAGAGATGCTTCTGTGGAGTGTACCTGGGCTAGCACAGTATATCCTGGTGATATCCACATTGTTAATACATGACTTTTCAACTCAATCTGAGCCACAGAGACACCCTGACACGTACCTGACCTTGCCCAGGTATTAACCCAAGCTATTTTTACTTAGGTTTTACACCTCAATAGAACTAACCTCCGATCTCCACTGCCACCAGGTCAAACTCAGTGCCAGACCCTCAAGAGGAACAGATATTTCAACAGAAATTAAATTTCTACAGCTCTTTAATAAGAACCTTTTTTCTGTTCTTATACCTTCCTGCTCTTACAGTTTTGAAGGGTGCCCAGGGGCGGGAAGATGTTTTTTTGATGTTAAACAATGGCAAACTTTCTAATTTTTTTGTAATCTATGGTAACAGCATATACCAAAATAGAGAGCTGTATGTATGTGCTGATATGATTATGTCACTCTCCATTGAAAAGATGCAGATTCCCTCATACAAATAGTCTTTGAAATGAACTGTAGGAGAGTCATAGGTTTGTGTTATAAGGGACCTTAAAGACCATCTAGTTTCACCCTCCCTGACATGGGCAAGGAAGAACAAACTCTACTTGAGTTAAAAGTAAAATAGAATGATCTTGGAATCCAAGACCATTCAGGGTTTCTCAAAAGCCACAGTATTGATTAAAAACACTCATTTAAAAAATTAGTTTGGCTTTTCAAGCAAAAAACTTTCCTTATTCACCAGTTTTCAAAAGAAAGCAACTTTTAACATATTCCCTGTTAACTAGAAATTAATCCTACACAAACAATAAAGACTTGGCTGTAAAAGTGTGTTTTGCCCTGCTTATAAGGCTCCTGGTGGGAAAAATGCAATATAAATGCATCAAAAACCCAGCTCAAGAGTTGAAGTCTGCAAATACCTGCACCTGCACTTATATGTGGAAAGTAAGACCCCAGCTGAACAAAAATCAGATGGATTTCTGCCCTCAGCTCAAACAAGGTCACTGTTTCTCCCTGTGAACAGTCAGATTAAATGAGAAGGACTGTGTTTAATCAGCTACTCTGCAAGTAGTACTACTTGCAAAGGATTGTGCCTGTGTTTTTAATTCCCTCCTAAATTAAAGAGTAATTATTTCCGAGTGTCGATTTTATTATCTTGGTAATTTGTCCGTGCATGAATCAGTGTGCCAGCTGGGCAGGGTATAATGGGAGCACCACTCCTCTTAAAAAATGGGGTTCACCCAAGCAAAATGCTGAACATCCTTTGCAAACACTCTGTTCTTTGGAAGGAGCAGAGCAGGCTCTGCTTGGCTGTGGATCCCCAGCTGTTGCCAGCACAGAGCTGAAAGAGCAATCTGCTGGTGTGAAATTCTGAGCAAGCTTCTGGCTTGAAATGTTAAGAGAAAAAGGAAGAGGATACCGTGAAGGTTTTTCCAGTTTCCACTGGAAGAGGAATTTTTAATAAGCAGGTAATAAATAGTTTTCAGAGTCAAGAGGGGAAATCACAAGCCGGCTGCTTTCTTTGCATGAAGTCCAAGTTACATTTCCACCCACATCTTTATCATTACACACCATGTCAGAAAATAAGAGTGGTTATTGACTTAAGCACATGCAGCGTTAAAAGCCAGAACTGGAAACCAGTGCCATCCTGTTGTGCTTTGCTGGAAACTGCCAGAAATGTACTGCCTTCAGCTTCAGATGAGCTGTGAAATGTGGACCTAAAGAGGCTTTGTGGGAACTGTCATCATTCCTGTTTGTGGCAGAAGCATTGAGCAGCCTGGCAAAGTGAACCTTAATTTAGACAGATTGGATCCAACCTGGCTTTAAGAAGGAGAAAAACTAGATTCATGACAGATTATTTATTTTAAGCCATTGCCAGGCCACATCTCAGGATTTTCCTTAAACCTTTCATATCAGATGACGTCTCATGTGCTGTACTTCACCAGCAGCTGCAGCTTCTCTGTAAATATTTTATATGACTTTGATTAAACATCTGTTTTGCTGGCATGCAGCAGCCTGTGCTTGACCTTGACTCCTGTCAGGATAACTCACACCTCAGGGCATGTCAGTGTCTGGAAGTGCATTTGAATCAATCTCTAGCTCAAATAAACTGGGACATCTCACCATTGTGTGTCCATGTGAAATGGATCTTCTCCAGGAAGAACAGTCTGGTGGAGCAAGGCTTCCCCTCACATGTACTCCTGCTCAGCTCCAGCAAACATGTGCAGCACAGACGATGGCAATATGCAGGAACAGAAGCTGTCCATCTTCTGGAAGAAGCAGGGCCTGAGTGGGAACTGAATGCTGCAGGTTTCTTCCAAAGAAAATCAAAACAAGGACTAGAGTGTGAGAGCTTCAGAAATAGCATCATTCTGCTGCTCAGCGGGCAGTGAAGTTATTCATTGCCCCCATGAAAATTACCTTGTGCTCTCACTGTAATGGTTTTGATATCTCTGTGCCCAGGTGAAGATAAAATTGATTTTTTTTTCCTTCTTGAGTTTGATTTAATGCAAGACAAAATATTTTATAAGGGCAACACTCATGCTGTTTGTATCAAAATACAAGTAGAGAAAGAAGCTACAAGCTTTATTATAGAGAAACAAAAAATAATGTTAGGAGAACTGGGAAAATAAAGAGAAATAAATAAGATGCAGACCTAGTTTGCTGTACTTCATGAATCAAGCAGCTTTTGAAATGGTTCACGGCCAGGCTGGATGGGGCTTTGAGCAATCTGCTCTTGTGGAAGTTGTTCCTGTCCATGGCAGAGGATTGAAACAAGATGGTCTTAAGGTTCTTTCCAACCCAAACCATTCTGTGATGCTCTACAGCATTAATTACTCACTTGACTTTTCCCCACAACTCAAAATAAGGGTCTGGATTCTTATTTCAGGGTTCAGCACTTCCTTATCTCAACAAAATACTCTACTGGTTCAGCAGAGGATGGAGAGTGTCCATCAAGGATCAGAGGTGGCCCTGCACATATCCCAGAATTGCCTGGAAGAGCTGACACATTTTAAGAGCTGGTTTCACACAGCATCAGCAGACAAGTTGCAAGGAATTAGGTGTCAAGAAGTGAAAATCTGTAAATTTCTGAAGATAATCACATGCCTAACAGCAATCCTAAACATACTTAAAAATAGCTGTTTCTGCAACCTGGAAGCTGCTGAGCACCAACAGCTTCTGTCACTCGGAACCTTCCAAAAGCATTTCTAATTAAAGCTGCTGTTAGCAGCAATGCAAGACAAGCTCTGGCTTTCTGTGAAAATGGACCAAAAACACCAGCCTGCAGCTTGTCAGCCTTCTCAACCTCTACCTCTCCTACTTTTCAAGGTAAGGAGAAGAGGTTGTGCAGCTCATTCCCACTCTGGTAATGGGTACAACCTTTGCCAAGTCTCCCCCAAATCCTCGGGCAATTACAGGACACATTCCTCAGCTATCAAATAGCAGGTTTGCAATTTTTCAAATGCTGTCATTCCTACTTGCTATAATGTTGAAAGGTTTAAGGTCATGAGCAGACAAGTATTTCCACAGTGAGTTCTCAGCACTTGTTGGAGCTTCAAATCCACCACAACAGCGGGGGCTTTATAAGCAGAACAGCTATCAGGGTTTCAGGTGGTGAAAGGAGAGATGTGTGTGCTTGCCCCTCATGTTATATGGCTGTGCACACTCTTGCTAAGAAAGCTGGATCTGTGCTGGACCTGTTAGCAGATTTATGGCTTGCTTTGCAGGTCTGTAGGTGACTCGCAGAACAGCACAGTAGCTTCCTGTGCTGGTATTTTAAAGCAGGTTTTCTGTTACTGCTGATCACAGGAGCCGTCTGTAAGCTGAGATTTTTCCAGGGCTTAATTCTCGATGTGAGAGCTCAGAGGGACCCTTGCTTTCAAGGGGGAGTGGGGGTCAAAATAAAGTCTGCATAAGCTGTTTGTCCTTGAGAAACTACAATGGTTTCAATTTCCTGACAGAAAACTTTGTCCATGACAGAAACAACAATTGCCATACAGTTCTGTGAGGAAATGGTTCCTCTATGCTTCCAGTAAGATTTGAGTGCCTGTGCCCTACATTTTTGCAGGGTGAAATATTTCACTTTCGGGATGCTCCTGCTAATCGTTGGGTAGCTGCAAGTACAAGTGCTTTCACCTGGCATCCTGGAAAATATAATTTAGATATGAAACGTAGACTGAGTTTATATCCTAGAAATGCGTCTGTGCCTTCAAATGTATCTCTTCAAAGAAAAAAAAAAGAGAGAGAGATTGAGAAGGAAACTTAATATAAAATTTTGCTGAATATTTTCAGGTCTTGGTAAACTCTTTTAGAAATACACAAATATGGCAGAAAGAACTACAAACATAGGGTCCATGGGAGTCTGTGTATCAAAATGTTTGTCTCCATGGGGTTTTTTTGGTGACAGAGCCTGCATTTCCAAGGTAGGAAATTAAGTCTTTCCTCAAGGCTGGTTGAGTGTAGGCCATACACTTCTAAGTCAGCAAATCCAAAATCTGTTTGTCCTAATCAGCTGCCTCTGTCCTTTGCTGGAGACAGGACAAATGGATGTTCCCAGTTCCTACACATCCCATTTTTTAAGGGATTATTATGAGAAAAGCTTATTAATCTCATCAAGTTGTTCAGAACAGTGCTTGAAGGATTATTTAACAGCAGTTCTTTCTTTTTATCCCCCCTCTTATCCATTTTATGCCTTTTCTGTTTGCTCAGCAGTTTATAACCTTAGTCATGGTACACTGCCTCTCCCATAGAAATAGCAGTGCTTTCAGTGACAGGCATTTGACATGCTACAAGGAGCAAACATAGGAAAAGGTAGGACTAACAGGGTACCAGGCAAAAACAGGGAGAGCTTTGCTTTTCTTCACATGGAAGAAACGTGGAATTTTAATTATCTGAAGGGAATTTTAATTATCCAAAGGTTTTTTTGCAAACAAGATTAGTTTGGGGCAGTTTTATTAAGGTAAGCTCTTTCTTCAGGTTTCTGTTCTTTCCCTACTCTTTGGCTGTCCTATGTGCCTTAACAGTAATTCATCTTTCCTCTTTCAAAAACACTCTCCATCTGGACCTTCTCTCAAACTACTTCTGGTCTGTCATGGGAATTGTGTCCAATAATTTCTCACCATTATAATGTGCTGGTTTGGGAGAGTTCATTTATCATAAAGCTTGTTTCAACAACAACAAAAAAAAGAGATGGCAGATTCATATATCCAAAAGGAAACAACACTGGGAGTGATAGACCTGATATAGATTAGAAACAACTGGAATCTGTAGACACACTCAGTTGTGATCGATGAGGATCCAGAATACGTTTTAACAGCAATAAAACATATGTCCTGCAGATGAGCTGCATGAAAGTTAGAAAGAGTTAAACATCTGAGTGTTAATTTCACTATTTTATTAATTAAAGACTAGCTGTTGTCGCCCTGTGTTCAGAAAGTTGTTTTGATCTGATTGTATGTCTGAGATATGAAAGTGAAATGATAAATGGCATTTAACACAGCTGCTAGAAATGGTTTTTGGAGAAAGACTGCAAAACTATCACAGTTATAATTTGCCTTTCTTTTCTGGGCTGTTCTGAACTATCTTTTATCTTGGGGCTGTGCTATAATGTAGAAAGAATCAAGTACAACAAAACCATAGAAGAGCCCAGGAAGGGACCTTAAAGATCACTTCATTCCAAGCCCCTGCCATAGGCAGGGACACTTCCCGCTAGACCAGATTGCTCCAAGCCCCATCCAACCTGGTCTTGAACACTTCCAGGGATGGGGTAGCCAACCTGTGCCAGAGCTTCACCACCCTCAGAGTGAGGATTCCTTCTTAGTGACTCATCTATGTCTGCCCTCTTTCAGTTTCTTCCAGTGGTTCACCCTGCCTTTGTAAGGCAGTTTCTTCTGAGATCAGCCCACTGCCTCCAAGCCAGAACTGCCTGAAGCTCCCCAAGCCACTGAACTTAAATGTAGGGAGAAAATAAATTCCAAGTTCACAAGACACCAAGTTTCTGATCACTGAGAACAGTTTTTTCCTAGATCTCTTCTATGGAAGAGAAAGAACAAAAAAAGGGTGCAGGTTGTTTTGGCCTCAAGAAATAAATCTGATGCATTATAGATTTTCATGAGGTCCCTGGTTGTTCTCTTTTTGCAAATCGCTTTCTGCTTTCTCCAGAGCTATACATACATTTTTCCCTTAAGATAGCCAGCTTTTTCTTTAGTGGAACTAAGGGGTCATAACTCTAGCTCTGTGGCAAAGAAGCAGACAAATATCTGAAGTTCCCTGATAAATATACATATATCCCTGAGTTTCAGGCCAGAGTGAGTGTTATTCAAAATTACAAGCCTCCAGCTTAAAGAACAGCTAACAGAAATGCTGACAGAAACTAAAGCTGCTGTAGCAGTGAGCAACTGCAAACAACTGAACGTTTTTATGCCCTTGAACTATTAATTATTCTGCCTTGGAAGGATTAGAAAGGACTTCTGACTGACCCAAGTTCTCCTTTGAAAACAGAGAGAGAGAAATACAGTATTCCCTGAGTCCCTGACTAGTTTAAGGACTTATTTGTTAAATTTAAGACCTGCCAAACCCAAGCTATTATTTTCTAGCTGCTTTGTATCCAGCAGCTTCTTATAAGAAGTGACTTATGGAACATTTCAGGGCTTTTATACCAGCCACAATAAACAGCATAAAACTTGTGGGATAGGATATTAGACTGAAATATCCACAGTATATATTCATATACAACATTTTATGTAACAGCAGAAAACCTATGAGGGGTTTCAATTTAATTAACAATTGCCATTAAAAATTGTGGAATACCATTAAATTTGATTGACATGCTGTGAATAAAAATAACCTAATTTAGCTTTCTTTGTAAAGTCAAGTATTATTTAAAGAACTTGTGTGGATTTTTCCGGTAACACAAGGAATGGGTTTAAAGAATTCAGTGTCAGTATCAGACTCCTCTTCATCTTTAAAACAGATGAAATATTTAATTGATTAGCTCATTTTGACTAGGACAATTCCAGCTTTTAATCTAAGCCTAGTTTTCATTTGGCTTTGAACAGAAATGTAGCAATTTCCACTCAGTAAGGAATAGTAATAATAGTTGATATGAATCCATTCATCAATAAAGTGAAAATAGGTCTAAACTTCAGCCTTCTGGTTTTTTAAATCTTGGCACTTTGATGCAAGATTTCTGAGATTTCAAAGGAGCCAGTCCAGAATTTAATCCAGATAAGGTGACTATGCTTTTATTTACTGCTATGCAGGAACTCCATTTGGAGACGAGTACAGATTTTTGCAAATATTTAGTCCAGGCAAACATTTGATGACAATTAATAAGAAAGAAATATTTTCTCAGAAATAATTTTCCTTCTCCAGAGAAGGAAAGAAAGGAGTTTTATTTTTGTGAGAAATAGTTGAAACATGAGACAGAAGTGTTTTGTAAAGGTCTCAGAAGTATGGTGTTTTACAGCTTTTGGTGGTGTTCTCCAGCCCCACTGTTCATGTTTCAGTGCATGCAACCTGACCCAACATGAAATGCATGCTTCTTCAGAAATTCCCAAGAAAAAGGATGGGATGATGCACGTTCATGGAATGCAGCTGCATGGATGGCCTGTGGGAGAGAAGCTCTGCTCTTCCAAATCATGGTGCACTGTCACACTCCTCGTGAGCACCAAGGGATGAAACCCAGGAGATGGACAGTGGCTTCTGATCTCCATGAAACCCCTGCATTAATAGCTCCCTTCTCCTGGAATTTCTGAGGAGAATGGCGCAGCTCTTGGAGCTTTCAGTGCCAACTGTGAGCTGAGCCATCAGCCCTGACACCTTGTCTCTGCAGCAGCCAAGACTCCCAACAAGAATTCCCATGTCCCACTTTTTTATGGGTCAGCCATAACCTTTCTCTTCTTGCCCCAACATTGGCTGCTCCGTGATTATCTCCAGCCAGAGAGGACTTTTCCATATTTTGCTTCAGCCTGCCACTGCAGGAGTAGAAAATGCAAGCTGCAACTACAGAGCAATGTTTGATGATGTAGTGGAAATGGGGCCCACTCTGTTATTTTCTTTGCTGTTGGTGTTACAGAATCTAACTTGTTAAGGTTGATTTTCCTAAAACATTTGTTAATGATTTATGTTCCTTTTTCAGTATTAATTTTAAAGGGCTGAGAGAGGTTTGGACCGTTACATTAAATATATTAACATGTAGTTTTGAGAGTATTTCTGGACATGCATGCTAAATCTGAAAATTCAATGTACTCACAAAATTGCAAGGATAAATCAAATAACAACCAAAGCATTTCCTCAGACCAATGGGTTTAAGTGCTCTCAACAGCTGGAAAAAGTGCAGACTCTTTGCTATGCAAAATTGGCATGTATAGATTTGGAGCACAGACAGAGCTTTGCTAAACTACAGCGATCTGTCATGTTTAAATGTGTTTGTTGTTAGCAGAGAACAGGCAAAATTCCATTACTGTGGTGTGCTGAGAAAAAGGAAACTACACTCATATTGGGAAAAGCAGGGAAATAAAGCTTTTAGGAGACAGCTTGAGGTAGAAGGGGGAGTTTTATCTCTGTAGCATTTTCTATTTTAACTTTTAAGAGGGTATTTTTTTTTGCAAGAAGTGAATAAATTACCAAAACACAAGAATTCACCACAGCACATGACCCTCAGAGTCAAAGTTAGGACTGTACTCTCTCTTTTACAAGTATCTATATAATCCATAAAGAATCTT
>VWYI01016924.1:10092-43180 GCA_013399455.1 Anthoscopus minutus | reverse complement strand
AAGGAAGGAGCCCATATATGTATATATATATTATATACGCAGAGAAGGAGTATCAAGGGAATTTCTGACCCCTTAGAGCTCTGAAATAAGGAGGCATTAACTGGACAACAACAACCCAAGAAACAGTGTTTTCATTAAAAATAAATTCTGCCTATCTTAAAACACAGGTGACATAATGTCAGCTGGGAGCTGGGAGCAGAACCCAGGAGACAGCTCCTGAGGCAGACCCCTCCCCATTGCCAGGAAATCAGAACCTGAACATTGCTGGCCCAGCCACAAAACCCCCTGTTCCTCTAGACAGAAACCTGTCATACCCATGGAACAGTCTGTGATACCTTTCCCATTTCCAATTAGTATTTACAACCACCCTCCCAGCCAGGAATTCCTGCCCAAAATCCCACCCATCCCTGCCCTCTGGCACTGGCAGCCATTCCCTGGCTCCTGTCCCTCCATCCCTTGTCCCCAGCCCCTCTCCAGCTCTCCTGGAGCCCCTTCAGGCCCTGCAAGGGGCTCTGGGCTCTCCCTGGAGCCTCCTCTTCACCAGGTGAGCATTCCCAGCTCTCCCAGCCCGGCTCCAGCCCTTGAAGCATCTCCATGGCCTCCTCTGGGCTCTGTCCAGCAGCTCCACATCCTCCTGATGCTGGACCCCAGATCTGTGGGCAGCTCTGCAGATGAGGTCTCACCTGAGCAGGGGAATCCCTTCCTCTCGTGGTCTTTCACATGTGAAACCATTTTGCTTTGCAAATCTCATTACTACCCTTGACTGTTTGTTGTTTTAAGTAGAGTTTTAAATTGCCCAAGCAGTTGAGTGGGTTTGTTTGGGTTTTTTGAGCTTTTTGTTGTCTCTTTGTTTTCCATGAGACGTTAATTTGTGGTAATTGCATTCTGCAGCCATGAGAGCCTGGCTCAGAGGAAGGGAATTATTGGTGTGTGTATTTTAGTAATAACCATCAGAGAGCCAGGAAAGAAAAAAAAAGAGAGAGACAGAAGAAAACATATCATTAAAATGCTCACGTCCTTTGGAAGAAGGCTCCAGCTTGTTCCTTTAAGGGAATAAAAATCTGTCTGGTGTCTCTGAAGCACCTATGTCTGCTGGCATTCCATCAAATACACAAACTGTGTACATTTCCACAGGCTGCCTTAATTCAGGGCAATTAGTGCAAATTAAAGAAGAAATGGAAGATGGTTTTGGTTGCAGTACGAGGTGTATGGAAACTGTCACCTCCAGCTTCTTGAGGGAAAGACCCGTCAGGAGAGAGAGAACAAAGCCCAGCCCTTGGCTGGTGGTGTACCTGAATACCTCAGTTAGGAACAAAGGGTGCTCTGCTCTGGTCAGGTCTGGGCTAAAGGGGTTGTGCTTCAGACACAGCAGAGCAGGTGGGTGAACGTGGAGAAGGACCCAGAGCAGGCTGGGGGTCAGACAAGAGTAGGCAGAAAGAAGAATCCAGCAGGATTCCAGAAGAGAAAGAAGATAAAAGTAGAAGAAAACAAGGAGCATCTGTGTGGTGAAAAACACCATGGAGAAACAGGACTGATCTGCAGTTTGGATTTTTGGGGATGCTCTCTCAAAACAGGGCTTCCCCCAATGGACCTGGGTGTGGTGTGATGGTGGCCAGTGGGATGGGGGCACTGGGGGTCAGAAGGGATAGAAATGCTGTGTACAGGCACAATACAAACCTTGCCGAAAGTTGTTAAGAATAGAGCAGGTGCCATTGTCCATCCCTGCTGTGACAGGTGAGGGAGCGGGGGCTGCAGCAGGAGGCAGGAGTGACGTGGCTCATCCTGCCTGGCCAAACCTTTCAGCTGAGGAGGAGCTGCCAGGGCAGCAGGATGGCCTGGGAAAGGTTAAAGCAGCAGCTCCAGAGGTCCTGCACAGGTGCAATGTTTTTGTCTGCCCTTCTGTAGATTTGTGGGCTTGTTGTACAAATGTCTCTTGGCCTGGAACACCCTGTGCTGCCCGCTGTGTGACAGGCTCCTAAATCAGCCTGGTGGCTCCTGGCCTGGCAGTGCCTGTGCAGGAGAGAAAGAGCCCAGTGAGCTCAGCAGTCGCGTTTCTGGAGCTCCAGCTGCTGCCTCTGACCTCGGGGGGCTTTGGGTCTCCTCCCTGCCCAGGCCAGCGCTGCTCCCTGGCACACAGAGCCAAGAGGACTCTGCTGCCACGTTCCTTCCCCAGCTGCTGACTCCCGCTGTCATCAGCCAGGGCCCCTTTCCTTCCAAGGGGATCTCAGACAAGATGTGGTGATAAGCAAATAATGGGTAAATACTTGCCTATGGAAAGACTGACACATCACTGAAAGCACATTCTCTCCCATCCTTCCCCTAAACAATGTTTTTCCTAAGGGTTGCTGCCCAGGGATGGCAGTNCATTCTCTCCCATCCTTCCCCTAAACAATGCTGCCCGGGGATGGCAGCGGGTGACGTGAGCTCTGCATTTACAGTCCCCAAGTACCACAGCTCCTTGGAGATGAGAGGCTCCATCAGTCACACGTGGCATCACTGTGGGCCGGGCTGCTTGCAGGATTATTTCAGCACAAGCCGTGGCTGGAGCACAGGAGGGAGGTGGAGGCTCAGCAGAGATGACAGAATTGCACACAAAGTCCTGTGGCAAGAGAGTTCTGAGCCTGGACAATCGGCCAGAACTGGGGCCAGCGCTCTCACAGCGGCTTCCAGCCCCTCTGGAATAAGAACAAAGACAGAATTCCTTCTCTGGGATTTTTCAGAGGCACGTTTCCCTGAGATTCACTGCAGTGTGTGCCCTGGCTGGCAAGGAAATCTTACAGGTCTGTGCTGAGTGCTGAGGCATGGGCCCAGACCTAAATGTAGCTGAGATCCAGGGCAGATAAAGCAGAACTCTGGGTTTATTTCTGTTCTGTGGATTGTGAGCTGCACCGAGCACTGGCTGGGCCACACAGGACACTCAGCCTGGCCCTAAGGGGCTCTGCCTTGCCAAAAGCTGGAATGGCAAAGGCAGATGAAGGGAGATGCCTTGGGCATGAAATCAAGTCAGTGGGATCAAGGAGGAGTTCCAGGGCATTGGATCTGGTGGCTTCTCCCACAAGATGAAAGAGTGAAGGAAGGATTTAAATGTATCCAAGAAAGGCATGATTTTGATGCATCTTCAATTTTCCCCAACTATTTTATGCATTAAAGATGAGTGGCAAACTAAAGCAAAGCAAAAAATAAAAATAAAAATAAAAATAAGAAAGAGAAATTAAAATAGAAAAAAAAGGAAGGGAAGGGAAGGGAAGGGAAGCTCTGGATGAGTCAAAGTTTGGGATGACAGGATGCAATCCTAGCAAACAGGAGGAGTTGTTTCACCCCAACCCTGGTGCCTCTGGGGACAGATGAAAGCCTGTCCTGGTGGTCCTGAGCACCCACCACTGCACTTGTGTTTGAGGATGCTTGGGCAAGGATCCATCACAGGCTGCTGTTGAATTCTCTGCTGACAGAGGAAGAGCAGCCCCTGGTGTTGGAGGGCACATTTAAAATCATCGAATTCCACCCCAAAGTGTTGTCCCACCCAAAATGATTTTCTAGAGTGAGGCAGCTCCTGAGTCACATAAGGAAGAAACAAAGTCCTGGAGGAGCCCCTTGTTCCACCTTTGATCTTTGGCAGGTCCATTTCTGGGTTATCTTTATCTGTGGCATGGAGGAAATAATGCTTTTGTCTCCTTTCTCTTATTCATTTGGGTTTTAATCCTTCTGAGTAACCCAACTCTGCCAGGCAGCATCCACAAAGCAGATCCTGTGCTTTCTGTGTTATTATTTATTAATTACGTTTAATAATTCTATTGATCAATTATACATTTTATAAAATAATACTATTTAACAAACAGTAATAAATTTCCTTTTATATTTATATAAATAATATTTATATAAGTAATATTATATAAATATGATATAGAAATATATATTCAAACATTTATTGATATTAAAAAAATTGATTAATATAAATACTAATAGCTATTTATTAGCAGCATTAATAAAACATCTTATTAATGAATTATTATTATTATGAATCATTATACTCATTAACACGAGAGGGTCCCTAGGCAGAGCTCCAAGCCATCCACAGCTGCTCAGCTGTTTCTGAGCTAAGAAAATGTTCAAATCAGAGCCTTAAATCCCAACTTTTGGGCAGGAATTGTGTTTTCTTACAAATATCTCCTCCAGAGGCCCAGATCCAATTGTTTTTGCGTCTGCTGGCATTTGATGAAGTGCCCCTGGTAATCTGCTCAGCTCAGGGCCAGAAGTGCAGGCAGCTGCACCAGCAGTGGAAGAACTTCTCCAAGGTGCTCCAGGCCTTGAAATTCTTATTTACTTGCCCAGAAAGAAGTGAAAAGAGTTGTTTTGATGAATCATCCCTCACATTCTAGCAAGGGTTCGACTTCTGCTTGGATAAGAAAGAAAACCCACCCAAAGGCAAGAGATGTTGGATGTTGTCTATTAAACTCAAAGCTGGACTCATTCCACTGTCTTTTAGGACTAGGACAGCCTGGAGCTTTTAGCATGGCTGGGTTGAAGATAAACTGGAAAATTCTTAGTGTTTAGAAAGGAAAAAAAACCTAACCCAGCACAGGGACTCAGAGTGAGCATTCAAAATGTGGATTAAAAAAAGTGTTGGGCATAAAAAAGGCTGAAATTTTCGAACAAGGTAGATCTGTCTGTGATCTCATACTTAATTATAAGATTTATAAGATCCAAGTATTAGAGATTTCTCTGTCTCGGGATTTTTTGGGACTTTTCACCATGTTCCTTAATCACTTAAGCACAGGTTGGTTAAACACGATTTATGTTTTTGCATTTATTTATGCTTTTGCATAAATCAAAGCAGCCTCATTAAAACTCAGGGTACCTTCTTAATTCTCCACAGATGAAGATTTGGGCCACTGGATTTTGTGTACGGCTGCAGGTCTGAAAGCTGCCTAATTACTGAGAGGAGCTGTTAAATGTTTATTTCGGTGTAACTCACAAAATTTCCTGCTTGGATTTATTACCTGGATGAGCTGATAAAATCTGCCCACATATGGAGGACAGGGCTCTTTTGTAGCCTCAGGGAGACTGATTTTACCCAGTGCTGAAATAAATCTACCCAGAGACGAGTGCTTGCCTCAGTTTCCATCCCTCCTATGTCTTGCTGCATCCTTTCCCCTCCTGCTTCCCTGGGGTGAGGGCTCACACCTTTTTCTCTTTCTCATTCTTTTTCTCTTTCTCATCCTTTTCCTTTTCCTTTTCCTTTTCCCTTTCCTTTTCCTTTTCCCTTTCCTTTCCTTTCCTTTCCTTTCCTTTCCTTTCCTTTCCTTTCCTTGCCTTTCCTTTCCTTTCCTTTCCTTTCCTTGCCTTTCCTTTCCTTTCCTTTCCTTTCCTTGCCTTTCCTTTCCTTTCCTTTCCTTTCCTTTCTCCCCTCACTTTGCCATTTCTTCTCATGGTGTTTGGCTGTCCCAGACTCTTTGCCCAACCTGCACAAGTTGCACGCTCCTGGAGCTGCTTTTCTCATTTTCCCAGTGGCAGTGGCTGTCCCAGCAGCGAGCAGGCACTCTGGATTTGTTGGACCAGTGATCAGAGCTGCTGACAAGCCCGGATCTGCTTCCAGTTCTCTCCTGGGGGAATCTGAGTATCACTCAAATCTGCCTCTGCCCGTGAACTCTTGAACCCCAAAACCCCAAACTTTCCCTCTCAAAGTCACTGCCCAGGAGGAGGAGGAGGGTCTGTCATGCAAGAACAGGCTCAGGGTTCATCTCCTTCCTTGTGGCTACAGGCTTTGCTGGCCTTGGGCTGTGAAATCCCGCTCTGTGTCCCCTTCAGTAGATCGCTTTTGTATCTGCTCTTCATCAGGGATTTCGGACCCTTTTTTTTTTAACTGCAATTAAGAGCCACGTGAAAAATCAATCTCCCTTCAACAGCACAATGTGCTGGAGGAATTTCCTCCTTAACCCCCAGCTGTGCTTTGTCCCACCATGCAGAATCCCGGACAGCGTGTCCTGCCTTCATCTCCTTCTTCCGTTGGTCCTGCAGGAAATTCTCCTTTTTCATCCCAAAAATTTCGTGTTATCTCATAAACAGGAGCTCGGTATCTGCCTTCCACTCTCCGGTCTCTGCAGGAACCGGGAGTTTGAGTGGGAAAAAAAAAACCAAAAATAAAAGATTTAAACCCACACTTGAGAGTGCTCTTTCCTTCTGGGCAATACGGGAGCGGCGGTGAATTACGGTAATGGTAAGAACACTGCTCCGCTACCTCAGCAGAGCAGCGCAGCTCCTGCTGCTCCCTCCCGGCGTGGAGCTGAGCTCTGAACGGGGCGCGGATCCCTCCAGGGAGCCCGGAGCCAGCCCCCGGCAGCCGCGGGATGCAGGGAGCAGCCCCACTGCCGGCTGCTGAAACGCCAGTGGGAGCGCCGGGGAAAGCAGAGCATTTCCAGGCACCGAGTCCCATCCCGGAGCGAAAGGGGAGCCTGCTGTGCTGAGAATCTCCTTCCCAGATGCTCAGAAGAGCTGCGCTGCCTTCTGGAGATTAAGGAGGTGAGTGTGGGGCGGGCACAGGAGCCTGGGGTCTGCTCTTCCCAGCATCAGCTCTCTCCACAGGCTGGGCATGATTTGGTTTTGAGCATTGGAATCTCTGTCAGTCCTTTCTGCTGCATCTCCTTGACTTGCTGGGAAGTTTTTCTTCGTGTGCTTAAAAAGTCAAATGAATAATTTCTTTATTTTCTCTCAGCCCTACAATGGCCTCGTTTTCGACACTGCAATGACCACAATTATAATGCTCAGGGATGCTCGATGCAATGCTCACTTTTCATGCTTAGATAATCTGTCTTTTTCTTCCTTGGGATTATGCTTCAACTTGTTCTATCTGGCAGGAAAGAAAATAAAAGATCCAACTTGATTTTAGTGCGCTGAAGTAAAATTCCCACAGGGTGATACCTGTCCATCCCCCTTCCCCCCTCCTCCCTGCCTCTGAACTGGGAATTTTGGGGCTTCAGGGCTGGAAAGGCATTAACTGCAGGGAATTTCAGTGTGGAGGTTTGGAAGTTGTTGCTGCTTAAAGTGTGATCCGAGGCACTCATCCCAAAGGACGCTTGGAGAGTCCTTCCTCATCTGGGCTTTCACAGCCGCAGTCTTAGTGGTGGTTTTTCACCTCTGATTAATATTTGGGATGGGAATTCTGTATCCACACGGAGGTGGTGGGAAAGGTTTTGCAGCTCCCACGTCCTCCTCTCAGTGCCCCCCAGGTCTCGGTTCCCAGGCTAATCCTCACTTTTCCATCCGAGGTACCTTTTCTCCATATTTAGTCAGCAAAGGCTGAGCTTGGCTTCCAGACACTGAAACCTTGTGTTACTCACACACACACACAAGGAGGCTTGCTCCTTGCAACGTCTTCTGCTGGCCTTTGGAGCTGCTTTTCCCTACAGATTTTCGAAATGGGCAGCTCAGCCAAATTAACAATTCAGTGGGGAAAGGTCTCGCTTGATAAAGATACCTGAGATTAAATTCTGAGCTTCTAAATCTGCTGCACAGCTCATATAGGCCTGGATTGTGTCCTGCAGGCTTCTGTCTCTCCTAGAAGTGGTCTCTGCAGACGAGCTGATAGTTAGGACTGATTCCCATCTCCATAAAGAAGGGAAAACTCGGGCAGGAAAACCCACTCGGATCTCTCAGTTGCTGTTAAACAATGCTGGGCTGGAAAAGGTTGGTTCCACTGGCTGGAGGCAGCCTGAGGAAAGCGCCCTAAAATAGCCTCCTGCTCTATTCTTATATGGGAACCCAGCAGGCAGTGTGGCTCTGGGAATCGCATTGTTCGTGTTCTTGTCTTCTCCAGGGGGTGAGGATCTGCAGAGAGCACGAGAGCGCAGCCCCGCACGCACGGCAAACTCCGCTCTTCCCCCCAGGGCAAGCTGATGGAAATGAGCTTCAATTTGCGGGCCAGGACCTCGACTGAGGAGTGCTGCACGGATGGGAAGCTCTGAGGATGGGCAGTGATGGGCATTTCACACAAAACTGCTGAGCAGACACAGCGGCAACCTCCACCCAGTCAGGTTTCTAAGCCGATTTTAAGGCAGAATCAGGACTAACACCAGGCAATTAAAAGCATCGGTGATTTCCTCTCAGGAGAAGCTAAATTGGAGGCCCTTTGGAATATTTCCTTAAATACAGAATCTTCTCCAAAGTACAGAAATGATTTTAACCTGCAGCTGCAGTATTTCTCATCACATAACCCAGGAAAGTGGGATTAACAGTCTCGGGTTTGTGTAGCTCCACCTGTGCACCCCAAGGAAAATGCAGGAGTTAAATTTGACTTGGAGCTGGTGAGTATCAAGCAAGCTATTCTGGTGAAAGCTTAGGAGCACAGGTAGGTTTTCTAAGATGTTTCTGGAATATTCTCATTGCTGCTGGTGCTGCAGTTCTAAGACATTCTTCAAAACTCTTTTCCCCAGCAAGGCCAGGCAAATGTTGCCTGTAGAACCTTCCAAGAACTGATCACTGTTCCTGCCCAGAAACGGGGTGAAGTTCAGCAGCCTCACCTGGACATTCCCAGCCATGGCTTTCCTCCCTGGAAACTCCTCCGAGTGCTCCAACTGCACCCACCCTGTGGAGCCCGTGAACATTTCCAAGGCCATCTTACTGGGTGTCATTCTAGGAGGGCTGATTGTTTTTGGGGTTTTGGGGAATATCCTGGTTATCCTGTCCGTAGCCTGCCACAGACACCTCCAGAGTGTCACCCACTACTACATCATCAACCTGGCTGTAGCTGACCTCCTCCTGACTTCTACCGTCCTGCCTTTCTCAGCTACCATGGAGATTTTGGGCTACTGGGTCTTTGGGAGGATCTTCTGCAACATCTGGGCAGCTGTCGACGTGCTTTGCTGCACGGCTTCCATCATGAGCCTCTGCATCATCTCCATCGACCGCTACATCGGGGTGAGCTACCCCCTGAGGTACCCCAGCATAGTGACAGAGAGGAGGGGGCTCCTGGCCCTGCTGTGTGTCTGGGCTCTGTCCCTGGTCATCTCCATCGGGCCCCTGTTCGGCTGGAAGGAGCCAGCCCCCGCGGACGAGACCATCTGCCAGATCACTGAGGAGCCCGGCTACGTCCTGTTCTCAGCGCTGGGCTCCTTCTACCTCCCCCTGATCATCATCCTGGTGATGTACTGCCGGGTCTACGTGGTGGCCAAGAGGGAGAACAAAGGGCTGAGCTCTGGGCTGAAGACAGAGAAATCCCATTCCGAGGAGGTGACCCTCCGCATCCACCGCAAAAACGCGCCGGCGGCCAGCGGCTCCGCGCCCAACCCCAAGAGCAAGCACCACTTCTCTGTGCGCCTGCTCAAGTTCTCCAGGGAAAAGAAAGCTGCCAAGACCCTGGGAATAGTTGTGGGATGCTTCGTGCTCTGCTGGCTCCCATTTTTTGTAGTGATGCCTCTTGGTAAGTAGAGCCAGCCCCCGTGTGTTTCCAGAGCCTTCTGGGCAGGGAGGGCTGTGCTTGTGGCTGGGGGTGGTAACGCTGAGCAGAAAAGCTCTGAGGGAGCAATTTTGTCCTGCAAAGCTGTCAAAAACCAAAGTGCTCACCACCACGATGCAGGGAGCGTGAAAAAACACGAGTCTCAAATGAGACCAAATGTCTCTGGTGTTGAGAAACAAAATTCTGGAAACCAGGGAAACAATCTTGTACTTTTTCCACATAGAAAATCCTCTGTGTGAACTAGAGCAGACATTTGTGACCATCTCTGCTATAGGAACAGGATCTTTAGGGGTTTGTGTGTTTATGTTTGCAGCCAGGTGATTTGAACATATGAAAAGGTCAGGATATAAATACATTCAGGCTTGAAGCAGCTGTTCACAGATCTCCTGGAGTGCTCAGCACTGATGATTCCCACTCCAAGGAAAAAAAAACCATCATCTTCCCATCAGGAAATTCTTCCTTGTGAGATACCATAACTCCAAACAAAGTTAATCTTCGAATCTGATTTTTCATATGACCAGTCAGGAGGCAGCAGTGAGGGTCCTTCCAACCCATTTTATCCTGCTCTGGTTTCCATCTTTTCTGGAAGAGCCCGTTGAGCCCACTGGCCAAACACTGGCTCAGCCACCATGCTGGAGATGAATATTTATTCCCCAGTTGTCATTCCAAAGAGGAGCAAAGCTGGGGATTTGTTCTGCTTTGCTGGAATATAAAGAAGTAATTAGAATTTTAATTAAACCTTGCTCAGTTACCTTTGATGCAGTTGCAGGATGCAAAAGCAGAATACTAATTTCATACCTGTATCTGAGGGTGAGGGACGTGGCTCATGGCACTGAGTTGGGCTCTGCCATTAAATATTGGGGTTTTCAAAGGTGAGAACTAAAATCTGTGACTTGCTCGATTTCAGGGGTTTTCTTATGGAAAGGGCTTACGCTGTACAGGAAAAATAAAGGAAGATTTTGTGGAAGCTTTAGTAAGTAAGACAACATTATGGACAATTAAGAAAAGGTAAAGCAGCCTTACCTAAACGTGGAAAAGAAAGATTTGGGGGTTTTAGTTTCTTCTTTTTTTTTTTTTTAAATTCTGTTTTTTAAAACTTACAAATAAGAGTTTTTATTTTTTCAATTGACCTCTACTGGTTTCACCAAGATTTATCAAGACACGCAAAAACCTGTTGCCAATGTGAAAAACCCCAAAATTCAGATTTTTTTTTTTCCTCTTGGCCAATGCTGGGAAGTGCTGGATTGGAGCTGCTTCCTAAGGAGGAGCCCCTGAGGGCCTGGCTGATGCTGGCCTGGATGTCAGCACGTTGGAATGCTGCTTGCCAGGATGACTGAAACACACTCAGAAAGGGTTTGGGAGAATGCATCAAACACACTTTTCATCTGCAAATGTGGTTGCCCACACAGAGCTGTTGTTAATAAATTTGCTTTGGATTTAAGAAATCTTCTGGGCTCCAGAATGGTTTTGCATCTTCCTTTGATCCCTCGTAAGGAAACTCTGGAGGTTTTTTTCATCTGGTTTTGGGGGTTACTGAGTTATTTTTAAAGCATGTATTATAGGGCTTTCAAAACTTATTTGCTGCTTTTGTTTAAGGACAAAAAATCTGATTAAACAGACAAGTGGTAGTAAAAAAAAGTCCTCAAAAAAGCCAAGGACTCACATCTTGATGCAGAGCACTTTCCAAAAGACAACAACCACTTTCAGGCCTGTCCTGCAGCCAGGTTCAGTTGGGATAGGGAAGATCCTGATGGGATCTTGTAGCAGGGATCTGAATTTCCAGATGTATAAAACCCTCCTTGTTGAAACCCTGGAGCTCACAGCATGCGTGGCTGGGCAACCAGAACTTTGACCGGCTCTGGGGCCCTGGGACAGACCAAAACATGGTCCCATCAAGCACTTCTGGAGGGATCTGAGATGTGGAGGGACATCGTTTATAGGTGGGCTTGGATGGTTCAGTCCAAGGGATATTTTCCAGCCTAAATGTAATTCCATGATTGCCAGCCTGCCCACGAGACAGGCACTCCCAAACTGCTGCACAAACCTCTTCAGGCACCTGTGCTCAGCATTCCAGGCAGCACAACTTCCCCAGGCCCGGAGTCATTTCACTGGCATCTACAGCACCCTCGGGATTTCCACACCAGAAACACCCACACCAGCAGCCAAGCAAGGCTTGGTAGATAGATAGATAATAGATAGATAATGATTGATTGATTGATTGATTGATTGATTGATTGATTGATTGATTGATTGATTGATTGATTTATAGATAATAGATGATCGATAGATAGATAGATAGATAGATAGATAATGGTTTAATGGTTGATTGATTGATAGATAATAGATAATAAATAATAGATGATAGATAGATAGATAGATAGATAGATAGATAGATAGATAGATAGATAGATAGATAATTGATAGACAGACATATATAGAAAGACTCCGAGCTGGAAGAGCCCAGAAATCAGTGACAGCCCCCAGTGATGAGAAGTTCTCCTGTTACCAGTGACAGAACAGATCTTGTCCTGTAACTGGGAGGCACTGATGTGTTGTTCTGGGAATTCTCCAAAAGGTTTCTTTCCAGCAACACAAAATACAGTGCTTGGAGGTTGTTTGGAGGTGAAACATGCGCAGAACTGACAGAAAAAAGGGTTGGGGGTGCTGCAAAAATGGTCCTGGCCTGGGCCTGGTGATTTAACAAATCTTCAGAAGGGAAAGAGTTCCCAGAGCTTTGCTTGTGCTCTGTTTTCTGTGGCTCTCTCTGCTTGTAGGTGCTCCTTTCTGAAGCTGGAAGAAAAGAAAAGGGAAAGTCTGATCTAGGGAGCCCCAGGGGAAAAAAAATTCTAAACTGGGCAAGGGAGAGGAAAGGTTTTAGCATCTGTCAGTCATTCCCATGATTAATAAAGCAAAAAAGAGGATCTGCTGGAGGGGGTTTGTGGTCAAGGAGTAAATTAGTCCTGTGAACTGACACAAACTCTGTCAAGGGAATCCTCTAATCCTGTCTGCAGCTGGTTTCTGTTTACTATTTTGTGGTAATATTTTTAACTGGAGTCAAAGAGAACCACGCTGCTTTCATTAGACATAAACCAGAAAAATAAAGTGCATTTTTCCATCTCTGCTGTTGACACAACATGACCTCTCAGAGGGTCAAAAGGCTCAGAGTAGCAAGACACACCAACACAGTCTCCCCATATTAATGTATCAGTGTTTTCTCAGTGAGAAACAGGAAAAGAAGTTATAAAAGTGGGGAAAATACCCAGAATAAAGCCCCAGCTCTTTCTCTGGAGCCCTGCTCAGGGAGAGGAAGGATGTTTGCACTCCTTGGGTCACAGAGGACACAGGTGTGTGTGAGTTAAATCACTGAATGAGGAGAATTCAGCCATGAACATAAACAGCCAAGACATTTCCGTGGCAAGGGATTTTTTAGGTTTTTTGCTGATCACAAGGAGCATTTTTCATAATCACAAACTGGCAGGGCATGGCTGGTCTGCATTGATAACTCAGCTGATGACAAAGATCCCATGGACACCCCTGGGCCAACGTTCCCAAGTCCTGAAGTGTGTCCCAGTGACTCAAAACACAGCAAAAGAGGGGAGGAATCCACATTAAAAACCATTTATACTAAAAACAAGGGAGGTGTCAGGAAAATGGATGCACCAAGCCCAGAGGTTCCTGTCCCAAAAGCAGACCCAGGAGTCCTTTTACTCTGTTCCAATAAAGGGAGAGGCCATGGGCCATTCCCCTGGGCTCTCTCCAGTTCTTGGAGGACGCAGCCTCCTTTGGATCCCAATTTCCCCCCGCATTTCCCTCTCTCTTTCCCCACGGGCTGAGCTCCTTGAGAGGTGCAGAGTGCCCGGAACGCTGACACCTGAGATTCCCCTCTGATGTAGAACCCTCCCTTCTCATTTTTAATTCTTATGGAATCTGTGGCTTTTCCCCATTGCTTCTCTCATCTTCCAACACCCAATGTCATTTATCAGCAAACCTACACTTTATTTGTAGAGGCAAATATCTTTTTATTATTCATCAATCAGTGGAATCCTTCCCATGGTTTATTTTATTTCTGAGTGCTGGTTTTATCTACCAGCAGACCCAGGGCTTGTTTGCAAAGACAAATCCCTCATTGCTCTCAGAGGGAGGGTGGATTTGCTGTGCTCGGATTTAGGAGCCACTCCCGTGTGTGTCACCGGCCACAGGAGTCCCGTCCTGCTCCCAGAACATCCCTGCCCATGCAGCCACCTCTTCCAAGTCCCCAGAGTAGAGGAAGTGTCATTTTTCACTCACTCCCAAATGCCACAATCCAGGGCTGGGGAGTGATGGAGAGGCCGTGGTGAGTGATTCTCCCAGGATTTGTCTGCGGTTTGGATATCGGGTGAGACGCTTGGCTCTTGCTGAAGGAGATAATTCCTTGTTTCTAACTCCAAGGATTCCAAAATCATGACAGACAAAAAAGCTCATGAGACAGCCTGAGACAGACCCAGCTTCTCAAACTATTCTCTGGCTGGGTTTTTTTTTCTCCATTTTTAAAGGAAAATAATTATTTTATTGTAATTGAATGACTTCAAGAGTGAGGGCTTCAGGGCAAATACCAAATATCTCCAAAATATGGGATCCAGACCCACTCCACTGCAGTAACAGCTTGGGAACTGGAACTGGAGTGACAATTCCATTGATTTGTGAAACAATGTGATTATTTGGGTTTACAAGGGTAACAAAACCTCAGTTTACCTTCCCATGGTTTTTTATCAGCTTTCTAAATCTGCAGCTGCCCGCAGCCAATCTGGAAATAGTTGCTTGCTGAGACATTTGCCAGAAATATCATCCATCCTAAGTGGGTACAATAAGAAACAGAGCATAAATTAGGTCTGAAATAATCCAAATCATCAGAGCAGTGTTCCCAGATGGATCCATTTCTGCTGCCTAGATGATCGATAGATCACCTGTGCCCAGACCCTCCTGCTGCTGCAGAGAGCTGCATGCAGGGGGTTGGCAGGGAAAACAAACTCGCTCCTCCTTCTGTGCCTGTTTGTTATGGAGCAGGGATAGCCAAGCACAAAGTCCTTCTCATTTTCCCCTCTGGAACAGCCAGAATATTCCAGGCCCTGGGGAGGCACATCTGGAAAGCGCAAGACTTCCTCACATCTCTGCTTTTTCTGCACTGGTTGTGTTAATTGGGTTTTGCAGAGTCCAGAGTAATTTCCTGCTGTCCAGGGGTTCCTTGATGCCATTTTTTATTCCATAAAAAATACTTCCCATAAGGGAGCAGTGAGAGCACATGGGAGAGGTCATGTGTGTGCAGGGGGCAGCTGTTGAATGTCTGCATGTATGTACATACATATATGTATAAAAATATGCTTATGTTTATAAATACACTTTCTGGAGGGTAGATTGTGTCATGTATAGAACACTTGTCTTAGGGAATAAAGTTAAGGGCTACCATCAGGCTTGGGAACACAAAATGTAGCATATTTATCAATGTCTGTGGAGCCATGAGAGATGCAGGGAGGCCCTGGTACCCAGTCAGTTCCCTTTGGGATATCAGTGCTCCTCTGTGCTTCATCCTCTGGGTTTTTATGGCTCTGGAGGAGCTGCTCCCCTCTGGATTGACCATTCCAAGGCAGAACCCAGGAGCTGAGGTTTGAGCTCTGCTCTCTGTAACCAGAGCACTCTTACTGCTCCCAGCCTGAAGGGCTCCAAGAGCTGCACAGGGACTGGGGCCAAGGGAATTATAAGGGGGAATAGCTAACCCTGCCAGAGGGCAGGGCTAGGTGGGATTTTGGGCAGGAATTGTGCCCTGGGAGGGTGGGGAGGGACTGGGCTGGAATTCCCAGAGCAGCTGGGGCTGCCCCTGAATCCCTGGCAGTGCCCAAGGCCAGGCTGGAGCAGCCTGGGACAGTGGGAGCTGTCCCTGCCATGGCAGGGGTGGCACTGGGTGGGATTTAAGGTCCTTTCCAATCCAAAGCAATCTGGGATTCTCTGTGGACACAGCCCTGGTCTCCCCCATACACTGCAGCAGCATCCGCCCCACCTGACCTCTGTGCTCTGCCTCAGTCACCAAATTAAAGCTACACAAAATAAAAAGAGAAAAAAAGCGGCAAACCTAAACAGAGCTGCAAGATTTAAGTAGAAGGGATGGGTTTGTAGCAGGGATGGGTTTGTAGCTGGGATGGGTTTGTAGCAGGGATGGGTTTGTAGCTGGGATGGGTTTGTAACTGGGATGGGTTTATGGCTGAGATGGGTTTGTAGCTGGGATGGGTTTGTAGCTGGGATGGTTTTTAACACCACAGAGGGTTCATGGGTCACACAAATACCTGGGATTTGATTCCCATGGTGCTGGCAGTGATGATGCAGAGTAAACAATACACATTTTTACAGTCTGGCAAGTTCCAAAACCCTCTCTGCTGTCCATCAGTGAAACAATCAGGGCTGGTTTTTAAACAACCCATAATCAGGCAGCTCTTGTGACAAATGACAAAGTCAAATTACATCTTTGAGAGTGAATTGGCACTTACTCACCAGGAGGGACGTGGCAAACTTATCTCTCAGAGCTGCAGAAACTTAGAGATGACAAACAGGAAAATAAATGATGAGGGGAGAAAATGCAATCCTGACATTTCCAGGGATGAGTGATGAAATACTTCATGGCAAAAGATCTCGGGAGGCTCACAGTACATTTTATTTTATTTAATTCTACAAGAAGCAATTGTATTGTGCTACTGACACTTGAGTGTCCCCAACCTTTAGAAAACAAAGCAGGAATTCCAGCATCATTTACTCAATCCATGATGCAAAATGCATTAAAAGACCTCTTGAACCTTTCTTTACTGTTCCTCCAGCACAGACTGCAGGGAGACAGTGTCAGGTGAAGTCTTTAACCAGGTTTGCCAGTATTTACCATTAAATTCCTGACAGTGTGCAAAATAAGACATTCAGGCCAGTGACTAGCACCGAGAATTAATTTCAAGGGTGAAAACTTAATATCTTAGCTGTTGTTCAACTTCCAGCTCTGCTGGAGGAACGCCTGGATGGCACCTGTGATTCCACCTGGTCTGGAATGAGAGCATTGGAAACATTTGTTCTGAGAATTAGGTGAATTAGGAGAATTCTGTTTTCTCAGCCCTGGCTGATGGTGTCCAAGCACCCAGACTTGAACTGGCACGAACTGGCAGTCACCAAATGGCCAAGGATTGCATGGAAATGCTCACCCCAGCCCCACCTGCTCTCCCTGCCCTCGCTGCTCAGCCAGGAGCCTGTACCACACACCCTCAAGAAGAGATAACTCACCACTCTTGTTTAATCTTAATTATCGTCATTGCTTTTAAAAAAAACAAACCACAAAATCTTTGCTTTATTTCTCCTTTGAGTTTGTCTGACCTGAGCTGGCCATTCTGAGGGCTCAGCACTGGACAAACCCCTTTGTCACCAGGTTTGAAAATGCCTCCTGCTCATTACCAGATCCATCAGCCACTGAGAGAGATCACAACAACATTAAAGGTCTGGAAGAAAGGGACACGTTCTTGGGATTCTGTGGGTAGGAACACCATTCCTCAAGGATTTGGGAAATAAGATATTTTTCCCTTTTTCTTAAATACTCAGGTAGCCAACAGGAAAAATTAGGGAATATTTCTGAGCTACAGAGGTAACTGTGTGGCTGCCACAGAAGGACAGAGATTTCTGTGGGCCCTGAGTGTCAAACCCACCCTAGAGGGAGGTGGAGAGGGAGTTTTTAGCAGGGCATGCACTGATACCACAGAGGGGAATGGCTTGGAGGTGAAGGAGGGTTCACTTGGATTAGTTACTGGGAAGAAATTCCTCCCTGGGAGAGTGGGGAGGGGCTGGGATGGAATTCCCAGAGCAGCCGTGGCCGCTCCATCCCTGGAAGTGCCCAAGGCCAGGCTAGAGCAGCCTGAGACAGTGGAAGGTGCCAGTGGCTGAGGGTTGGAATTAAGAGATGATCTTTCACGTTCCCTCTAACCCAAACCATGATTCTCTGAAAGCCAGAGTTTAGTGGGGTCTGTGAGAGCAAAGCCTCTGTGCTGTTAAAGCTCCTGCATTTCCTTGCACTGTGTGTTACTCCAAGGCAACAAGTCTCTCCACTGATGAACCAAAAAAGGCTACATTAATAAATTAACATGCAGATCCCACCCAAAAAAAGAGCAAGGGACAGACTCTGATACTGGCTGTTTTCTATTTTTATCAGAGTTTGGCATGGCCCTTGCATTCCATCTGGAGCAAGCGAGGAGTTGCAGCAAACAGAAATTGTTATTGTTTACCCATTTTTACACTTGGCCTCACACAGCTGATTCCCTAAACCGGGATTTGCTTCACCTTTTGTCTCACCACGAAATGGGAAAGCGGCAGATACATTGCATTTGAATGAGGAAACGGACCAAAAAATTGAGCGTGCTTTTGGGCATTTAGAAGCCTTTCGTTATTTTTCATCTGCCAATGACTTCAGCCAGAAAGTTCTTGGAGAATGTTATTTAGTTGGTTTTCACTAAAGGAGAGAAGCATTAATTTGCTGAGAAAAAAAAATGGGGTTGTGGATACGTGTGCTTGCTTGTGCTTCACTGCAGACCAGCGCTTGTTTTCTTTAGCAAAATCTTTTTGGTCTTGAAATTTATTATTTGTTCAGTATCTGGTTGATACTGAAAGTAATAACGAATAAGTAATAATTATTGACATCCATGAGTAATGAAATTAATAATGAATGGCTCTGGCTGGGCCAGCTTGGGGCGAGCAGGAGCTGCCACAGAGGCAGTGAGAGCCGCGTTTGGTGCCCGGCTCGTCCCCGAGGATGGAATGAGAGGTTCAGCAGCTCCAGCGCAGACCAGAGCTCCTGTGACATGGGAAGAGACAGCTTTGGGAAAGGCTTGGTGCCCCTGGAGGCTCCTGGGCAGGGACTGGGGACAAGGCCTGGAGGGACAGGGCACAGGGAATGGCTTCAAACTGACAAAGGGTAGGGTTAGATAGGATTTTGGGAAAGAATTTCTCCCTATCAGGGTGGGGAGGGGCTGGGATGGAATTCCCAGAGCAGCTGGGGCTGCCCCTGGATCCCTGGCAGTGCCCAAGGCCAGGCTGGGATAATCTGGGACAGGGGGAGCTGTCCCTGCCTTGGCAGGGGTGGCCCTGATGGGATTTGAGGTTCCTCCCAACCCAACCCAACCCAGCCCAACCCAACCNCCAGCCCAGCCCAGCCCAGCCCAGCCCACGGTGATCCTGGCTCGCTGTCACTTCCCTGCTCTGTGGCGCAGGGTCCCAGGTCAGGGGGCCCTGCCAGGCTCTCGCCCTGCCCCGTGTCCCCTCCCTGGGCCCTGGGCACAGGAGCTGCTGCCAGCAGCAGTTGGGGATCCCCTGTGCCAGGGCTGGCTCAGGTCCCAAACACCCCGACAGTCGCTCCGGCCTTTGCTTCCCCTGCTGCGGCTCTGTCCGACCCTCACTGGGGAAAAGCGCTGGAGCAGCGCTCAGATTTCAATCACAGCACCCTCAGAGAGAAAAATCAGCTTTTCCTGGGCCAGGAGAGCTCCAGGGAGCAGATCAATGCCTGCAAAGCTTGGGAGCTGATCCCAGGCATGGGTAAACTGCAGAGGGGGAGGATGCATCGATGCCTAAACCTTGCACAGGGTTTCTTTCCATGTGCTTACAGCGTTTCCAGGGGAAACAGGAAGGCAGGGATTTGTCAGTGCTAGAAGTCCTGCTCATTATAAATTTGAGCATAAACTCCAAACCAAGTCAATTTTTTAAAAATAAAACTGAAGGTTTGGCATCAGGAAAAAGCATTCCCAAGATTTTAAATCAGCGTTTAGCACATAATTCTATAGAAAAAGAAATGTCAAAGTACTTTACTAAGGAGCCTTCGAAGTTCTTGCTCTTTGAATCATCTTTGGAAGGCAACATTGCAAATATATTTCAGAATATGTGTGCATAAATCTAAATCTAAATCTAGATATAAATCTAGATCGAAATCTAGATATAAATCTAAATCTAAATCTAAATCTAAATCTAAATCTAGATCGAAATCTAGACTAAATCTAAATCTAAATCTAAATCTAAATATAAATATAAATATAAATATAAATATAAATAAATATAAATATAATAAAGAAATAGAAATAGAAATAGAAATAGAAATAGAAATAGAAATAGAAATAGAAATAGAAATAGAAATAGAAATAGAAATAGAAATAGAAATAGAAATAGAAATAGAAATAGAAATAGAAATAGAAATAGAAATAGAAATAGAAATAGAAATAGAAATAGAAATAGAAATAGAAATAGAAATAGAAATAGAAATAGAAATAGAAATAGAAATAGAAATAGAAATAGAAATAGAAATAGAAATAGAAATAGAAATAGAAATAGAAATAGAAATAGAAATAGAAATAGAAATAGAAATAGAAATAGAAATAGAAATAGAAATAGAAATAGAAATAGAAATAGAAATAGAAATAGAAATAGAAATAGAAATAGAAATAGAAATAGAAATAGAAATAGAAATAGAAATAGAAATAGAAATAGAAATAGAAATAGAAATAGAAATAGAAATAGAAATAGAAATAGAAATAGAAATAGAAATAGAAATAGAAATAGAAATAGAAATAGAAATAGAAATAGAAATAGAAATAGAAATAGAAATAGAAATAGAAATAGAAATAGAAATAGAAATAGAAATAGAAATAGAAATAGAAATAGAAATAGAAATAGAAATAGAAATAGAAATAGAAATAGAAATAGAAATAAATAGAAATATATACATCTCATGGCTGCCTATGAGACCATCCCCAGTGTTCCTTGATATGAGAAGGAACCTTTCCTTTACCTTCTCTCAATTTTAGCTGCACTCCATGAGGCAGAATGTGAATGGTTGGATTTTCTGAAGGTTTCAGGGAATATCAGCATCCAAGAATTCATCTTTCCAAAGACTTCCAGCTGTGACACAGTCAACTCTAATCCCTCTTTTCTCTAACCCTTCTGAAATTGTGTGATTTTCTTGCCATCTGAAGCCCCTCGTGATGACCTTAACGATGCTGCTGTCATTTGGGTAATTAAGCTTGAATTAGGAGTCCCTGAGGAAGGAATTTTCCTCTACCCCTGGAATCAGCCCTCTGGCTGCCTCTCTAGCTGTAAATGGGAATATGACAATTGTAATTATAAAACAGCTCTCTTGCATCGATTTCTGATGGAACATCCATGTAATTGTATGGCACCGTCGATCCTGAAACGCTTTTTCCTGCAGGAATTGTGTTTCCAGTCCTGACTTTTTCAAGACGGAACAGAATCCTATTTATTTTTTCCCAGTGTTTTAGTTTCTTTGGTTACCTGCAATTCCTCACTGCCTCTGCCCTAACACTCCGCGTATTTTCCATTTTAGGTTCTTTCTTTCCTGCAATCAAACCCCCGGACACACTTTTTAAAATAACATTTTGGCTGGGATATTTAAACAGCTGCATCAACCCCATCATCTATCCATGCTCAAGTCAAGAGTTCAAGAAAGCCTTCCAGAACGTCCTGAAAGCTCAGTGCCTCCTGAGGAAGCAGCCAGCAAAGAAGCAAAGCCCCAGCTTCAACCTCAACCATCCTGCTGGCCAGAGCACGGAGAGCAGTAAGGGCGTGCTCCGGATCCCCGTGGGCTCGGGGGAAACCTTCTACAAGATCTCCAGGTCGGACGGGGTCTGCGAGTGGAAGATCTTCTCCACCAAAAACGCCGGTGCCAGAGACTGCACGGCTGCCAAAGCCAAGAGCAAAGGGCTCCTGCAGGAATGCTGCTGTGCAGGCACCTCGGGGAGCCTGGTCCAGCAGAACTGCAAAGTGCCAGCCATTAAAATCCACTCCATCTCCCTGGGTGAGAGCGGGGAGGATGTGTAAGAGGCCCGGGGGCTCGTGGGGTGTCGCTCGTTCTGTGGGGAAGTAGGAGGAGGTGTGGGCATATTGGAAGGATCCAGGTGGGAACAGGTGAAGCACGGCCAGATCTTTGGAGGAAGGATGTCTGTGAGTGCTGGGAGCGTGAATGGAGCCCCTCAGACACAGGGCAAGGCTTCAGTGATGGTGTTCTGAGGCTCCAGCATCTGCCAGGCGTTTCCTTGGCGTTTAAAGGCTTGATCCCTCTATTTTCCTCTCTCAAAGTTCCCACTGCTCTCATTTAGGGGCAGTGGAGGAGAAGGAGAGAACCACAGAGAGCCTGTGGTGGTTCCAGCTCGCGCTCTCTGGCAGCTCCACCTTCAGAGCCATTTTGTGATCCCACCCCTCCTCACAGAGCCAAACCTCAGCTGTGGATTTCAGCCAGCTCCATTGCCAAGGAAGACTTGGTCCAAGTGACTGCACGCCACCGAGCTGCAGAGACCAAGCAGAACTTTCCCTTTTTGTACAAACAGCCTCCCTAATCTCCACACCAAACCAAATGAAAATTTGCATGTGCCCCTGGTTTGTTCAGACAGTCCCTGTGCCTTGATGTGGCTCTAATAAAAACTCAGAACTAGGTAAGTCCTCATCAAGCAAGGCTCAAAGAGCTCACTTGCACTCATCCTTTTGTTTTTCACCTTCTGAGTCCATCAGGAACCTGCTGAAAGGCTCAGTAATTCCTTGCTCAGGTGCTCGATAGCCAGACCAGTGCCACAGTCACTGGAAAAGCTGCAGATTTTTCTTGTCTCCCTGCCCAATGTTTTGCTACATTCCTTTTCCAGACTCCTTCAGTACCAAGTGCTCAAAGCTTTCTGTGAGATCCTGGGTATTCTGGAGTCAGGAACTTTCCCCTTGTTCTGAGCAGGGGGAGTTAAGCATGTTAAACAGCTTAAGGACATCCATCCCCATGAGAAAGGGCCATCCCTTGGGAATTTGGGAGCAAAGCATTTGGAAGCATGTTATATTTTAATACAGCTAATCCAAATAAATAAATAAATGAGATGGCCAGCATCTGGAAGAAATAGTGGGAGGAATTCTCTGTACAATATTAGAAATAAGCAGCCCTTGACATAACTCCTCCTGAGCCTGCCAAGTAAGAATTCAGCTCCTTGAAACAACACACGAGCCCCTGCTCTTGTCTGTGTCAGCTCCTGTGCTGAAGATCCACTGCCTTGGGAAGGGAAAGGGCTGGAGACAAGTGTCACCATCACAGGACAGTGCCTTGAAACAACACCTCGGTGGTGTTGATGCAAAATCATTATTTATTTATCTCTCACTCAGTATTAAGTCCCCAATGTCAAGAGGATTTGTCTCCCGTGCTTTATTTAAGCACTCACAGGACACAGATCTGTAGCACGATCCCAGTTTTAGCTTAAATAAGAAATCCACCTCACTCTCGAGGCTCCTCAGGCCTAGAATTTGAAGCTAAAAGTGTGGAAATACCATGTAAGAAAATATTCTCATGGTGCTTCAAGCCAAGAGCAGAAGAAGAAAAGCTGGAAATCTCATAAGAAAGTCACATGAGACTCATGGCCGAGGTTTCCAGCCTCGCAGGGTTCAGATACGTGGGATGTGTATTTGGACAAAACCTGAGCTTTGAAACATTTTGAAAAAACACCCCTTAAACTGAGCAAGACTGGCAAGATTTAAAGTCTTCACTGCACACCCATGGTGCCCAACTCTGTCTTATTCTACAACCAATTCTTGTTTTATAACCAGTAAGGTCCTTTTTGCCACCTCTCCTTTGGAGATGGGAGATTTACACAGGCTTGCTGCAGTAATTTCAGATTTATTGAGGTTTCGTGGTGTCGAGCAAGGCATTGTTGTGGAGGGTGCCACAAGTGGATTAATTTAACTCCAGAGAAATCCTGGTGGAGCAATATAATCTGACCCTGTAAGATGAAGATAAATAAACTGCTGGCAGTGTCAGGGTGGACATGGATGTAGCACAGCTCTCCTGCATTGCAGAGACAGAGGTTGGAATAATGAAGTCCTGGTCTCATCTTCATCCTTTTTTTTTGTCACCAAACAGATGCTGAAGGGCTTCTCTGTGCCCAGTGACTCTGAAAAGCTCCCAGCTTCAGTATCAGGTGAGGCTGGTCCCAGCCACACCTCTGCTGCTGCCAGGTTTGCCAGCAGAAACAAATGCAGCATTTGTTTGGATGCCTCAGGGAATTTCTGCAGGAAAACTCCCTGCTCCCTTGTTGCAAGAAGGGTCATTGGCACTTGGCATCTCGGCGGATATTTGGACTGAAAAGTCTCAAAAACCATAGAAGGAGCTCTAGGAAACAGGAAAAAAAAAAAGAAAATTTAAAAAAAAAAGGGAGTGCAGATTTAAGCAGCTAGGTTTTTTTTCTGTTTTATAAAGTGAACTTGGCCCTGGTGAAAAGGCTGCAGGCACAGAGGCTGAGTCTGTCTGTCTGTCTGTCTGTCTGTCTGTCTGTCTGTCTGTCTGTCCAAAAGCACAAACAGGACAGGGTGTTTTCCAAGAGGCTGGACATCACTCATCACTTGTAAAACCTTCCCAGCATCGGGGTTGTGTCGTGTGAGGCCTGGCAGGAGCACAGAGCAGAGCGTGGCTGGGTGGGAAGCGAGAACAGTGCGGTGCCAGGGGCTCCCACAAAGCCACAGCCAGGGACCCACCCTGACCTGGCAGGGGCCGTGCCCAAACCCTCCGAGGGATGGCTCTGGAACCCCAGCAGCGGCTTCTGCTGCCAGGGACAGCCAGGATTTCCATGCTGGGTGGAGCACAGGCTCTGCCCTGATGCCTTGGGCCTTTGGGGTTTCTGTTCTGCAGTGCTGTGTGGCTTTTATCCAGAGCTACTGGGATCCTTTCTCAGGGTGATGAGGACACAACAATCCTACTCCAGTGGGGACTCAAGGACATTTTTTCCAAACTTCAGGCCCAAAGTACAAACCCCGTGGAAGGAGGAGGGCGAGCAAGTGGGACTCCTGTGTGCAAATGGACCCAGACATAAAAATGTGAGATCGGGGGCTGGGCCCCCTCTCCCTTTGCCTCCATTTTGGCAGAGTTCCTCCATCCAGGCAGATTTCCAGTTTGTGACACTGGTGCTGCCCAGGTGTGCCCTTTGAAGGCCTCAATAAATGTCCTTTATTGTCCTCAACTCTATCTGGCCTCTGTTCCAGCCCCTCCAGGCATCAGCTGCAGAGCTGGGAGCTGGAGCATCAAAGGGATGACTCAATTTGCACAGGCTGAGGTGAAGAAGATCAGCAACCCCTCTTCATCCCAGGGCAGGGAAAGTTCAGTAGCCCAGTTTCCACACTCAGCTCAGATCTACTGTCCAATGTTTTTGAGGCTTCGTGTACTGTGCAAGATTATTCAAATTCCAAATATTTAAGTTCTGCCCGCTATCCAAATAAATGTCTTCTCATTTTTATATTCTTTATTTCTCTCCGCCAACTCCAAGGATAAATTGTGCATTGTGTAAAAGGATATTCTCCTTTGCCAGGCCTTAATGTCCTGAAAATCCCTAGAACTAAAAAGAAGAAAGATGAAGCCAGGAATATTTCTTGCTTCTCTACTTGGAGTAAGCCAATGGATTTCACACAGCTTCTTTACCAAATTTCCCTGCTTGACTTTTTCAGTTTTCTGAAAGGCAGCACTAACTGGCTGCAGCACCTTGTACTGATTGAAGTCAGCTAAAAAAGATCTTACTGCTCTGCTGAGGTGGAATTCCCCAGTTCTAGGTGTGCCTGTTGGGCTTGAGCTGCTGGGGCTCGTGTCTAGGTGGGCTTTTATTAGGAACTTCAATTTAAAATAAAGCTGCTGAGGCACAGAGCAAGTCAGTGATTCTCCCAGCAAGGTTTCAGCTGTCCCAGGCTGAATCCATGCTGGGTGATGAACTCCACATCCTACCCAGAGATACCTGGATGCTCTTTCCTGTTGTAATATGGTTTGGATAAGCAAGACAGTGTTGAAAAGGAGCTCGAGGGGATTGTTGACACCAATAAATCCTGGATGATCTCTTCCGACAGCGGGGCTGAAGAGAAAAGCCAGTTGTTCTTCAAAGTGTTGCACTTAGCTCCAGGCAAATTTGGGACCTGCACCAGGGTGATCCTTTGCCAGAAGGAAAAAAATCCAACAGGTCTGAGAGAGCTGCTCTGCCAGCAGCATCTGCTCCCTGCCTGCACCCCTGACACACTCAGTACTTGTGAAGGTGCTTCATCTGTGACAGTGCTACAAAAACCACCGGGCACTCCAGAGGTAGCTTGTGATGCATGAAAACACAGACCTTGCCCCCAGCTTGATGGATGGAATTGAAGCTCTGATTTCCCGGGAGGAGACGGAGCATTTGTCTCAGGGATGGGAGTGAAATGTCGTTCCTGCTCCGCAGAGCGCGCTGCGTATTTCTCATGCTGACAGAGAAGGAGAAAACAGCAAATGTGAGCTAAGGGGAAATGAATTGCTGAGGAGAAGGGCTCTGGATGGCAACCATCACTTGAGAAATAACACATCTGTGAGTCCCAGCAGGGCTCAGAGCTCTGCTCACTGCACATTCCTGCCTCAGTGCAGCACTGAGCTCACACCCAGGACAGCCCCTCCTTAATCGGCGCGTAACATCAAGATCTTCCTCAGAGTCAAAAACCTCCACATGTTAATAGTGAAAATAAACATGATTTTACAGTGCTCAAGGCCTCATCCAAAGGATGAGAGGTTCTTGCATTAATTCAAGTTTCTTTTCCCAGCTGCCAAAACCCAGCCCTTGCAAACCATTTTCTGAAGTAGGAAAACACAAACCTGCCCAGCGTTTCAGGAGATTTCCACTTTCAAAGCAAGTCCACTCAGCCAATGATAGAAAACCTCCCTGAATTCCACTGAATACTCAATTCTTCCTGACAGTACCACTATAAGAATTGTATACAAGCTGGTTTGGGTTGGGATTTTTTGCTCTGACAGTCTTTGGTTGCAAAATAATGGTTTTGATTTGTTGGGCTTTTTTTCCTTCTGCCTGCAGCAGCTTTTAGCTTGAATGTTGTACCAGTTTGGCTGGTTTTAAAAGATTTCTCCTGAAAAAAGGCAGTGCATTTTCTGAATGTGATATTCCTGTGCCATTGAATTTTCTATGTGCTGTTTTCCAGCTTCATCATGTTTGAACAGTCCATGCTGGTAATTTCCCTGAACAAAATACTGAATGTACATGAAATCTTGCTAAGATGAACAAATAAATTTTTGGGGGGGATGTGCACTTTGGGATATGTGAGCTGCAAGTCTGGTTGGCTGGTTTTTTTCTCCAAATTATTCACACAGATTTGTCTTCTCCCTTTCAAGAAACATTTCAGGCACAGGATCAGGGAGAGATTCTTCCCAATACTTCTGCTCTTAGTTGGGTTTAGTAGGACCAAGGAATAAAGGAATTCAATTTATATTTCTACTGTAAAAGGTTGAAGTTCTTAAAAAAAACTTTGAACAATTTCATTTGGGCCACAGGTCCTTACTCTGCTCCTTCAGTTTGCTTACAGTAAAACATCAGGTCCCAGATGAAATCCAGCCCATTTTGCTGTATTCCTTATAAACAAACACCAGGAGAACAACCCTCGTCCACTCAAGAATGTAAATGGGACAGACAAGTGCTGAGTTATTATTTCCTGATTTATAAAGGGAGAACTGAGACACGGGGAAGGAAAAGACAGATTTCAAAACCAGCTGAGGCACCAGGAGCTTGGGAGGCCCTGGCTGTGGATGCCTCTGGTGAAACCCTGGGATTTAGGCTGAGCTCGGTGCTCTCCTGGGTGTCAGAGCCTGTCAGCACAGACAAGGGGATATTTTCTGTGCCTCTGACTCTTCCCACTGTGGGAAGTGGGGTTTTCTGCAGCTGCATCCCTTCTGAGAGACAAGTTCTGCACGGGGTGACACCCAGGAGACAGCACCTTCACATCTCAGGATTCTCCCTCAGGCTTAAGCTCACAGGAAACTGAGTTTCCCAGAAAAGCATCCTGGGCTAGACAGGCTTAATTCCACGTAATTCCTCTAATATTAGTCCAGAGCTGTAGGAGCAAAGGGGAGCAGCCAGGAACATCCCACTGCTGAGCCCACCTCCCGTCCAGTTTTGCTGCTAAACCTTCCCAGGAGCAATAATTGAGAGGAGTGAGGGTTACTTGGGCACAATTTCAGATTCTCTGGCTGGGGCCATGTTTCCCTCCCATCAAATACCCCTGAAATACTCCTGGGTTTTGCACCAGCTCCTCAGGAGTGAAAACTGCACCTGCACTCAGCAAAACCTCTTGTGTGAAGATCAAACTCATGACCTTCAGGTTATGAGACTGAAACAACACTGAGACCCAAAAAACATTTATAGAAAAATGAAAAATATCTAAACCATTCAACTCTTTCAGAAATCACCTTACACTGGACATACAGAATTTTATGGTTTTTTGTTTTGACAGGTATAGACCCACAAGAGAACTCTGTGTTTGACCTGAGGCTATGGAAAAGACTTCTAAAATTGATAGATAGAACACAAACTGAAAAATCTAGAGGTTAGAGTTCAAGATACAGCAGTGAATAGAGGACAAGATAAAAGATTTAGGGTGGTGTCTCTTCCTCTTCCTCTTCTTCTTCCTCTTCTTCTTCTTCTTCTTCTCCTTCTACTCCTTCTTCTTCTTCTTCTTCTACTCCTTCTTCTTCTTCTTCTTCTCCTTCTACTCCTTCTTCTTCTTCTCCTTGTCCTTCTTCTCCTTCTTCTTCTTATTCATCTCTTTCTTCTCCTTCTTCTTCCTCTTCTTCTTCTTCTACTTCTTCTTCACTTTCTTTTTCTTCTTCTTCTCCTTCTTCTACTTTTCCTTCCTCTTCTTCACATTCTTCTTCTTCTTCTCCTTCACCTTCTTCTTCACCTTCTCCATGAGTTGTAATATTGTATGATTAGCTAAAAACACCTGCAATGCAAAACACACGTGTTTGGTTATGAGAGTTTAAGTAAAAAGAAATCAGTTAGCATTTCATAAGGAGCCCGCAGCAGTGTTCCAGCCCAGTTAGGGCTGTGTGATATTAAAAGGTTTTGTTTTGCTGGTTGAGCGTTTTGTACCACTAAAAGCCTTTTTTATCACCATCCACCACTGCACTGTGATGGTTGGTGCTCACACCTGCTCCTTCCCTGGAGTTTTTTCCCCGTTCCAGCTGCAGAGGTGGAGGCAGCTGGCAGCAAGCAAAGCCTTCCTGACAAGCGAGTTCCTTGCTACCTCTCCCTCCCTCCCTCCAGCTGGGATTCCTCCTTATCGTCCACTCACTGCTGGAAATCACCCTGAGCTACTTGAAGGTGAAACATTTGGTATTTATCAGTGGCTCAAGGAACACTCTTGGTGGTTTTTGGCATTTATTGGCCCCCTGCCTGTTGGGTTCTACCCAGCACTGGGGTGGCCTAACCTGGCCAAGCCCCTGAGCTCTTCTTTGGTTTATGGATGGAGCAGAGGAATTTCTTTTTGCTCTTCAGGGATTGTTTGTTGTATCTTATCCTGAGTTCTGAGCCATGGATGGTGCAGGCTCTGCTCTCTCACAAACACGAGGCCGTTCTGCCCTCAAGGAGACAAAATGTGCCCTTAGACACAAACCAAACAATCCAATTACTGAACTCTACGTGTTCTAAAGGTGTATTGTTATTGCTGTGCTACCAAGAACTGGTTATCAATCCATTCACCCAACGTGGCACTGCACAAACTCTGCCCCATGAGATTGTGCTCTCAGCACTGCAGAAAATGGAGTGAGGGAAGGAGAAGAAGGGAAACTGAGGCAGCGCCCACAATCCTCCCTCTTGAACCCTCACTCACACCCAGAGTCTATAAAACCTAAAAATTACATTTTCACTGAGCAATCAGCACCAACCCCACTGCTCTCTAATTCACACTGGGGTTGTTTCCAGCCCCTCAGAAAGCTCTGGAAGCTTTCTCCATGGCCAGAGGTTGAAAGGAGCTTTCCTGAGGGTCAGGAGTGCTCAGGACAGGCAGGGAAATATTCCTTCCATGCTGGGTTCCCACACCTGCCTCCTAAATCAGCTATCCCGTGATTTATCCTTGAAAGAGGTTGAACTCCTGCTCAGGGTCTCCAAAATGCTACTTCGGTTTCAGGAATGTTCTGAGTTTCCCCTGAGAGCCATAAAAATCTCGAACTAACGGTGCTATATCCGGAGCCGTGGTGCAGGAGGGAGCATGAGGGAGGAGCACTGGCAGGGTTTAAATGCATTTATTTCCTTGAGCACTTGGAAAATGGAGGACAAATTTAATTATTGTTAAAGTCAGGGATCGCTAATTAACCCCCCAAAAGCAAAAGACACCAACCTCCTGCTTGTATTTTTTAAATTTAGTTTTAACTCTAAAAAAAAAAGAGAAAATCAGCTCTTTTGGAGAGGAGAACTTCTTGCATTGGCTTTTTTATGCCCAGTCCAGCAGTGTCCCACCCCTGAACTCCAATGGGATGGTGTAAAAGGGATCTCAGGGGGAGCTGTTCCCCTTTGGAAAACAGGTATTGCTGAAAGAGAGAACACAGGGGGAGCTCAGCCAGAGCAGCCTGTCCATAAAACCCTCACAAACCCCCAGATTTTGTTGGCACTCAAGCCTTGAAGTTCTCCCACTCACTGTGGACATTTTAACATGTGGTTTTCTCTATAAAAACCTGGTTTTTCCTTGCATGTTTTATTATCCAGTGTGTCAGCTGACCTGCAAGAAACGTGGTTTTCTCAAAAATCCTGAAGGAGATTCACTTCAGAGGTGGATGGGGTCTATTTGGGGCTGATTATTATTATTTTAATTTATTATTATAATTTAAATTTATTATTCTTATTATTATTACTACTACTACTATTACTATTATTGCTATTATTGCTACTATTATAATTATTACTATTGTGACACCACCAGTGACCCCTCCCAACATCAATCATTCTGTGATGTTGTGATCATTATCCTTATTATTGTTTTTATTCTTCTTCCTATTCCCTTGGCCCTACGTTTCTCTGCATTCCTAGAAAGGTGACTCTTTTCTGCTTTCACTCTGTCAGAGCCCCATCACAGAATAATCACAGGGAAAAATATCTTTTCAGTCTGCTTATTTTAGTTCTTAGTTCAGGCACTGCTGCCTGGTGGCCTGCACTTGGATTTAACCACCAAACTCCACGTGTTTCTGCTGATTTTCCTAATTTTTTTTCTCCACTCCAAACTATTTCTCTACAAAAATTACTCCATTGCTGTGTATCTACTTCCAAAAGACCTTTTAAAGACCAGATATCACAAAATATGAAGGCTAGAAGCTAAAATTTTTGCTTGCTGCTGTTTCCTCTACGGAAAACAACATTTCAAGCAGGTTCATTATAACAGGCAGCTCGTCTGGGCTCGGGGTGGCGGAGCAGAAGTGGCTTTGGAATTCCCAGAGCAGGAAGAATTCCCTGCCAGGGCACACCCAGAGAACCTGTGCCAGTTCAAACAGGAGCAATCCACATCCCCAGGCAGTCTGTGCATTCCCAGCAGCTGCAGGAGCATTTACAGCAGTAGAGTCTGAGCCACCAAACCCCTGCCAAGGCAGAGGAAAAGGAGCATGGGCTCATTTATGAGCCCAGACCCATAAATTGCCTCCTCCTTTTGCCAAAAGCACAGGTTCCACGGGGCTGTTAGCTATTTCCAGGCAATTCTGTGCCTCTCACTCTGTTGTTATACCCAAGGAGCATTTGATTGGGAATTCAGCTGCCTGGTTGTGGATGCATGCTCCTACCCCAAAGAGAGGCAGTTAAATTAAATTACAGGGCTTGGTTAGGTTCCTGTTTCATTTGTGACATGCCTGCAGTGTCCCCCCAGGAAACAGCTGAATATAAATCTCATCCCAAGCTGTATTTCCATATGGACCTGGGAATTCTGCAAGGCTTCTGAGGACTCCACATGCCCCCAGTGCTGCCAAGGGATGATGCCTGAACACCCCAGAATCCCTGCCCACCTCCCTGGGGACGTTTGTTTTGCTGAAAGCCGGGGATAAAAATGCGAGGTGGGGTCTGTGGAGGCAGGTGGCCAACAGCAGAGGGGCCAGTCCACATCTGCTGTGTCCCCTGGGATGTCCTGGGCAGTTTTGCCATCTCGTGGTGGTCTGGAAGCAAAGCTGGGGCAAGAGGATCTGGGAGGAGAAAGTGATGCTACAGGAAGTCAGGAAAATGGGGTAAAAATCATGGGGTGGCAGGGAATTTCCCTGGCCAGTTTGCCCTCCCATGTTTTACCTATTCTGTTTTATACCAGCATGTTGCCCCACTGCACTGGGCAGTTTAAAAAACAAATTGGTGCCTTCCAGTGAACTGCGAGGATTTTATTTCTGATCCCACTGGCAGCACCCAGGTAGGAAGATCTCCCTTCCTGCTGCTGGAGGGATGCTCAGGCTGATCCAGGCCCCGTGGGCTCGTCCCTGCCAGGAGCAGGGAGCCTTGGCAGAGAGGTCAGAGCAGCCTGGGAGGTGCCAGAGCAGGGGCAGGGAGGGAGGCAGCTTTGGAGAAGTTCAGCCTCAGAAACATCAGCAGAAAAAGCTTGGAATTAAAGGAGGAGACCGAGGAAATGTTGAGACTGACACAGAAAATTGAACCCTTCCCATGAAACTCTGATTACTGCAGTGACTTAATGGTGAATCTTCTCCTCCCAGCTTTATACAACCAAGGTTCTGCAATTCTTTTGGGATTAATTTTGTTTATTCCAACAGAGGAAATTTGTTTTTTGGGAGCTGGGGGAAGATTGGTTTTGGAGAGACTTTTCAGTGGGGCCCAGGCTCAGTTGCTGCAAAGGGGTAACGTGGACATGTGGAAACCTGGAAAGCAAAATGAAGATTCCAAACCTGGAAAGCAAAATGAAGCTGGGGTTGTTTTCCTGCTCTTCCTTCTTCTGCCATGAACCCCAGGAGCTTTTGAAATGTGTTCACTTAATTAGTGTCGTTAATCTAAGTGGAATTGTATAATCCTAATTTGTGCCGAGGTTAATTTTTGTTTGGGAAAAAAAAGTGGCTAGACCTTTGTTTAATGTGCTACATGTGTCATTTAAACCAGCTATTTAGCTCTAAATGATGAATTAGAGGTATAATTTCCTTTCAGGCTTTGAAAATTAGCATCTCATTATTCTTAACCTAAGGGACATTAGCACTTCTTATGAAAGGGAATAACAGCCTGGTCTAAATTTAGGAGAACTCCTGGGTAAATGGCAAGGCTGGAATTATGCAAAGACAAAGGAATCAAGCCACAGGAAAAAAAAATCATTAAAAAAACCGCAGAAATCATTTTTTAAGATGACCAAATTAAAAGGAATCTTTGGGATCTGTGTTGGTGGCATGAGCCAGCACCTTCCTGCAGCTCCAGAGCAGCTGAGGACAAGCACAAACCACAGCACTGGGATTTCCATTCCCTTCGGAACCACTGAGATCTCTGAAAAAAACGGAATATATTTAACTTCTTGCTTGGTTTAAAAAGCAAAAGAAGTCAGTGGTTGAAAGGAAAATTGGAAATGAGAGGAGTTTTGCTTATTGGGGAGAGCAAAAGAGATTGTCAGGAGCCATGACAAATTCTCCTTCTTGCCATGGTCTGGCACTGGCCAAATTCCAGGCACCCATGAAAGGTGTTTGCTGACCTTCTTCTGTCATGGTTGGGCAGAGAAAAGGGAAAAAATATTAACAAAGAGCTCCTGAGTTAAGGACTGAGACTCTAAGGGCAAAACAGGTTCAAATTCAAAACTTATATAATTTTATATATATATGTACATATAAAAAATATATTT
>VWYI01016922.1:88930-246662 GCA_013399455.1 Anthoscopus minutus | reverse complement strand
GCCACTGATGGATTTACCCCATCAAACAAGGACTTCTGTGCCAGACACCATCCCAAATCCCAACTACCTTAGCAGAAAAAGAGCCACTGCCACATTTTAATTCACCTTGTCCTACAGGAGACATCTAAAATAAAGTAAATCACTCCTCTAAATGGGGACTGTTCTTCACTGATTAGAAAGGATTCATGGGTGATTGTGTAGGTCGACCCTGTGGATATCTAAATGTGGATATCTAAATGTAGGAAAGATGCTGCTGCCCGTGATTCCTGCTTGTGTGGGGACTGGATCTGGCCTGTCTGAGGAATACAAATATTGATTTCAGCTCCTGCCACCATGAACTCCAGTCTCTGCTTACAAGGTCATGGCATTTCACAGCATGAAGGAAGGAATACCTTAGTTTCATTAGAAAGGAAAGTCATCTACGCTTCTCTGAGGCCCCTTATTTTTGGAGAATCAAGCCAGATTCCTCTTGATACCCCACAATGTAAAGACTCACTTTTAGCCTGGCATTCTTCACTAGATCAGCTTCTACCCAAATGTATTTGCTTACGTATTTTTTGCCTGTCTCTGAAACATTTTCCCATAGAGTAGATGGCAAGGCCTGCATGTGCTGGGAATATTAAGGTAAGACTTGAAAAGCACTTTTTGGTTCATATTTTAATTCCTAATTAGCTTGCTTCATAGAACTCCATCCTATCAAGATTCCTATTGCTCAAGCAGAGCAATGAACAAACTGAAGCTTCAAATATAATTTAAAGTTTCTTTAATTTAGGCTGTGATGCTGAAGTTAAACTGCATCCCTAATTTAGTATTTATAAAGGCAAACCAGTATTAGTTTGGTTTTTTGCTTCACTGTAACTGATTTTTCTCAGTTAAATTTCAGGTTTGATTAGCCATTTGGATTCAAAGAAACAAGTAGAAGAGGTTAATGCTTTCTTTTAGAAGATTGGGTAGAGGCTAGAAGAGAATTGGTTTAGAAAGGATTGTAAGCATAGCTCTTCCTTAGAAAGAAATTCCATTAACAGGAAATAAAAGCCAAAAAAAGATTCTGAACAACAATTCCCTATACACGAAGACCCTGTGGGGACAAAATTGCACTAAGGGAATACTTCTGGCAAACTGGAGCTTGAGAAACTTCTCTTGAAATTTTGAATAGTTCCATCCCAGGATTGTCTATATGAAGCTTGCGCTGAATGAAAAAATATCTATTTTGACCAAACCCTATTTAGCCCCATTTTGCTTCTTTTTCTGTCCACTGAATGGTGCTAATCTGTACCCTGTCACTTGTCAGGCAATATGCTTAGAAGTCTCCAGCCTTGCTTCAGTCCCCTGGCAGCAAGTCAACCAGTCAGCTGGCAAAGCTGGATAATTACTGCTTAGCCCTAAAGAGCTTAAAGTTTGTTTGCATGGACCTGTGTCCTGGCAACACCAAAGCATTGAACCAGAGGGCAAATTTTCCTTCCCCTGAACAACTTTTAAAGGAAGGAACACAGGGGACTTTTAAACAGACACTAAATGGTGGTTACCAGGTAAGGACTACCAGAGACTAAGATACGTAGACAGTCTTCTATGGTTGATTTGCTGTCATTATAAGGTAAAAGAGACCACTGGGCTTTTTCCTTCCTTCCTTCCTTCCTTCCTTCCTTCCTTCCTTCCTTCCTGCTGTTATAGAAAATTGTACATGTCTATGCTGGCCTAAAGGATTTTTTGAGAATTGCTTTTGTGGAAGCACTTAGAAGACCTGAAAAGACAAACATAGACATCAGGCTACACATTCTAAACAAGACACATGTTTTCTTTGTTTATTCAGTGCAATTTGCTCACGATAACTTCTGTTTTTTGAGTATCTCCTGATTGTTACTGCTGTTTTCCATGGCTGAAGCAGCTTGACTGGCTCCATCTGGAAGAAATAACCCACAGGTCAGGATGATAAGGAAAGTAATTAAGACTGAGCCACGTTCAGCACTGTTCCTCTTGGCTGGCTGTTCTGTGGTGTCCATGCACAGTGTGTAGGATGCTACACTGGAGCACCACCAGCAGCTGCAGAATGGCCACCCTTCATGTCACAGTCATGCCTGTAGTTAGGTGATCCTACTACCACAGAATGGAAGCCCTAAAGTATTTAATGAAATCATCTCAAAAATGTTGGCAATCAGGTTATACAATCCTGTTCATGGTCTGAACGCAAAGCATTAAAATAATCTTCAGTATTTGACCTAGGTACCCTCATGTTTCAGTTGTGCTGCCTGTAGCCACATAACTCCAGTAGCACTCAGGCAACTGCATTTGCATTGCAAACTGATAAGCACTGGGGTGATTCAAAGCTGTGTTAAACATGATGGGTGCAGGTAGAGAAGTAGCAAGGTACTCTGGAGTCCAGTGTGAGCAGCACCAAAATAATGAGGGGAGCTGCATCCTACCTCACTACTCAGAATTGCTCTGCAAAAGAAAACTTGAGCTACTTTGGGACCAGATTTGCTGCTTCTTCACAAAAAAACCCTGTGGAGCAGCCTAAACTGTAAATCCAGAATAAAACATACCACTTTGTCAGGGGGGTTCTCAAGGTGCTTGTCAGCCCTGCTGTGCCTGACCTCTCCAAATCATTTTGGATCACACTGCTAAGTGACAATCAACTCCATGGTCTTTCCTGGAGGAACACTGGCTCTGCTGTCAGTCAGGGTAGATGGGAAGTATAAGCAGCCTTAAATTGGGATGAGAGAAGTGTAGATGTTCAAGGAGAGGTTTAAGAAATGCTTTAAGCTTTGGTTTTGCAGCAGAAACATAACAAAATTTTTGGAGGCTTTTTTAAGACTGAGAGGCTGTGGTTTGGTGTTCACCCCTGAACCTAGAGTATTAGGTACCATACATTGTGTCTAAGCCTCTTAATCCAAATTTAGTCTTTAACTGTGTGTCCCCTAAAATGTCACAAGGGCCACAACTATGAGGAGATCAGAACTTATTATCTTAGAATAAATGGCAGCCAGCACCTCAGGGATCTGATTAATGGCTGAGATGCTGTTTACTTGGAATTTTTATGTGGTTGTAATAATACATAATACGTGATATTCCAGTGCAAACTTTTCTTACCATTAGAACAATATCAATCACAGCTTGCAATGTTACTGTGTTTGTTCATTAACGGCACAATCCTTTTTTCTAATTCAGGTGAGGGGTTTTTTGAAAGGTGTATATGGGGCAGTTGTTGAATTTTTATGGATAAGCAGTTCCAAAACAAATAAAAGAAAATATTTTGAAAATGTGCTAAGGGAAAGTCTGTTCTCTAGTTACTGTGCTCCCTTCAATCTGTCTAGCAAAATAGATGGCATCTTAATATTTTTTGTTTGTTTAGCAAATCCTGCAATGCTGATGTAATCTTATTTTATTCTCTTGGCTGGTTAAACTATCGTGGCAGAAACAAAAAACTGTAGTGCTTCCATTAATGATGCATTGGAAGGAGTGACAAGCACTTCACTTGGAGAACCTCAGAGGACTTATGTACTGAAGCTGGGACATGGATGGAATGTTGGTTCCGGATTCCACATTGTAATGAAACCTGCCAAAAAGCCATTGCCCAGTCTCAGACTTGAGTGTCCTGGGGAAGTGAGTCCAGCTGGATACTGGCCCTGTTGAAAGGACTGGATTCTCATTTGTTTCCTCATCCTGACCAGCACTCACAAGGATGAGGAGACACATGTTCAGGGCACAGTTCCAGATGGTAATTTCAGGAATTCTTTGGGTTTGCTTGGTCCATCTTATCCCAAAAGGGAAGTAGCAATAGACATGAAAGATGAATGAAATCTGGCTCCCTGACATCAGGAAAGAGGTCTCCAGCCTGTACTGCCCTACAGTGCTCACAGTCAGACCTCTTTCTCTCAGGTGCAATCACACAGGTCAGGTCTGGAATCTGCATTGGCTCAGATGTCAGTTAAGAGAAAGACATTGGATGCACAGGCATACAGATCTGGAAATGGCATTTGGACTCAAGCTGGGAAATACAGCTGAGTTCTTGAGAAACTAGGCCTTTGTGCACTTTCAGTAGTTACTGAAATTCAGATATTCATTCTTCTCTGAAACTGATCTCAGTAGAGAGTTTCTCTAGCTGAATACACAAAGTGCCAGCCTCTCCTGGCTGGTGCTCATTGTCCAAGGTACCCTATCTCATCACATCCTTTCTATCTGCTACAGGGATGGTGCCCAGAAAAGCCTAGTGGCAGTGGCTAGAGCAAGCAGCTAAAGTATGGGCACAGCTCTGCTGCTTATGCCCTATCCTCCAAATGAGAACTTTACACTTCTTTTACACTTGTTGCTGCAGTTCATCCACTCAGAGCATGGGAATTGATGGAAAAGAGCAAATCAAGACGTGATCCAGCTGTATACTGATGTTCCTGGAGGGAGCTGTTCCTATCTAATGGGGTCAAGTAACTTCAGGGCTAACATAAACCATTATGTTGTACCCAGTCACCTGGCAGCTGGAGTCCTAGCATCCATTCACATGTTAGCTTTTATACACATACTTTTAAAATTTAGTTTAGTTTTGCTTGTTTGTTTGTTTGTTTTAATCTGCTCCCATTAAATTATGTCATGAGCTGTGGAATAAAAGTTTGTTCTGCCATAAAATTCTTCCTTCACGTGAATAGAGTACCTTGAGTGATAGTAGACCTGATTTACAGATAAGAAAGATGTGGGCATGAAGCAGTAACCCTTTGAAAAGGGAGTCAGTGGAATGCATTTCTATAAGGTGAACTTCTGAAAGTAATACATGCAGGAGTTCTTAAGGACTTCAGTGCTAAGGTGGTTCATCCCATTATCCAAGTCCCTGCATTTTTACAAATTAATACATAGAACCAACATCTACATAACAAAGCAGTGCACCAAATGTTGATAACTCTTCTCTGAAGTTAGAAAACAAAGGAAAGACTGAACAGGCTGTACTTAAGGCATTGAACTTTTCCCCAGGAGGCCTTATTACATTCCTGGTTGCACCTGAAACTCTCTGTGATTTATGATTAATGCATTTTCTAGATTAGTCACTGGATTCGATTTGAAAAGCAAGAGAGAGGGAATAGTTCACAGCAAGGATGTTAAACATTGTGGGATCTTAATGTTTTAGGTAACATATATAAATGGTAGAAATACTAATCCACCGATGGAAGATAAGTTACTTAATTTAGGGTGATTAGGCTTCTTCCAGAGAATCCCAATTCAGACACATTTCTTGGATAGTCAGGACCAGTTGGGACCCTTCTGTCATAATCGCAGAACAATGAAAGAGAGAACACCACTAACCACAAGTAAAGCTGTGATGAACATAAAACCCTGTGACCTCCACTACTGAAAGAAGTGGAATTGACCATCACTTGTATTCCTTGAACATTAGCCTAGGAGAGTTGTCTGCCCCAAGCTTGACCCCAAGACTTGTTTATACCATATAGCAGTGCTTATGCATGATGCCCAGACCCAGAGGAAGTAGCAAAGAGAAGTGACATCTGAAATGGTAATTCTATTTCGGTGCTTAACTACAGGTCTGGGCTAAGCACTCTGCTGAAGAATGGGATTTACATATCAAAAGTGCTTCCTGAACTTCTGCATCTATTGTTTTAACAAGTGAGTTTTGTATTACAGCAGAGCAGTCAGAGCCCCGCTTTGGCCATTTAAAGACCAGGGCAGAGGCAAGATTCAATTGAAGCAATTTCACCCCATTTGTGAGATTCTCAAGAAGACTACAGTACAGGAAAGGTAGAGGGTTGAGGAAAGAGAAGGAAAGGAATGCTGTTGAACATGTGATGTATAAATGTGCAGCAGTAATAAAAGAGAAAAATCATAACCCTTAAGTGGAATAAAAAGAGATATGTAATTCACTTCCCATGCAAATCAAGAATTTGAGATTAGCTATTCTGTTCCATTGCTAAACTGTAAAGCACGATTTGTATCTATGACTCCAATAAATTAATTTTACTTAAAGTTTTTTGACATTAGAATTAGGACAAAATTATCATTTTGGCAAGGCTTCTTCATTCTTCCAACTTCTCTCACAAAAGCAAAATCTCCCCTGAATGGCAGTTTCCATCACATTTTTTAGAACAATTTTCATTTTTCCATTGGAGGAGAAGCTGACAGGGTGAGTGATGAATTGTCACACACCATGACTTGCACTTAGAGAAACATATGAAAAAGCTGTGAAGCGCAGTGTGAGCGATTTCCTAGGTGACAAAAAAGAACATTGAAACCTTGTGGTGATCCAAAGACTCCTGTCACTGGGAAAGATTTAGGGTTTCGGGAATATTTCAAATGAAGCTGAAAACTCAAATTGTCCATGTCCAGTTTATAGCTCCAGCTTTTTCCCCTGAGCAACTTGTTTATTTTCCTTTCCCCATGTATTTCAAGAATTAATGGTTACACATCACTTTGGGGAAAACAAAACATTATCATTTCCTCAGATAGGCCCAGATTTGTTGCTTAATTGATTCACCTTCATTTCAAATTCTCAGTTTATTTTCTGATGCTGCTGTTTAATAAACATGACCATCTATTTCCCATATGTGTGGTGCTCTGTAAATCATATTAGGAGCTGCTATATCACAGATTAGTGTAGCATTTTAAGTGTATCAAGATCTATATATGGAGCAAACTTCATAATGAGCATATGATATAATACAATGCTGCTAACGGCCATACAGTACATTTATACTGAACATATAGTATGCTTTCTTTTTAAAGTTAATCATTTCTGTATGTTTTGGTATAGTAATATATGACACCTTCAGTGTTAGATTCAGTGAGGGTTTGGGCATGCCTGGCTGCCCAGCTGGTCTTACATGGAATTTCTCAGGCTTGTCCAAAATCTTCAGTTTCTCTGCCCTTAACAGAGAATAATCCTTACATCAAAAAACAGCAACAACGCTTCCATTAAAAACAAAACACAAAAAAATACGCCAATCCCAGAAAGCACTGAGAATTTCCTCACAGGAAGTAAAAAGTGCATATCATTGTTATGCAGTGTCAAAAGCTAGACACATAATTAAACATCCTCTGCATAAGGACACAGAATGGGAAAAGTGTCATAAAGGGTCAGGGAACAAAATCTGTTCTCTGGCAATGAGTTAGAAAAGAACAGGGTAAGTAAATATGGAACTTCCTTTAAATATTATCCTAGGCTTTGAACATTTATAGTTCAGAGAATTCTCAGCAGGAGACCCTTGTGAGCAATCTCAGTTGAGTGCTCTCCCTTCCATAAGCTGTACATTGAAAAGGAAAAAAAAAGTCTTCTGACAATTTTATAAATTCACATGCAATCATAAATAATAAAAATTTCCTCATGGCTTCTGATAAAATGGGATGCCTCTATAATCTGTAACATTCTTTCTAGTACACATCCAGAAAGCAATTGCTTGATTTTATTTAGCTTTTCAACAGCCCATAGAGTGACTTGCAAATTATTTCCAATGAAAAAATTGCAAACTGTTCTAAAATTGTTTGCACCAAGTAATATAAATCTCACAAAAGCTGAGATATAAGTCATTACCTCTTATAAATTTCTGTATATATTCCTTTTCAGACAGCTATCTGAGAGCAATGCTAAAGCATTTGCTTAAAATTAGCAATTACTTTGTATTTCAATAAAACAGTTACACAACTAAAGGCAATTTAGTGAAAAACGTTACACCTCATGAAATACATGCTACCACAAATTTTACATTTTTAGTACAGGGAAACTGCTTTATTCATGAGGGTCAAAGGCAATGTCTGCTAAGGTGTCTGCTCCACAGAAAGCAGATGATGATAACAGATATTACACACTAGCCATAAATAGCATTAACTTTGCCTTGTTTATTATTTATTCCTAGAGTCCAATAATAGAGAATCGATCTACTTTAGCCTCACCATTCCTAGATTCAATGCTACCAATTTTGTTTCCTTTTGGAATTATAAATCAAGGCTGTGAGTTCATTTTCCTGATCCACAAACACTTGATATTTTGCACTCATCTTCAGTGAGTGATACGTATGATTACATCGATGTCACCTTCTTTCAGATACCTGAATAGATTGTGCAGTCAGCTCTGGGTTGCATGACTGGGATAAACTGTTTGTAAGAATACTTTATTCACTCTCTTCCAGTCTAATTAAAAACACATCAGTAAGTTCCCAAAAGACACTACCCTCCAGATTCTGTTTCCTTGGATATTTTTCCAAGAATACATTCAGGATGTGCATGCAAAATACAGTTATCCACAACACACCAATATATGGGGGTTTTTTTTCCAAATTCAACCCTATGCATGTAGGGTTTTTCCAAAGGCTTGACCTCCAGATAATTTCCTTGGGCATTTCCAACAGACATAAAGCTTAAGGCAAAGTGTTACTGAGACTCCATAAATTCCTCATGCCTGACCACTTGACCTCTGATCACCCAGGCTGCTGGCTAGCTGGCTTTCCAGCAGACTTGGCCTGTGCCAACTAGAACAGTTCAAAGGCATTACATGTTAAATACCATTTCCAGTGGGCTCTATGGATAACCCTGCTCCAGGTCTGCTCTCTTCAGACTCCCTCAATGCTATCTCAGTTGCACCCTCAAATACTACACGCTTTCATTAAAGCGACCTAATTTAGTTTTTTAGTTTTCTTTTTTTCACTGTGGGAAAGAAAATGGTGGAGGTGAAGCTTTAAAACAAAAGGTAATAAACAGCCACTTTTAAATACAATGAGTGGGACAAAAACCCGTCAGACATAAGCAAGCTGCGTTTGAAGGCCACAGGATGACAAACAGCACAGGGGAGCTCCAGGGCCATTTGAGATTTAGTGTTGATCGGCCAATCTCATCTTAAGGGGAATACAGCCCATATGGATATGAGCAAGGCTATGCCTCCAAGCAGGGACAGAGGCTGTGTCCTGGCCATCTACAGTTTAGCAGAGGCATAGCTAAATATTTCGTGTAACTGAGAACCAGACTGAGCTGTATGCAAGTGATACTCATACCACTTATAAAGTAAGTAGGTAGGTACAGAAACAGCAAAAATGGTTCTGCTGACTGAAAAGATATTTTGATAGCTAAAAAATGTGATTCATTTCACAATTATTGAATGACATCTCCATTCAATATTAGTTTGCAAGGGAAATGCTTCAAAACTGCTTAGAAAGTGACAAATGTCTTCTGGTTCTTCAGGTCAATTAGAGTCCAAGTTTGCATTAAACAACAAGATCCTATGTGAAGTCCCACCTTCTCATCTAAAGTTATTTTGGAAGCTTACTGAAACCACTGAGCCCACAGCAGACAATGCTCTATTTGGGTATTGAGGAAACTCCACCCTTCTGGGAATTCCCCGGTCACAGAATGCTGTGCCTGTGTTGCTCTTTCATTTATTGCTCCAGACAAAGTTGAAATGAAGGGAAATGGACATTATAAAATCTTGCATATCATTTTAATTAAATGTGTGACTTGTCAAAACCTTTGTTTAACAGGATGAGCACACTTAGCCAGATCCCATATGTGTGTTAATTATAGCAAGAAAGCAAACAAAATGTCAATAGTTAAACAAATCCTACCAACAGGAAATGGTTATCAAGCTGTGATAAAATGTTTATCAGGAAATGTTTTTACACTATCCAAAACATTTCCTGTCTGTAATATTTTTTGTGGGAAAAAGAATATCTGTAGTGCTAGAAATAGCATCTTTGCAAGGAATTAAATGACAGTGCTTGTAGAAAATGGCAACAGTCACAGATCTAGCTTCTCTCCTGTTTTCTTCTTTGCACATAGTATGATGTAACCCTGAAGGAAAACAGTTTTCAGAAGTTACACGGACATTACTAAAGTTGGTACTTCACACATGAAAAAATAATTCAAAGCAGATTTTTCATAGGTAATATCTAAGCAATGTAATCACAGAGATAGTGGAACCTTGATCATTTTCTCACTAAGACTGATAGTGAAACAGTATTTCTGTTAAAATATCTGGAAAAGATCAAAATACATTAATTAGGCTGAAAAACAGTATTATTGAAGGTATCAAAAGACGATACTCAAGGGGAAGATAAGCCAGAGATTATCTGTTTAATTTCTTACTCAAAATAAAAATCATAAAGAATTATATTTCCATAATCATGACTTTTCAAAACTGGGAAAATTCTGATTTGTTACAAACATTATGGGTAGTATCACAAAATCACAATAGAGCTGGAATTTGAATATAAGCACGTTCTTGTCAGGATCAACCTATAAGACATTACTGAATATAGAAGCATAATAGACAATTCTTCCTAAATTTTTCTATCAGCCATATGACATCTAACCTGTATTTTATTCCATTCTTAAAATATCCCATCCTCCCAAAACAGAACAGTGAACTTTAATGGCTTTTTAGAGGGAATTCAGCCACTGAAACTGCTCAAGTATTTGAAAAAATTAGGTTCTTGTGAAATATTTGGTTTATTAATCAACACATATATAAAAGACATTTTGCTTTGATTAAAAATTGTTATTTGTTCCTATTTTAACTGCAGGTTCTATAAATATTACATATTTATATTTTTTCTGTACATGGAAACTACAATGGAGCTAATTTCTTCTACAATGAAACTAATGATAGAATCCTAAAAGTGGAAAGAACTTCAACATGTCATCTGATCAATTTTCATTACCTGAATTAGGATCAACAAAAGATACTTTAATTTTGATCTACAATCTCAAATAATGGAAACTACAACTTCACTTGGCAATTAGTTCTCAACTTCCTTATTATCACTGTGAGAGTAGCTTTCCCTATTGCAAAAGATGAATCTCCTTTGCTTCAATATTTTTCCTGATCGTACAGTGATCAAAAATCCCCCTTGCTCTTTGCAGTAGCATTTTCTCACAACCTGGCACTGTTTTTTTTTTCTGTCAAAATATACTATTTTTGGACATCTCAGTATGAAGTTTACCTGTTTTGCAATGATGCAATGCTACTGCACAAGCTGAAATTGGATTGCCTTGCAGTGCAGCATCATGTCAAACAGAAATGGAATGAGCATCATCCTAGTCATTAATTGAAATATTGGAAGGAACTAAAAACTGCTTGTAAGATGAGACAGGCACATATTAGAATCATACAATCATAGAATAGTTTTGGGTTGGAAGGGACCTTTAAAGGTCATCTAGACTAACACCCCTGCAATGAGCATTCCTTTCCATTCCAATTCCCTTCCGTTCGTTGCTGCTGAGTTCTAAATTTGGCATTACATTTAGGAAAGAAGAAAAACAACCCAGGGACAGTTCGAATGAAAGGAAGAAAATGAGACAGGAGTTCAGCAAATGGCATGTAAGGAAAGGCAGAAATAACTCTATCAGGTTTTTACTTGAAGGCATAAAAAATAGAGGCTACTTTCCACTTTCACTGTCAGAAATTTGTGCACCATTTCTAGTTTGAACTCCTGAGGCTTTAATATATCTCCACTGCTTCTTATTATGGTTTTTTTTTTTCCATTAAAATAAAATGCCACTCAGTACCTAACATTTTCTCATTGTAAGGAAGCTATAATTACCTTTAAACTATTTCCAATAAGCTAAACAAATAATCCCTTTTGCTATGTTTTTGTCTTGTTTTCAAACCATTGAGCATCTTCATGCAGCCTACCACATTTTCAACATTATGAACTGTATAGTAGGATTATATGCAGCATCCTAATAGGTGGTCTAAAATACTAATTAGTGGATGCAAATTACCTTTCAATTACTGTTGATTCCTGTCTTGGCACATTCATGAATGAGATTAGCCTGTTTCACTTCTACATCCCCTGGTATTCAGCTGTTGTTCACTGAACTCAATCCTTCAGCTAAACATTTCAGTTTCTCTGCTTGTAGATCCACATCTATTGCTTCTAGATTTAGGGACTTCACTGTATCAAATTGGATTTTGTTTCAGAGGGTCAATTACAACAGCTGTTCCACTGCTTCTAAGTGTAACCTTCAGCCTAACATAGAACACAACACTTCTGTGAGTCAAATCGAGCATAACTTCTAGAAAAATATCCAATATTCTTTTAAAATATGTATTAAAGAATCAATACACACAACTGTTTTAAGGGACAGTTACTCTTTGCTCTACTGTCAGTTTGAATATTAATAGCTTCAGCTTCCACTGGGTTTTGCTACCACTGTCTGCTGGCTGAGATCATCAGGTATTTTATTTTGCCTATACACTCATCTGAGATCCAGCAAGGCCAGACTGGATGGGGCTCTGAGTTACTTGGTCTAGTGGAAGACAGCCCTGCCCATGGTGGTGGGGTGGGAACTAGATGATCTTTAAGGCTCCTTCCAACCCAAACCATTCTGAAATTCTTTGATTCCGTGCATAGGGGAGCTCATCAGGGAAGAGCACTGGCAGTCAGCAGAGCACTGCAGGCGCTTCATGTATGATACAGGTGAAGAATGGGATGAAAGGCACGTGTAGCCCATAGACTGAGACTGCCATGCAACACAGCAAGTACGGTGAATATACACATATGAGACCTCTCTTCCTTTGGTAACTCTAAGGACAGAAGTTTTCAACTTTAGATACTTACACAAACCTCATTTTTGGACAGCCAAAGGCTTGCATCTGAGTACATCAATCTTTAAACTGTCAAAACATCCTTATGAAGCTGTCATTCCCACAAGAAAAACAGATCTTCCCCAGGTCATAAAGGAATTTAATTTTTGATAGGAAGTCAGCTCCTTAGCTCCAGAGCAAGCTTCCTTCTTATGGATAAGGTTTCCACAGCAATAATATAACAATATAATCAGGTATGGCAGCAAGGGTCTCTGAGTATTTCCCACAGCAAAATAGCAGGCAACTGTCACACTCAAGCTAAGAGACACAACCAGGCAAAAAACAGGTAGGAAAACTTATCAAGTCTATCCTCTTTGGGGGTGCTTAATTTTAAACATAAGCCATAGGAGAAATAGAATACTAAATTCCTTTGGGAAAAAAAATAAATTATTGCAGGTTGGAACATAATACTATTTGACATTCCCCTTTGACAATGCGTCTCAGTGTGTGGTTGATACGTGTATTTTGGCCCAGGCATCAGTGGAGTCACCGTCCCTGGAGGTGTTTAAGGGAAGACTGGATGCGACACTCAGTGTCCAGCTGTCACGGTGGTGCTGGGTCATGGGTTGGGCTCAGGACCTCAGAGGTCTTTTCCCAGCTAATTGATTCTGCGATTCGGGAAGGGGTGGCGTCTTCCCCGGCGCCGTGCTCGCTCTGGGCATGACTCTTCCCAAAGCAGCCATGTCATCGCCGGGGCCAGGCCCTGGGAGAGCTCCTGCCTCTCCCGCAGCTCTCCCCGGCAGCCAGCACTGCGCCTCCGCCGCGGGGCCCTACCCGCGAGGCTCGGAGCACCGCGGCCGCCGCTCTCCATCCAGGCTCCCGCTGCAGTGGGTGGATCCCTGGGAGGTGCCAGCCGCTTCCCTCCCCTTCCCCTCGCCCTCCCGGCCCGGCGGTGAGGAGGCGCCTGAGCGCGGCAGCATCTTCCCTTGGCTCGCCGGAGCGGGGGAGGAGCCGCCGCCGCCTGCCGAGAAGGAAGGTGAGCTGCGGAGCACGGGGGTGGGAAGGGGAGGGAAGGGGGTTGGCTCCCCCCCTTCCCGGTGCTTCCCTTCCCCCCCTTCCCGGTGCTTCCCTGCCCGGGGCAGCCGGCGGTGGGGAGTGGGAATGGGGCTGGGCGTTGCTGCCCGTGCTGCGTGTGCTGGGCCGGGCTGGGGCTGCGCTCCCTGGGGCCTCGTTTCTCAGGCACCCGGTCTGTAAATGGCCGATAACGGGGATGGTGGCGTGTCTGTCTGTGTGTCAGTGTGTGTCTGTGAGTCTGTGTGTGCTCCGCTTCCGTCAGGAGTCCCGGCTGTGTGATGCCGGTGCGTGCTGCCCGCAGGTGCGCAGCGCAGAGGTGTGGTGATGGTGGCGGCACTACAGGCGAGCTGAGCTTGGCGACAGGTTGTGGTTTAAAGGAAAAGGAGGGATACTTTGGAAACCAAGCACCGTTTGTTTATTGTTTAGGAGATGGGCAAGTGAAGTTTCTAATATCAGGCACCGTCAGCAAAGAGGTTTTACTCAGGTTACGAATGGGGTAAGGTTTGTAGGGAGTGATGCTTGTGCACCATCAGAAACCATTTGGGCTGATGAACCAATGTGCCTTCCACTACATGAAGGGAAAAATGGGACAAGACTATTTACAAGAGAAAGTTGTGACAGGACAAGGGGCAACGGGTTCAAAGTGAAAGGGAGTACATTTAGATTAGATGTTAGGAAAAAATCTTCACTGTGATTGGTGACTGGAACAGCTTGGCCAGAGAACTGTGGATGCCACATCCCTGGAGGTGTTCAAGGCCAAGTTGGATGGGGCTCTGAGCAACCTGGTCAAGTGGAAGGTGCCCCTGCCCATGGCCAAAATTATATTTATGGTCCCTTCCAACCCAAAGCATTCTATTATTCCGTGTTGGAGGGTGTGAAAGCAAACACGGCATAAAGGAAATGTTTAGAAGCAATTGTCCTGCTCAGTGATGATAGAAGAGATGATACAGTCCAGATATAGGAAATAAATGTGACAGAATTATGCAGGATGTGAATAATGTGATGGACCATAAAGTACAGGAAGAGACTGTGTGGATAAAGAAAAAGAGTCAAATGTATCATTGCTTTGAGAAAATAAAATTTTAAAAGTTTTTGGTGGTGTCTGCTATAGACCACAGGAGTTGGATTTGTGTAAGAATATCAGTTACTGAGAGATACTTGTGTCACAGATGGATTTCTTTCTTAGATTGTAGAATCACAGAATGGTTTGGGCTGGAAGGGACCTTAAAGATCATCTGGATCCAAACTCCCATGTCATGGGCAGGAATACCATTCACTAGAACAGGTTGCACTTGGCCCCATCCAGTGGCCTTGAATACTGCCAGGGATGAGGCATCCACAACTTTTCTTGGCAAACTGTGTGTGTCCTCACCACCGTCTGAGTAAAGAATTTCTTCCTAAGATCTGATCTGATTCTGTCCTCTTGTCATTTAAAGCCATTCCCCCTTGTCCAGTCAATATCTGCCTGTGTAAAAAGTTACTCTCCCTCTTTTCTGTAAGTCCCCTTTAAGTACTGAAAGGCCACAGTGAGGTCTTCCTGGAGCCTCTTCTTCTCCAGGCTGAACAACCAAGAGATACAGATGATGGCATCATTTAGGCATACAGTGATCCAGGTGATTGTACATACAACTGTTGTCAGCTTGCCAATAAGCATGGAATTGCCTTAGACTTGCTCTCAGGTAAGCAGTGTAGAAATTCTGGGAAAAGGTTGTTCATTAGACAGCTTGTGAGCTTGGATCATATTTTTATTAGATTAAATAAATAGAAATAAAAGAGATGACTAAACAAGTTTAAAATTCTTAGTTTTCGAAGGGCAAACTTGGAAAAATTAAGAGGATTAATTAGTGATGTTGTTTGTACAGGGGTCCCGAGGGCCCTAGAAAGTAAAGGTAGAAAGCTGTTTTCTGCCAAAGATAGAACCCATTTGGAATTTTTATCCCCAAAAAAATTTTTAAAAGATCTATTGAAAACAACTTCTAACCATCAAAAAAGATTTTAGAAATAAATACCAGAAAAAAGATAGTTAAGCAAAGTGAAAATGAAGAGGTAAAGTGCCAGTTTGACAGTAAGAGCTGACAAAAGTAATTCTGAATTAGTTATAGACAAGTGAAGTTTTAAGCTTCTTTAATCATGTAAGTGAAAACAATAAAAGAAATAAGACCACTGAGTGATAAAGTTGAGGCAAAATGGCCTTGGCATCATGATGCACATCATATGTTGCAGTTTGGAGGATGCAGTGGGTAGACTTAATGTAAGATGCTCCAACTTTTACCTCAGAAGAATAACATTTTGTCTCTTAATTATTTTTTAAGAGTTGAGAAACCTCTGTGTGTTATGTATGGTCCAATGCTCTTGCTACTTAATGTCCAGTAGTTCCAGTACCAGAAGCCTGGAACAGTACATTTGGGTATTTAACAGTATCATTTATTGGTTAAGGACTCCTGCACATTCTATCTACTGTTTTATCTCTCTCCTATAACATGTAGCATCTTCATAGGCAGACAGCATTAAGAGTATTAATAGTCAAAATTCTTAGCTCCAGGCATATAATACCTGTTTGATGTATATACCTAGCTGAATTCTGGCTTTGTCAGGCTCCCACATCCAGTACAATGCCCCCTGACATCTGAAGCTGGTACATGGTTTATCTTGAACAGCTGACCAGTTGGTGCTTCTTAAGTTCTTCAAGCTTAAAAATTTTTGAACTACAATTCCTTAACCTTATTAAAAAAAAAACAAACAAAAAACAAACAAACAAGAAAACCCAAACAGTTTCTTTTGCAGAGTTACTGCACTATTCTGAATGGTTTTGTTTTGTTGCATGGTCAATATTTTTAAGAAAGTTTTTTTTTCTTAAACTGAATCTTTGGATTAATTTTGTTTCCCTAAAGTCGCTTCCTTGACATCTCAGATTGGAATGTCAGGATGAAGATAACTTTTCGATTCTACCAAATCAGTTGTATGGTAAATGAAGTTTTATGTGGAATATAAAACAGGCAAGAGCCAACAATTGCATCAGCTCTATTTTATTGTGTTTCTGTATGGATTACAGGAACTGAAGTGTATTCAGAGTTTGGGTAACACTTCAGCAAAGAGAAGGAACTTCTCAAGTTAATTTTCTGAAAATCTTGGATTAGCCATATCCAAATTGTGAACAAATGTTTTTCTTTAGCACCTCAGTTTAGATTTAGGTTACATTGGATTACATTAGGTTAGATTTCAATGCAGGAATGACATCTTGTTCCCAAGAGACTGTCTGGCAAAGTGTTTGATTATTTTAACACATCTCAAGGTCTAGAGATAATGCTCTTTATGTTTTTATCCTTTCACTGGAGAAGTAGACCAGTAATTATGTGAAAGTGACTCCAGCATCTTCCTATAATTCTTTTCAGCACTTAAAGTAGTTATTGCATTGTTTCCATGATCTGGAACACTTGTTTGCCTTCAAAAGGTATTTTTGCATGTGTAGAATGAAGTGTAAATACTTTTAAGTGAAAATCCATTTTGATTGACATTTTCTTATCAGGCTTTTTTAGCTGCTGACTTTGACATTTCAGTAAATCTACTGGAGGCTTAATTTTTTAATAAACCCTACTGTTTTCTTGTCTTTGTATTTCTGTCTTTCATTTGTTTGTTATATAGTTTCTCTTTCTTAGTAGTTGCTTGCCACTTTCTTCAAATCTTCTTTTTTTTAAAGTCAAGTCAATAGACATCCAAAGGTGTGGTATTATTTTTTCAGATTGATTCTAGGGTTTGTGGAATGAGAAAAGAATTTGATACTATTTTTAAATTTCTACTTTAAATATTTTTCTTCTGTTGGGTGATGATTTTTTCCAGTTGCTTTCTCTCTTGTTGCTAGCTGGTCAGCAGTCCACCATTCTACATCAGTGATGGTGATAGACATTTCTAAAGGGGAAAAAGTAACTGGAATAGGAATGAGAAAAATGAAGAAACTTAATATGAGCACTTGCCTTACCATCACTTAGGATATGCATTCTGCGTGTGAACCTCTGGAAACTTCAGTGGGGTCATGCTGGAGGTCCATCCCTGGAGCCAACAGGTTTAACTGGATGTCATGCCAAAGGAGAGGTGGTGTCTGACAGGATGCTTTTGGCTGAAGTTTTGCCTCTGGAAATGGAGCCAATAAAGAGTTTCTTGGATCTAGCCTCTAAAGCCTGTGTTGATTTGCTTGTGTAATGAGCAGGCATACAGTGGAACTTGTGTCAGGAGCAAAGAATTCACAGTCTGGTGCCACGAAGAAAGAAAGGAAGGAGAGAAGATTATACTTTAGTTGGAGTTAGAAGTTTTTCAGGCAACCACTCCCTGTTTGTCAAGGTCTGAAATTTCTTGGTAATGGAAAATGCCACATCAGTGGAAGAATGAATGACAAGCTGAATTCTGTCAATTTATTGTCAGCACTGGGTGTAGTACTGGCCTTTCACTGTACATGAAGAAGGAAGATAATTTTGAAAATAGTCTTCTCAGAAAGGAATGTGACCTGTTCAATGGGAGTACAGGTTGGCAATATTGCTGATTGATCTCTTCTGCATAATTGCTTGAACACATTAGCATCATGTAATGATTCCTCTGGGCTGAGAAATCAGAATATCAGAGAAGATTAGGTTCCTTTTCTAAAGGTCTCATCAGGTCCGTTTTCTCTGACTTTTTCTTTGTAATCTTTCCTAAGCCTGTTGTTAGAGTCCTTGGGGAAGAAGCTGCAGACAGACCTTTGAATCATCAGATGAGATTCATAAATGCACAAGTTAAGTGGGAGGAAATACTAAGTGGAGTTCTGAAAATTTTTGTTTGCTTGCCAAGTTCCTAGAGAGAGAATCTACAAGAGTGTTTACATTCATGTGAGTCAGTGAACCAGTTTAAATATTTAGGGTTAAATGGTTTTGGATTGCTAATAAAGCTTGGCTACTAGAATTAGTTTTTATGTTCCTTAACTCAGTCTTACGTGTCATGCAGAAACGCGTGTGTCTCACCCAAAGACCTATCATGGCTGGACCAAAAGGAGGGTCAGAACTTCAGTTTCCAAGACCTAAACTCAGACTGCCAGAGTATGCTGTCCAGATTCATAATTAAACTTGGATTCCAGATAAGAGATTTGTGGAAGTTTAATACAAATATTTTTGTATCAAAAGGCAGTGCACATCCTCAAGAAATGGATGTTTACAATAACGATATTTTCTCCTTTAGATTTGCACTAAAGAATTTTTGTTGGGAAATACAGCTAGTGGAAATTATAAAAGGTTTTCATTCATGATAAATATTTCTTGCTTACCACTTTACTTTCTAAAGTAAGTATTGCATTCTTTTTAAATGTAGTGGCTAGATATTTTAAAGTAAGGGGTTTTAGCAGCTGTGTGCATATTACAAGATTTACTAGACAAGCAAACCCAGTAACATGTCTGAAATAGCTAGGATATGTGTTCCTCCTGTACCCAATTTACTAAAATATACAAGTTTTTGTCTTTTCATTTTTGGTGAAAATATTGCTTTTTCTTTGCTTGACTGCATTCACATTTGTTATTTTTCTGGAGGAAAAGTCACGCAAGTAGGCAAATATGAATCATTGCTAATATTTTAAAGTTAATGGATAAGAAGGGCTCCTACACAGGCTTAATTTTTCTTCTATTTTCCATGATCCCCAGGTGAATATATACTCTTAAATCAATTACAGGTTTTTAGAGAGAGCAGCTTTGCAGATACAAACATACTCAGTATGTACTTTTATTAGAAGACATGAATTTGAATAAAAGAGTAAGCTGGCATAATTTGAGTCACCCTGTGTACTCCTGTGGGTTGCGCAGAAACAAAGTGTCTATGTTTGCAAAGCAAACTGAAAATGGAGTTGCAGGGTAATTTTCTCGTTATATATAAGAACATGTTCTCACTTTTGAATTGGGAGGGCGTGTAACTGCTCTTTGTTTTTGAAAAGTCAAGGCAAAACTCTTGGGAGTCTGAAAAGTAGTGAAGTGGAGCACTTTTTATTAGTTAATTGAGGTGGTTATATCCTAATGTATCTTTATACTAACAAATCAACTGTTTTTAAGTAGAACTATGCTTTTGTCTGAACAGGTGCAATTGAACTGAAATACTGGAACCTGAAGAATCATGGGTATCAGTTTTGTATCAAATGGCTTGAAGAAGGAAATACGGAATTCAGCATTTGTTTAAGCTAGAAAATTCAGTTAATAATTATTCCCGTGGGGTCTGAGTGTAGGCCAAGGATGGTCAAGAAGTGGATAACATATGTCGGCATTGCTAGGGAGTGCTGGAAACTGATGCTGCTAAATACTGGATAGCCTAGTTAATCAGCTTTACAATAGGACTACTGGCATACTTGAAATTAAATGTTTTAGAGCAGTTCAGTAGTACAGGCAAAGGCCTTGATTTGGGGATTTGTTTCTTCTTTAAACTGAGATAATGTACACAAAATCAACTGGTTGCATTCTTGTTGTTTGAACAAGTATGTTGAAGAAAATAAAAATTGCTTAACCACAAGAGCTCAGCAAGTTCCCGCATTTCCATGAAGGTGTAAAGCTTGGTAAATGGCTGTGTGTGCTTATTCAGGGCTCTGCCCAGCTGCACAAGCAGAACTTGGTGCCATTTAGTTCTTAGCTGCTGCTCCAGCTTGGCATGGATATGTGGATATCCTGTGGGTCCTGTATCATATCTGCCAGCACCGTTTGGTGTCAGGGGTCCCCAAGGTCATCTCAAAAACCCGTAGGTGCTGATGTGTAGGTGACTGAGTCAACCCTTTAGTCTGTTCTAGTTGAAGTGGGAATGTAACACAGCTTCCACTTTCAGTTTGGTTGTGTGTTTGAGCCTTAAGTTCAACGTGGACTTACGCACATGAACAGAATTCTTCATTTAACGTCTCAAGCTAGATGTATAAAATACACCATGTGTGTGTAGATTTGTGGGTTTTGTTGTGGCTTAAGCTTAACAGTTGTGCATATTCAGTATGGTTGAGCTGCAACAGTTCAGGTTTTTATTTGTTTCAAGAAAATAATTTTTGTTTGTTTGTTCAGTAGATTACATGTTGAATCATTAACATTTATAGTACTTAAGTCATACTAATTTCATATATTTTATGTAATTGCATAAGGTCTTACGGTATGAAGCTTTACATAAGAGATGTGTTTAGTAGTAAGCTAGGTAGTTTTATACCTAACTTTATGCCTAAGTTTAGGTAGTTATATTTGATACTTGCTTTAATGTGGTATTACTCTGAAAATTAACTCAGTAAAATAGTAACTTGTCTAGTTGGATGTTATTCGGCCTGTAGTCAGAATTTTACAGACATGTAATTTTATGTGAGAACTAAACAGATATTTAGCTATGTCTGAACCAGTGGACCTCAAAGAAAATGAGGTATATGACTTTCATCATTATTCAGCTTCAGAGCTGCTTCTCGCTTTTGTATTTTTACTGAAAACAGATTTCATGGCTTTGTATTAGGTAATGACTTTAGGATTGTAGAGTTATGAATATTTGTGGGGAAACATCTGGTCTGAAAATCTGTTTCTATTGATAATGTATGTCATAGAAATGATACAGGTAATTCACAGGGCTGACAATATTTTCTGAAGCAGAATGAAATTTTTAGCAGCTCTCAGTAAACCTGAAAAGACACAAATGTTTTTCTAACATTGGTTTCAGAATGGAATTGGAATATGTACATTTGAAGGCTTAAGCCAGAAATTGAATTCTCTGAGCAGTGTGCTTTTTCTTTGCAGAAAGGAATCTCTTAAAGCATTGTGTCAGGAAGGTCTTCAATTTATTTTTACTGCAATGAAAAGACATTGGAGCTTGGTGTTCATAAAACATCTTTCTTTCCAATCACAATCTGATTAATTTTCCTGCTTGTTTTAAAAAAATCCAAGAGTCAAGAGTTAATATTTTAGGTAAGAATACAGAAGAGCTGAATCTGCCTAACTGATCATTGTACAGTTGTGTATAAAAGCAAAACTGAGAGAGCTGTGCGTTTCTTTTTTTCTCACCCCACAGAAGATGATCTTCTGGCTTAATATTAAGTGCTTAGTTTTAGGAAGTATTGTTGCAGCAATATGATATGATGATTTTAACCACAGTTATCTCTCTACAGGGGGACACAAGCACAAATCCATATGGAGGATGAACCTCCCCCTCAAGGAGTCAGTGCCAAGGTCAGAGTGTCGATTTGTATTGGGAATTCTGTACTCCTCTACTCGAAAGGATCCATTTAGCACTAGCTTAGTACATGCAAGTACTTTTCAAGGGAGACAGAAAACAAAAGCTATAGGTAGAAGAAATTATACTAGCTGAAGAAATCTTGCTTAAGTCATCCACAAAATATTCAAAGAACAATATATTCATATAACATCTGAAATTCATGTCTAAGTCTGCCTTTCATGACTTTGTGCAATCTAATGAGGGAACTGATCACTTATAGGATATAAATATTGGTAGGCTAAGAGTTGAAGCTGATTTTCATCTTTTTGAAACACAATATAATGTGGAACTGTGAGAAGGGAGAAAGTATTGAAAAGTGGCAGAATATCTCTTACTGATTTGAGTGTAACTAATAAATCCAGAGACAGGATTTAGATTATCAATTTTTTTTTCTGATAAAGTTCTGATCCTTTCTTCTTTTTCTTTCTAGAGATCAGTATCATGAGTATTTCCTTGGGTCCTTTTTATAAGAGTAGTTGAGGGTTTTTTCTTTTAGTGTATTATTTTAGTGTTAAGAAATGCTACAGTCTGAGTTTGTTTGGTTTTTTTAACCTGTTAATTATGAGGGTAGGACATGAGTGCTTTGTAGAACGAGGTTACAGAAACAACTTTTCTATATAAGTTGAATTGGTTCTGACCCATGGAGTGCTTGGAATTTAGAGCCCACATTATAAAGAAACTGCTATGTTACTCCAATAAAGGAATATGTAAAATTGAAGGATGCCCTGACTGTCCTTTTGAATTTCAGACTTCTTCATTCTTGAGCAAAAGTGGGATGCAGTTTTGTTAATGCAATTGGAGCATTGCATTAACAAAATGATAATAAATGCTGAAATATGATATGATAATAAATACTGAAAGCATGAAGAAAAGTCTGTCATGCTTTCAGTATTTATTATAACATCTTAAGAGGGCCTAAAATTCTCTGTAGAATAAATGGTAACCTCTTGACATAAAAGAAATTATTCTGCAAACAGCAGATGAACCAAGACTGATTCCATATAGATTCTGGTCGTTCGTCCCTGATAACCCTGCTGTGTGTCACAGGGAACAGCATTTGCTAGGATTAGATTGGAGCAACTTGTTCACTGATTTATTTCATAACATAATGTCTGTTTGTCCAGCTGCCTGCTGCCAAGCTGATTGTGTCAGCAGAATCTTACTTCCCTTTCATTTACAAATTTGGCTGAAGTTGGTCAGTTATTTGCTGCAAGGAGATGGGGAAAGAACTGGTGTGATCAAAACCGCAGCTTTTTTTCCTATGAAGATGGCCAATCCTTCTTTCCCCTCCTCTGAAGTATATAATAAAGAAATGTGTGATTAGCTGGTATTTGTCTAAAGAACTTAATTTAGGGTTTCAGTTTTGATTTTCTAATACTATGTGTATTTCTGTGTGTATTTTTTCATAGTCAGTGATACTAATTGAAAAAGCAATATTATGGCTGATATAACATGCTTCAGGTTCCAAACTAGAGTTTATTCACATCTTTGCATAATTTGGAGGTAGAAAAAACACATACATGAAAACAAATATGTGTATTTCTCAAAGATAAGTGTATTCATGAGCAGACTTCTTTTATGGTTTCTTATTTTAACAGCAATTTTATCGCCAAGGAAAAATAAACAGATTTCAAATTCTGAATATACACTTTATATTGGAATGCTGTACATTGAATTCTGTAAGACAGCACCTACATTGTATGAATATAGCGAAAGTATTTTCTCATCATTTAATCTCTTCATGTATATAGATCCTTTATTTCTAGATCATGATATATTTTATGTTTATTTAATGTCTTCCTTTCAAACATTGTTGTAGAATTAAAATACTGGTTTGTGGCTGAAAAAGGAGATGGTGGTGTTTATCTAATTTTTTTACTATGCAAAGGCATATATTTCTCTCTGTGTAGGTATTTGATAGCATTTTTTATAATACCAGGCCTTGGAGGCAACACTGTTGTCAGCTCTGAAGATGCTGGATGTTGGGAAATGGCCGATTTTTTCTCTCTGTTCCCCAGAAGAGATCAAGTTAATTCGTCAAGCCTGTGTATTTGGCAGTGCTGGCAATGAAGTGTTGTATGCAACTGAAAATGATGAGGTAATTGTCCAAGAGTGTGTATGAACGTGTATGGCATGTATCAAGTTATTCTGAAGGCCAGTAGTATAATAGTACACCTAGAGAAAGTCACATGCAAAAATGTCTGATTGATTTAATTGCTATTGAAACAATTTCAGTTTAAATTATAGGCTTCCTACCACAGTCAGAGAACAAAGAGAAGATGGAGTTAGACATTTGCTGCAAGTGCACAGTGACAGGATGAGAAGCAGTGGACACGAACTGCAAGATGGGAAGTTGCAATTCAGTACTAGGAAAGAATTGCCATAGGAGGGGTTAAATTCTGAAGCAGTTGTGGGATTTGTTTTCCTTGGATATGTTCAAAAATCTTTTGGACGTGGCCTTGAGTCAACTGATCTGTTTAGGTCTTAGGCATGAGGGTGGACTAGTTGACCTTTGGAGAAGGTTTTCCATTGCAACCTAAGTTATGAGTCTGTGATTCTTCTATAACAGGTTTTTGTGCTTGGCATGAACTGCAGTGGCTGTCTGGGAACAGGAGACATGCAGAGCACTATAGAGCCAAGGAGATTAGATTCCCTGTGTGGCAAAAAGATAGCCTGCCTGAGTTATGGAAGTGGCCCTCATGTTGTTCTTGCTACAGAAGGTGAAGTATGATCTGAATATTGCTTTGAATGGTTTGCCATTAAAATTCATCTAGCAGGTGTGAAGGGTCTGGGCTAGTAACATAAGAGAGAATTGAGTATTCTGAGCTGTTAAGTCAAAAATATTTTAATTGGTAAATAGGACATGTCAGCTACCTTGTTATTTTCTGAAGTTTTTCAAATCCTACTTTGATCTTGTTCCCACTTTTGGAAGAGTTTTTTCTTTCGCTTTTCAGTTAAGTTTGAACCTTTTGGTTGCTCTTGAAATGCAAGTGGCTACATTATGCCCCTGTGTTCTTGTGCCAACACTGTCCTGCAGCTAAAATGCATCTTTTCCCTCCAGTACCTACTTTTGGATGTGCTTTAAAGACCCATTATGTTGTCTCCTAGCCTTCATGCTTCCTGCACTAACACTCTATTATCTGCATTGTGGTAGTGGCTTTTATGTTCATAATTAAGTATGTTACTCTTGAGGAAAAATTATTAATACTGTGTTCCTGGTGAGGTTCTGTTAGAGCCTAATTGATGATATTCACATTTACCTCTCTCTGTTAATGACAGGAAGTGCTTTTCAGTATTCTAGATTATGTCTAAAAGTAGGTGAGGGGAATTATGTTGCAAATGTGTTCTTTTGCATTCAGTTGTGTTCTGTCATTTTCTCCAGTCTTCTTAGCAGACCGTTCTGCATGCTTTTTTTATCTATGCATCTGTATTCCTCTGAGCTTTGTTACTGGCAGATCCCACTAACACACTCATACTCCTTAACCTGATGATGAAGTACTGCCAAAGAGCAGGTCTGAAACTGATCTTTGATTTTTCACTCATAACTCCATTTGCATTAATAGCTTTTCTTCAGCTCAGCATTTTTTTACTTATCTTTTAGAGGGCTGTTATATGTTACACAATTCTTGTTTTAATTATTGTCATTTCCACTTTGCTGTATGTTTCTATGCCATATGTTTCACATGTTTACTGAAATTTGTATTCATGTTGGTGAACTGAGGAAGAGGTTGTTCACCTTTGATAGGATAAAGTAATTGGATTTGACCATTTATTATAGAGAAGTATTGGTTTAGTGCAGGGTGTTTTGCCCTTGTAGTTCTGAGGGAACCTTTCTTAGGGAATATGCATATTGTAAAGGAATGAAAGCTTATTTGAATTTTCCAAAGTCAGAAACAGTGCCAGGGCATAGACAAGAAATTCTGATTGATTGTCAGTAACAAAGAAATTGAAATGGGGATTCTGACTGTCGTTTCATTCTTTTCTCTTCTGGATTGCACCATTCCTTTTCTTACAGCAGTATGTTTTCCTTTACTGTGATTATGGCAATCCTTTTGGTTTTGTGATCAACAGTACATGAGCCAGGTAGCATTGGTTCATCCATGGGCTGAACAGCCCCATAGATTGTACATGTTTTTGTACGCTGAAGTATGCATATTTGTTACTGAATTTGACTTTTTAGTTTGTAATTTTATGTTGTGTTCTCATTGGAAAAGTAGACATTTTTCAACCAGCTGTTTACATTTTTCTTGTAGAAGGAGAAGTGTATACATGGGGTCACAATGCTTATAGTCAGCTGGGCAATGGTACAACAAATCATGGTTTTGTTCCCTGCCAAGTCTCTACTAACTTGGTGAACAAGAAAGTCATTGAGGTTGCCTGCGGCTCTCACCATTCTATGGTGTTAACATCTGATGGAGAGGTGAGTGCAGTGGGAACCAATATCTGTTTTCTCTTAATGAAACTTACATATGTGAGAAACAGGAAAACACTCTGCACCTGTAGCATTAGATCTTGCTTCTTGCAATCCTCACAGTGCTGATGTAACACAAATGTTTCAAAAAAATTGAAACTTGTGAGGGTGAAGTGTGTGTAGAACACTTTTTGTGCCAGTTCTGCTTGTAGTAACAAATTATGCACCCAATTCCTTCATATGCTGTACTCTACTGTAAATGCTTAATAGCATTAAAGCTGATATTAATGTAAATCACATTCACAGTAAGGAATTCTACCTGCCAAAGTAAAAAAGATTCCTGAAAAGTAGCAATGGATTCTTCCAGCATTAACTGCAGCCATCGTGTTTCCCCTTACCTTTGAGTGGAGGAACATAAAATAATGGAATATATAAATGCTTAGATTGGCATATTTTTGTTGGAAACAGTTCAGTTGTAAACCTATGTGTCTTCCTAGGTCTGTAAAACAATATATCCACTTTCACATAAAAAATGAAATTTTTTATTCATACAGCTTTTTCCTCTCTTGAATATGTACTATGAAATGTATATTGTAAAGCTATGTTTGATGACAATTCTTTTGCTACAGGTATATACATGGGGTTATAATAACTCAGGCCAGGTTGGATCTGGTTCAACGGCAAATCAGCCAATTCCTCGAAGAGTTACCAGCTGCCTACAAAATAAAATAGTTGTTAATATAGCTTGTGGACAGATGTGCTCTATGGCTGTGGTGGAAAATGGAGAGGTAAGAAATTTCAAGTGAATATTTGGACTGAATTCTACTCCATGTAATAACTTGGCATGTAGATAATTTTAAAGCTGATAGTAACAAGCTATTATTCAGAAAGGAAGTTTCCCTCAAGTCTAGCTGCTTACGCTGCTCATAAAAACCTTTGCTATTATATACAACTGCTATCTTTAACATTCACAGACTAATCAATTATTTTCTGTACTAGATTCTGAAGTACCGTGTGTGAGAATAGTCAGTGAATGTGAGAATAATCATTGAATGATATTATAATTTTCAGTTCATAATCACACATCTTAAGAGAAAGCAAAAATACATTGCATATATTTGTTGTACTGGAGTACCTCTTGAATCTCTCTCATACTTTTTTATCCTCTTTGCAAAGATACAAGGAGGTTGTAGAGTCCTTGAGTTTGTTCACATGAGCTGATGATATTGGGCAGTATAAATCTTGCTATAGCTCTCTTTCTCCAAACACTTGAGTTTAGAACTAAGTAGCTATTGACTGCAGTAAAAGATATGTCACTGAAATTATCAGAGCTCAGTATTTTCCGTTTTTTCTTATGTTTGGCATAAAGCTGCCTACTCAAACTGTTGTGCGTAGCATCCATTTTACACTTGTTCTAGTGTGTTTCCTGTTTTTGAAGATTTTGGAATGAGAAATCAGCTGTTTGAAAAAGGGAAGTATTATGCTGGATTTACTCTGTGCTGGCAAGCAGACATGTGAATCACTGATGTACTGTTCTTCATATTAATATACTGTAGTCCTACATAACCTAACTCCTAAAGAACATGCATGTGGAAGTGAAGAATGCTAGATGAGCACATAACCGGCATTTTAAAGAAAAACGTGTGTATATGTATGTGTTTATATAGGTGGGTATATGTGTGAGTATGTTTGTGTTTACCTAAAACAAAAAGAAGAAGTGAATAGTAGCAAACAGCTAAAAACCATCCCTGTCTCTGTTTCCAGGTCTATGTCTGGGGGTACAATGGCAATGGCCAGCTGGGGCTGGGCAGCAGCGGCAACCAGCCCACGCCATGCCGGATCGCAGCCCTGCAGGGCATTCGTGTGCAGCGGGTACGTGTGTGCTGCTCCTCCTCCAGCCCTCCAGCAACCTCTGCAAGAGTCCTATGGGCAGCATGGGCTTAAACTAAGGAAAACATGCCCTTAAACTAAGGAAGACAGTCCTTAGTTTAAAGTGATGTCAGAATAAAAAAAACATGCGTCCTAAAATGGACCTCTGTCACCAGGGGAGAAACTATGATCCTTTGGGGTTCGGTGGGAATTTTGCCATTGACTTCAGTGAGGTCAGGATTTTACTCAAAGAGGACTAGACCATTAGAAATGTTAGTTTTGTTTTGTTCTTTTTTTCCTGTATAAGTTATTTAAAATATATTGCTGTTATTTTAGTAAAAAACAGAGTCTTTTCTAGGGTATTCCATCCATTAACCCCTGCCTTTTTTTCTGGAAAAATGCTGCAGTTTAGCATTTTGTCTATCTTGCAGATGGAATTTCATTTTAGAACAGCACTCCAGCCACAGTGACTTACTGTTACTTGGAGTCTGAACAAACTGCCTCCCACTGCATTTGGCTAACATTTGATATGATTCCACAGTTAGTCTTGATCTTTGGAGGTTATTGCACTTTACCAAATAGCAGGGCTGCTACCAGTGTAACTAGCAAACTGGTAACTTCTTTTGGCTAATAAGAAATATTTAAAGTGACTGCAGGACTGATACTGAACGTTTTTAATTGATTCATGCAAAATAGAGGATGCTGTGAGGAAAATGACACAAGCTGTTAGAAAACGTTGGTTTTGTAACCTAGTGAAAATTTGTAAGAGCATTTTGAACTTGGGGTCCTATTTATTGCATTTAATCAGGAAAGCTGTGGATTTTTTAAGTCTTTTAAAGGAAACTCACTTATTGACATAATTTTACATTCGGTGCCTAGGATGTATACAGTAGCTTTGCTGGTAGCAGCTACTGTTGGATAGTAACATAATAAAGTATTATGTTCCCCTGTATTTATTCTTCTATTTAGAGAGTGAATGCTCCAGCAAGTTTGGCTTAGATTCTATTTCCATCCACTTCATTTACTTGATATTGATTAATACCATGTTGTTGATCTCCACTCAGTAAATAACTCGGTGGTTGATTTCATTTCAAGTACATCACATGCTTCATGGATGTGTCAGTGGAGTATATATGTTTATGGTGTATCTTTGCAGATCATATGAAGATAGGTGAGGTAGTTATGAACAATGTAAATTCGTTTTTGGTAGCTGTCTGTCTGTAGTAAGTTACATTAACTCCTGCAGAGCAAGACTGTTGCTGGTAGTGTTGCCACTGTGTATCTGTCTGTATGTGGGGCATGTGCTGCATATATGAAGTGGATTTTTTGAAAAATCTGATGTGAGGAGGCAGCTCAGCAGGACCGAGGGAGTTTCCACGAGAGGTTATGAGTTGATACAGTTGTGTGCTGCCACTAAAATGGAGATTTTTGTCTCATCCCTCTCTGTCCTGGCTGATTGCTCTTGTTGCTTATCTTGTGTGGTTCTCAGACCATAATGTGTTGAAAGGGACCCTAAAAATCATCCAGTTCCCCCCCCTGCCATGAACAGGGAAAGAAAACTAGGCTGGGTTGCTCAGGACCCTAGCAAACCCGACCTTGAACACTTCCAGGGATGGGGAGTGCTCTGAGGGTCCTCTGAGCACTAGAGCTGGCACGGGGAGGGGGCAGTTTTGTGTGGCTGTCAGTCAGGGATGAGAGCATCAGACCTTAGCTGTCTTTCCAGTGGTAAAGCTATTCATATTGGAGCAGTTGCCCATGGAGCAAGGTCAATGCAAGACAAACTTCAATTTTCTGCATATTGTTCAAATTTGTCATACAACTTTCCTTCTTTCTCAGTTTCCAGCTATTCTTTTTGCTCTGCTCTTAAGATTATCTGTCAGGGTTTCTCATTGGTATTTTTTTTCCCCAAAGTCACCTCATCTAATTTCCTTCCATTTTTAATAAACTTACCTGTATTTGTAATTTTTACACCAGTATAGAATCAATGGCATTAACATATAGCATAAGATGCATCTATCTATATTAACTCACTACTACATAAAAATGAGACTTTCTTCTTTTTATTATTCTTTACAGGTTGCCTGTGGCTATGCACATACATTAGTGCTAACAGATGAAGGTCAGATATATGCCTGGGGAGCCAATTCATACGGCCAGTTAGGTACTGGGAATAAAAGTAACCAGTCTTACCCTACAACAGTTATTGTGGATAAGGACAGGTAATACTTACAGTCATGCAATCAGACATTGGTTGACATACTCACAGAAGAACTACATAAAATTATGACATTTTTAATCTATTTTTTGGGAGAGAAGGAGCCTATAATTTTTTGCAATGTTTCATCTGATAAATGTGAACAGAATTTTCACTGAAAGTGATTGAATCTGCCCCGTAACATCCCTGTGAAAGAGAAACTGAATATTCTGAGCCTGAATATGCTGCTTTCTGCTTTGGCTCACATTGTACTTTACAGGCCTTAATTGCAGTTTCCCTTCAGTGGTGTAGTTTCATTGCTTGATATCAGCAATAAAGGCTTTATTATCTGTGAATATAAATTGTACTTTAATATGCTACTTTTGGCAAGAAGTGTACTTAGAAAAAGTGAAGGGTGGGTATCTGCAATTTGTGTAATTTCTGCTATTATTGGTGCTTTCTGCTATTCTATATCTCCTTATAACCCAGGAGAGAGATTTGTTGCCTAAAAATTAAGCCTTGATTTTTGCAAGTTACTGTTGCTGTTGTAAAGCCATGTATGTGTATGGTCAGAAATCTTGATTTTGGGCTCCTGTTGTGAATAAGAAGGCAAGTGAGATGTCCCTCTTAACCTAGTGTCTGAGTACATCATTGTGAAGAAGTGACATCTCTGCTCTGGTGATGAGACATGGCCTGGTCTTGAACGTTGCTATTTCTTTGTGTGTTCTTGTGTTTTCAGTTCAGATGCTACTGATTCTTTTTTTTCCCAGACACTTTAGCCACGGTTAAAATGTTACAATAATAATTTAGTATAAGTTTTAATGTTGCATGCTGCCTTTGCCTTTTGTTGGTCAGAATATGAATTCTTGGTATCAGTGAAAATATTGCTTCACTAAAGCCTGCAAGATTTGTGCATACAGCTTTAAACAAGTTGTTTCCCTGCCATTATCCCCAGGCAGCTGAGATCACAAGTAAACAAGCAGTAGTTCAGATTGCAAAACAGTGGATTGTGTAATGCTGTACACAGTGGGAGTTTTGAAGTCCTAGATCAGCCTTAGGATTAGAGACATAGCCTAGCTAAAAGACACTTAGAAACAGATTTAAGCGCTGTTTGGTTTTAATTTTAATTTTCAAAATAGAAGTCTTTAAACATAAGTAACAATAATTCTGTGAGTAAGAAGTATCTTTAACTTGTTACCAGTAAGCACACTTACTGTAAGTTATAACTGTTAACAATAAGCAAACAGAAAAAAGACTTTCATTATCTTTCAATTATAAGCCAAAATGCAATTTTGGTTTTTTTAAATGCCTCCTCATTTCCTTCTTCATCTTCTCCAAGTATTTGTTCTCTACAGCTTAATGTAGAGAACATGCCTTACTGCCCAGTACCACCAGGCAGAGTGGTTCAGAGACTTTAAACCCAACATAGCTTTGCTTGAGGGAGCTGAGGGGTCAGCAGAGCATGTGCTGCAGCAGATACAGGGCTCTGCTGCAACACTGGCTAATCACTCACAAGATGCTTTTCCAAAGAGGGACTTGGAGTGCACACTGTTTGCAGAAACACTACCAGCCCTTTTAATTTTGCTACGTATGACCAGAAAGCATTCCTGCTTGCATGCGTGCTTAGAAGTACATCTCGCACTAGAGAAAGCCAGGAGGCAGTGGGCTTATTCACTGCATTTTGTTTCTGATGAGGGTGACTCGCTTTTCTCCTTTTGCTTGTAAATTCAGAGTTATCGAGATCGCGGCCTGCCACTCTGCGCACACGTCGGCGGCCAAGACGCAGAGTGGCCAGGTGTACATGTGGGGCCAGTGCCGGGGGCAGTCCGTCACCTTCCCCCACCTCACCCACTTTGCCTGCACTGACGATGTGTTCGCCTGCTTCGCCACCCCGGCTGTCATGTGGCGCCTGCTCTCCGTAGGTGAGCTGAAATGCTTTCTTACTCTGACGCCTTCCAGATACATGGTTGCAGCTATCGGAAGCCTAAATGTAGTTTCTCACAAATATTTACACTGGGAAGTGTGGTCGTAATGGCGTGTTACATATGTGTAAGTGGTGATATGGAATTGTAAAGAATCGCTAAAGCCTGAGTGCTAAATAATTGTTTGTTTTAACGATGTGGCTTGTTTCTATGGGGAAATGCCTCAGGCTTGGGGAGGGGTTTTTTGTGCAACCTCTGTATGTGACTGTCCAGTGGCTCTGGGTGGAAAAGCTGAGTTTGAATTTGGAGATTTGAGGAAGCCATGCAGAACATTTAGGAACTCTAAGGCTTTCTTTTACGCCCTTATGTGGACTACTAAGAATTGAGGGATCCAAATTTGCATGTTCTGAACTGGGCACAAGAACTCAGTCTTATCACTTGGTCTTCTGAAGAGGTGAGTTGCTGGATCACAGATGTTTGATTAGCATCAAGATCTGTCTTGCCAGCCTTGACTAGAAAGAGTTAAGCATACAGCATTGGCTACCAGAGAGCTCATTCTTCAGCTACAATTCGGAATTTCAGCTACAACCATGATGATTTTCTAAAAAAGTTGCAATTATTTAGCACTCAGTTGTTGGGGTTTTGGCTTGGTTTGTTGAGGTTCTTTTTGTTGGGTTTTTTTTGTTTGTTTGCTTTGGCTTGTGGTTTTTGGGGTTTTGTTTGTTGTTGCTCTTCTTGGGGAGGTTGTGTACTTGTTTATTGTGTGTTTTTTTTGGGGAGGGTTGAGGTTTTTTGACCTTGACTTCTTGGTCCCTTTGGAAATAGTGCTACAACACTGAAGCAACATTGTACCAAAGCAGAAGGTGAAGCCTTACAGGAGGAAAGGGTTACTTTACTTTTAAACAAAACAAGTTTTAGATGCATTTTCAAAGCCACTTTTTCATATGTGCCAAGTATTCTTTCCAGCACCCTGGCACTATTCAGGACATCTGAGCAGGGCTTCTTTTGATGACAGAGGATAAAGGATGCCGGCTGTCAGGCCCTTGTCGTGTCTCCTGGGTTGTTTTTACTTAGGTGACTCTCTGCTGCTTTCAGTTGTGCCTTTTTGCACAGTCCAGGAGCTGAGGGTGACTGGCCTCTTCATCCTGTCCCACCCTGGCAGGCTGTCAGGACTGACTCACTATTATTTGTCATCTGATGTATGCATGGTGAGAATCCTCAGGCAGCTGAGTCCTGGGATCTTACATCTGCTGACCTCTGTGCCTTGGACATCTGCCATGCTTACAGCCCTTCTCTGTCCTTTTTAACATGGTTGGCCCACACCCAGGCACTCCCTGTGCCTGTGCCATTCTCTCTGTGTCTGTGGCAGTTCTAACATTTCTAATACAATTCTTAGCACTGGCTGCTAATGAGTTTTCTTGGCTTTGTGCCTTGTCAGTGCTCTTCATTGCCTTCCTGAGGATCTCCCTTCACTGCTGTAACAAATAAAAGCATCTGGTTTCTCTCGAAGAGTTTCAAAGCTGAACCTCACTATATTCAGATTTCCTCTGATGGCTGTAGAATTCAATTGCAGATGTGTCTTGATGGACATCTGGATTGCCAGTTAACTTTGAAGAAGAGTTTCAGCTGTGCATTAGTTGCTAAAATGCTTGCTTATTTAGCTAGCAGAAGTCTGAATAAATAAACCACACATTGTACAAAATAAGAACTTTACAGTATCATTGTCTCAGAAATACTTATTTTTACCATTACTATATTGGATTTCTTTTCCCCATTCATTTTACCTGTACCTACCCAAATTGTGTATACCTGACATTCTCTAAATGATATGCAAAATTACTGTGCTTAACAAAGTGTAACAGTATCAAAGTGTATTTGTGTGTTAAGCTTTTTATAGAGCTTGTGGAGAAGGTCTTTCCATTTCCAGCAGAATACTATTCTAATTTCTAGCTTGATAGGTTACAAGACCTAGTATTTATGTAATTTTCTGTAGAGAACAACTAATTACTGACCCACAAGATCTGTGTAAACCCATGATTTGTATTTATATGGTAAGAAGACAAAATGTTGTCACAGTTAAGAATGAGGTTTGAGGGTGGAGTGGGTTGTTGATTTTTTTATTACTATTAAAAAAGATGATTCTCTGAGGCTTATGTGATGGAGATTTGGATCAGTTCAGGAGGTGAAAAATTTGTATGCAGATAATGGATGACTTTTCAAAGATTCAAATAGATTAACTTTTGCTGTAATATAATGTCTTACCATGATAGCATTTCAGAAAATTTTATTAGGATTTTATTATTGATCTTTTGAGTATCTTCAAATAACTAACAGTTTTAATTTGATATAATTTACTCAGTAATGGTTGATAGCATTTTCTATCATATGGAGCAGTAAACTTCTGAGTCTGCTAATGTGGTTTTTTTCTGGCCTTATATTGATGAGTTAGAGGAGTGGAATTTACAGGTTTTTTAATAGAGATACTTGCTTGCAGCAGGAAACTAGAAAGGACTGAAAAAAGCTGTCCTTTCTTGGCTTTTCTGGCCCATAGAGAACACAGAGGCTGCTGGGGAGTTTTACTAGCCTTGAGATATATTTTTTAAGAGTGTTAATTGCTGACAGATACGCAGAGTATTGTAGTGAGAGATATTTGTATTGCTTACTACTTTATATAGTCCCCTATTTATTCTAGAGCCTGATGACCACCTAACAGTAGCCCAGTCACTAAAGAAGGAATTTGACAACCCTGAAACAGCAGACCTGAAGTTCCTAGTGGATGGAAAATACATACATGTTCATAAGGTTCTTCTCAAAATTAGGTAAGGAACAAACCTATAAATTGTATAAACTCAACTGTGTAGTGTAGTCCACTGTACTGAGTCTTCACTGCAAAAACTTCTTGACTTATTCTTAAAAAAATCCCTTTTACCTGAGCCAGGGATTCATCTGCTGTTCTTCACTCTTTGTAATTATTAAACATATTGCTCTACTACCTGATTTTCCATCACTTCCCTCCATCTGACAGTTATCCTCCTTAGTGCTCCTAAATGGCCTTGACCTTGATTTCCAATAACCTTTTTCTGCTGAGGAAAAGGCTCACTTCCTTCTGCTGTATTCTCAGTAGTTAGAATCAGTTTTTTCCTCCTTTATATGCATGGCTTCCTCCACCAGAATGATTTGAGGGGGTTGTGTGTGTTCTTGACACTTTTTCTTTCCACGGGAACTTTCAGTTGTTTCACCAACTTCTGTTGGTGCTATCTTGATAATCTTTTTTCCCCTTTTATGACAGATTTCTTGTTCTATGTATTTTAAACATTCTTATCAGTGAGTTTGACTTTTAAGATGGCTTTTTTTCTGTTTCTACGACTTTTTGCAAGTTACGGCCACTTTACAGTGAGATTTGACATAAGCAGATCTACAAAATTATCTCGTTATTTACATGCAGAGAGATTTATTTGTTACTACTGATGTGGTTTCTCTTGTGATAATCTTGAGACACTGCTTTAGATCTCTTCTGCTTTGCCAACTGCTTCTGCTTCATTCCCCTCATTGTTATAATATTTTTTTCTCTTTGCTATGTTTTTTCTCGAAATGCTTGGCTATCTCACTTAGCTTATCACCACTTTCATCTTCCTACTTTTGCTCCTGAGTCCTGTTAGTGCTTTCTTGTATATTACTGTGAAAATATAAAAGTCCTTATTAATTCTTGCCTGTCCTTGTTTTGTTGGGGTTTTTTTCTGCTCTCCTCTTACTACTCTGATTACCTGTATTACTTTTGTCTTCCCTTTGCTGGTTTCATTGCTTGTACATTACACTTATGCCTATAGTCCACCCTCTTCATTTGGAATGCCATGTGTTCTCCATCAGATACCACACCAAGTCTTGTGTATGTTGAAAATGTTCCTGAGGTTCATTGTTCTGATAATCAGACTATATGTAGCTTTCCCTTATTTCCTTTTTCTTGCTCTAATTTTCTCAGATTATCTGGCATTCTGTGAAGGAAATATGTCTGATTCTAAAATGGATTTACATATATGGTGTTACCAAAATACCATAAAGGAATAATGAAGCATCAGGCACAGTCTGTAAAATTAATGTTTTCTTTACTGCCATGGTGCAACTGGATCAAAGTATTTTAAAAGGTGTTTTGCAACATTTGTCCTCTTCTGGAGCACTGTCATGAAAGCAGTGCTGGTAGAAGTTCCTTTTCATTGTTTAGTTTTACTGCTCATGAGGGACTTCTTTCCACCTTGTTCTATTCCTGTTCTCAAACTGGGTCCCATTGTTGGTAATTATTGGCTGGCAGTGGTGGAGAAATGTCAGGGAGAAACAAATTCAGTGAGAGCAGCCTGAGGCCAGCACTGCCTGCAGGAACAGACATCCCAGTGCGCACGTGGGATTTACCAGCTCTGCATTCAGCCAGCCAGAACTGGGTGTCTGGGCTGTGTCTGCTGAGGGATTGTGACAGGGAGAGAGATGCTCCACAGGATGAGTCACTCCAAGATACTTTTCAGACTGGAGGATGTGTGCTAACCAATTTTTATTTTCATTTACTTATTAATTTTTCAGGGATCAATGTGTACCCTCTGACTTTTGTGTGGTGCCATTGAGGTACAGAGCATTCCCAAGGTCTGATCCATGCTGGATGGATAGCATGGTCACCACTACTTAACATGGGGCTCTGGGAAGCAAAACAGTGAGGTTCTGTATGCCTCTCCCAATGCCAGAATGTGGTAGAAGATGTGGCAGAAGCTAGATAATGGCTTTTCTTTCTTTATGAATTTGACAAGAGGTCCCATTATTTTATTAAAAGCCCCAAAATTCTAAGATAATAAAAATCTTTCAATAACCAGTAAAATGTGAAGAACCTAAGTCATTAGTTAAGTGATTATTTTTCATTTGGATTTAAGTGATGCTGTCTTTATGTTGTAGTTTTGTCTCGGAGAGATTAAAGGAAACCATCCTACTTTTTACAGGAAAGTTTGAGTAAAAGAGGAGACAACTCAGATGTGGGACGATTGCAAATTAGTGTAGTACAAAGAAGTATGATTAAATTGTGGTTGTTAAAGGAAAAGTTATCAGAAGTGGAAATGTTCAATTTTATCAAGAAAAATTTTGAAAACAATGCACATGTTGGGATGCTTTTTAGGGAACAGTAAGTTGCAGTGCATTGTAAATTATTGTGAACTGGAAGTGCAGATTACAGCTACCAAAGGGAGTGCTTTGTCCTTGTCTGTACCTGTCACAAAAGTATTCAGAATTGTAAGAAAAAGGTGATGAAAGATCTGTGAGTGAGATCTGTGATGAGAGTGTCTTTGCTTTCAATAATTTAATTCTTGAATGTAATGATTAATGCTAAATTTTGCATGGACTCTGACACTAGAATAAATAATATTTAAAATTATTAATAATTTCCCTCTTCATTAGGAAATGCTGGAGAAATCAGGGTCAAATCTTAGAAATGTCTAAGTTAATTGTAAACTTTTATCTGCTACGAGACAAGTAATAAAATTGATAGTTAATGTATAATGTATTTAAGAAGATAGCATCAAAACCAGGTGGATAATCCTTGTCGATATTCTAAGTAGAAATGGAGCCTGCTATAAAATATTAACCACAGAAATAAAATTCTGAATTATATATATCAGGCTTATAAGGCTTAAAGAAATGAATATGTTCAAAGCAAGAAATCATGCAGCTGAAGCTTGTGCTTGTGTATTTGCTCTGTTAGGACTGATTTATTTTTTTACCAACTTCTTGCTGCAGCTCATTTTTCAAGCTTTGCTCTTTACGGCGTACAATCTTTGTTCTTGTTTTGTAGGTGTGAACATTTTCGCTCCATACTCAATAATGATGATGAAATCATAGAAATGAGTGAATTTTCTTACCCTGTTTACCGAGCCTTCCTGGAATATCTGTATACAGACAACATTAGGCTCCCTCCTGAAGATGCAATAGGTATTTTTCATAAATGGAAATTACTCCAGATTATTGTTTTTGAAAAGTTCAGTCTATGTGTCATTACAGGGTAAGGAAAGCGAGGCTCGTTGATTTTGGTTTCATTAGCACTTATATCTTGAGTTTGGCATGTGTCATGAAGAAAGGATGCAGTAGCAGGAAACGTGCACAAGGAAAATGAGGGGTGGGCATGCAATGAGATCAAAGGTGAAAAGTTTTCAGAAAGAACTCATTGTTGCTCTTATTGAGAACTTTCTTTTATCTAGGAAGGCACAAATGCCATCCTGAAACTTTACTTGTTTGAGTAGCTGTAGTGATTCCTGAATGAAAAGGGAGCTCTTCCCTGCATGAATTTAAGAGGATGTAAGTCAGTAACTGATGTGCAGAAAGAACAAGAGAACAGAACACATGCATAGTAATAAAATGGTTGATTTTTTAAAAAGGTCTGTTAGGGACTTTAAAAAATACACACATCATCTAGGGAAAAAAACAGAGCAAGTCTTTGATTAATCCAGCCTAAAACAAAAGGGTGATTGATTAATTTGAAAAGACACTAATATATTTTATACCAGAATAGTTAAAGCTGTATAAATTTTCACAGGGCTGCTAGATTTGGCAACACTGTATAGAGAAAACAGACTGAAAAAGCTTTGCCAGCAAACAATCAAACAAGGCATTTGTGAAGAGAATGCCATTGCTCTTCTTTCTGCTGCTGTCAAGTATGAAGCTCAGGTAAGAACTTCTGTTCAGGTAACCAGTTGTTTTCTGAGAAGTAAAGCTGCCTAATGTAAACATGACTGTACTTAACTGATGAGGCATGATTACTGTAATTTCCCTTTCTGGCTTAACAAATGTTTGTTTTCCCCTTTTTAAGCTGTAAAATAAAAACTAAAAAACCCTCAGTTTAGTGTTTTCTTCCTGCCCTTTTGGCTTGCCTCTGTGAGTCAGGGTTCTTAATCTGCTTCCTTCCTTGTCATGCAGCATGGCAGGGCATAGCATGCAAATTTCTCGTTGCCATTTACATCTCTGCCTTTGGATTTAGCCCCTTCACTCCCTGAGTTCTCCACCTGATCATTTTGTCTGCTAGTATCTGACGCAGTCAATCTGGTGCTGACTTTTACGGGCAGTGGGAGAATTTACCTGTAAAGTTCCTGCATATTTACACTTGTGCTTTTATAAAAAAATCCACTTTAGCAGTACTGTTTACAATGAGTTATGCTGATGTGCAACAAATTACCTATTGTTAATACTTCTCCCATATCCTGTCATCTGGTCTGCCCTTGGTTCTGGAATGAGTCACTAGCACTCAACCTGTTACATGTGCTTTTTTGGTAAACAAATACTTTCAAAGATATTTTCCTTTTCTCATTTTCTTGGTGCTGTGATGATTGTGGAAATAACTGCATGGTAGGTTTTATTATTCAAAAAGTCTGCTTATGTATTTTAGATGTAGGGGACATTGCTATAAATACCTTTCAGGTGTGGGAGGCAAGTAGAAGAGATCGAAACTAACACTGAGTTAAAAATGTTCTAGTAGTCAGTGCTGTATGGAGACAGGAAGCTGCAAGAGATTAATTTGTGTAGGGGTTGCAAAGAGGAGGCTGGAAGTCAGTGAGTTCTGTGCACTGAAAGGGATAACAAGAGGTTAGTAGATAGTGAGATGACAAGATGACAAGTTACAAGGCATTTGTAACCCAGGTATCAGGAACAGAGGGCATGGATGGCTGGGGCAAAGAGGAGTAGTGCTTTCAGTGTGCTGAGCTGATACAAGCTCAGTATAGCAGGGAAAGCTCTACAGGAAGGCATGACCCAATGGTTTGGTTCTCTTAACAGCAGATTTTTCATTAAAAACTGATTCTGTAGTTTCTCCTCTTAGAAGTTTTCCAAGGTTTTTGAACATCTTCAAAGCAGAAGTATAGTTGGTTGATCTGTAACTGGTGAAGTAGTTAAAGAGTAGTTGAAAATATGTTTAGGTGTGTTGTGAAGTAGTAAAACTAGTCTGGACAAAATACCAGAGTTCATAACACCTGAGACACAATAAAAGGGATTGGGTGTATAACTGAATACATGTTGTCCTCCTTTTCCTTCTATGATTCAGTGTTTTTCTCTTTCAAAACATGTAACAGTTTAACACAATTGTCTGATGATGAATTGGCTCACCTGCCCTGGCTGCAGCATGTGCCAAACTCAAGAGTGTATCGTTGCCCTCCTCCCTACACCCACAGCTCAGAAAGGGATGGAAGTGTGGCAAAGGTTTCTTTGTCAAAGACATGGGGTCAGCCTCTGTCTATAATCGTGGAACAAACCAGGATCTTCTAGTGTACTACACTAATATAGTAACTCCTGGTTTGAGAACCATGTGCAGTGTGTCAGGACTTAAGTAGAAAACTGCTAAAAGAAGGATTATAAAAGAGGGCTTATATTTTGGAAGTTTGAAAAGATAGAATTCCATTTTTTGTCATTAAATGTGAACACTGCAAGTGAAAGATTATAGTTGTGTGTGCCATTGACATTGCAGATTAAATGAAGACTGACTTGACTACTGTATGCATCTGTTAGGATTTAAGACGCATGAAAATACTTTTTCCTATCCTCAGAAAATACAAAGAGTTTCTGCTACAAGTTTATTTTAAAGCATATTTCTCATATACACTGTAGCAAAGTTTAGACCAATCATCTTCTATAAAACAAAATAAAAAAGACAGTGTTTTTTGAAACTGCAAAATGAGTGACCAGGATTCCCTATAATCTATGGTTCTTTTCATACCAGCACCAGAATAATTAGCTGCTGATCATTTTAGCTAGCATAAAAGTTCACACATTGTCTGTAAAGCAGCTCAGGTTCTGACAGTACCATTTCAGAAGTCTGCTGGAACTTAAGACATCAATGTCTTTGATTGTGTACATTTTTTATTTCCTCTGGGTTTTTGCTTCTTCTAGTCTCATTCCTTTTCTACTTTCCCAGTAGTTGTTGATGAGAGATACTTGCTATACCATATTTCTTCTTTAAGGATATTTTGTGCTTTAGTTTACACTTTTGTTACATATTGAAACACAGAACCTAAGGAAAAGTTTTCAAAAGGAAATGCACAGGAAGTCTGATGAGTACTTTCTACTATTAATCCCAGGCAGCAATGTTTGTGTAGTTAACACAGAATCAAATTGGCATGGGTTATTCTTTTTTTGCTGTAACCCCTGAAGAGTTTATGGATCTATTCTGACTTCCTTGCTGCTGACTCCAGCTTTGGCTGCAGAAGGTAATTAATTTTTCTTCACAGCAAGTTGTTGCATAGGTCCCAAATAAAGGAGACTGAGCCAGTGCATGGAGAGGAGGATTGCCACTGTTGTGAGGAGTTTGAGTGGGAAGAATTTGCTGCGTGCAGTCCTGGTTGTATGGCTTGATGGCTTGTACCCATCCTGTGCTGAACAGCTGAGCATCCTCTTACAGCGAGACCAGGACAAGACAGAACCTTTTGTGCTATCTGGGAATGCCATTATACAATTCCTATGTTTTCCATGAAAGACATATGTATCCTAACATGCAGGTTGTGTTCAGCAAGCATCATCACACTTTTCATTGTATTTTGCTTTTATTTCCAGCATGACCAGCATATATGCTGTTTTTCACAGGAGCTCTACTGAATGCAGTGCAGAGAGGATAAGAAGGGAGTTATTGATGCTCTAGTAGCTCTGTCTGGGGCAATTTGATGGTTTCATCTGTTGGTAACTTTTCTAATGAATGTGTAGTAAATTCTAGTAAATGTGATGGGTGTTCCAGAATTGATTTAGGTGACTGCTCCTGTTTTCTCAGAGGGGGTTTAATTGAATAGGTTGTATGAAGAAATTTCATCCTATCATTTGTGATCTCATCAAAAGGATTAGAAAAGGTATTGATAATGGGAACAATCTGCTATATGCTCTGCTAATTAAACGACAGATTTGAAACAAAATAATAATGTTAATAATTTTATCAGTCATTCATATTACAAATTACTCAAATTTGTTCCTAGGACTTGGAAGAATTTTGCTTCAGATTTTGCATAAACCATTTGACTGTTGTTACACAAACTCAAGGCTTTGCAGACATGGACCATGACCTCCTGAAAAACTTCATTAGCAAAGCCAGCAGAGTGGGAGCATTCCGAAACTGAGGTCTGACTGCTCCCAAGCTGAAGAGCACGTCCTCTTCCCTTCTGGAAATACTTCTCCTTTGGAGAACTTCTCCACGGTCAGAAGGTGCAATGGTTTGGAAAGAAAGTCTCGGTGTCCATCAGCTTACAGAGTGTGTAGAAGTCCACTAACATGAAGGCTTTGTTGTAAGGATGGCTTCAATGTAGATGTGTGGTGATTATTCATTGCGAACGGCCAGAATGTAACACAAAAATCTAATGTAGTACCTAACCTTTCCCACACAAAGTCAAGCAAACTAAGCTTGTCATTATCTAGTCTGTCTAATTCTATTTTTTTTAACAGTCTGTATTTGGATTGTATGGGACTGTGACCTGTTTGCTGCTAAGACTTTCATAGTGTACTTTTGTTTCAAAACTCAGTTAATATGGCATCATAGCTTCCTTTTATAATCCAGTGAAGATACAAACTTGTTTTTCTGGACAAATGGTAAAATAGCCTAAGTTCTTTACAATGAGAGGCTTTCTGATTTGTAGGAGGGTATGTCTCACTTGGTGTTTATTTGGAGTTAATTTATGATGAGCTTCAGCAGGATATTATGGTTTTGAGTTCCCAGCACTTGTCTCATTGTTTAGCCAGAATGAAAAGGATCTCCCTTTCCATTATACCAGGCATGGTCCCTGGCATCCCAATGGAAGCACTCACCAAGTTTGTCTGGATGTGAATTGTCACACTGTGAGTTTTACTACTAAGAAAACTACCTAGTTACAAACCCAAACAAGATTTCATGAAAAGGAAGTTCTGCTTGAGGCTTATTTTCTCCTGTCTTACTGTCTCTCCTCAGACAGATCAGCTTCAGAAAAATGGAGAAAAAGGTGATTTTGAAGTGGTAACTTCAAATTAATTAAATTGTAAGAGTGAACTAACACTATATTCTAGATGGTGATAAATGTATCTTGTCCAAATACAGCATTTCAGATTCTCCTGTGGTCAGAGCTGCGAGGTGACCACACCACTTTCCTGTCAGGGCTGTTCAGGAGAGGAGCTGCCCTATGGACATGCCCCTCTCCCAGCACTGATCATCGGTGGCTAAGGTAGAGCAGATGCTTCATTCCTAACTGGCTGAAGTGAATTAAGGTGAAAAACCCCACCCAGTGCTGCACAGAGGGAGGTTTGCCCCATTACAGAAGATATGGAGCTCATGGAGCATTTACTTGAATTTTCTAACCGATAACTGTGAATTAACGCTGAGAATTTGAGATTTTGGCTGAGTAAAGTGACTTCAAGTGCCTTTTGCAGTATTTTACGAATGGGGAAGACAAAAAGCTGGATGTCCAGGCTCAGTACACTAATATAATTATGTAAGTATTCATGCAACCTTCCTGCAGGTCCCTGCTGTGCCACAGCATCCTTCAATGACCTTTTCTAATCCTCAAATGTGTTTTCTAAGAACTTAATTCCCTTAAATTATCACATCTTTCATATCTAAATAGCTGTTCTTTACTATATTGGAGGCTCACTTCTCAAACAGTCCTGTTCTTTGAGGAAGAGTAGGAGGAAAAAGAGCAGCACATACTCAGAAAAGGAGTAGTGAGTAGTACCGCCTTCACCCCAGGCCCTTTGGGTGAGAGTGGAAAGGTGAAGCACACAGGTAGCATCATTTAGGAAGAAGGTGATGAGCAAGTATTCTAGAAAATGCTGTAGTAAATACTTTCTTGTGTTTGAGACATTTGCCTCAGACTCTCATTAGAAATATGTTGCTGCTAACAAGCACATTCTGTCACCCCCTCAGCGATGACTACGACTTCCTCCAGCAGTGTTAGGTCCATTCTTAGCAGCTGTGTCAGTATTTTGTATTCAAACAGAAGTGGTCAAAACCTTTCCAATGCATAATGTAGATTCATCAAAAACACAACTTCGCTGGGGGAGATCAGTTTTGGTCAGTTTGCGTTGAGAAATACTTGACACCAGCACACAGACAGAGGTTACCGCAGACACTGAAAGTGTCACAGTAGGGCACAACTTCACTGCCAACCCTGTGTGCTCTAGCCCAGCACTGATCATACCAAAGCATGGGCACAAGGGATTCTATGTAAGCCAAGGCTGCATATCCCTGGTTAAGCCTGAGATGCCAGATTCACCTGCCAGCATTTCCTTAAGGGTAGCAGTGCATGGAACGAGGGCGTACGACCACATCCCAGCCTTAGGGCAGCAGCTGGCACCAGCCCCTGTCCCACCCACCCCAATGGCATCACAGTGGCACACTCCAGTCTCACTGGGAAATGGAACCAGCTGGGCTCCTCCACCTCTGGTACTGGCTTGTAGTGGTCATTCCAGCTTTCCTAAGGCGTGTAATTATGAAAGGTCTCTCAACACATTTGTGTTGTTTTAACTCAGAAGAATCAGACAAAAACTATAAATGTGAACTGATGGGGGGTTTTTGACTCAACATCTGATCAAAGACCTCTGGCTCTCTGGGGACATTACTGCATGGAATGATAGCATTGGAGGGGAACTCCACTCTCGTCCATTAGCTCAAGTTCATAATGAAGTAGTTGAACAGATTGCAGCTGAAATGGCATGCTGCTTGGAACAAGACATTTTTGGCTTAAGAGAACCAAGTGTCATTTTTTTCCAATTTACTTCCTTCCTGCTCATTATTTCCAATCAACTGTACAACATTAAAGCCTACTTGCAACTGCAGAATAATTGACAAAGCCTGCAATTTTGAGAAAAAGCATCTCCGGACTGAATGAGAGTGAATGAGAGTGTCAGCATTGGCTTTTAGTCTGTATCACCTGACCCAGATGTGGTAGTGTAACATTCATAGAAACATTATTTATTTAATTTTTAAATTTTTGCTGCATGTGTTAAAAAAAACTCTCACCCTTACATGGTTACATGTGGGTGCATGGATGTAAATATGTGCTTGAAAACCAACCATGGGACATTTCAGAAAAAAAATAGAGAGATGGTCTGTAACAACCTTGTGTTTGTGGATCTTGCAGGTTAAATACTTAATACTGTTCTGTTTAAGGACACCACAGACAAAAGGTATTTATTAAAAAGTGAAAATTTGGTCAAGCAGAAACTGTGTCTGGGGTTTAAATAAAGAGCAATGTTCTACTTTCCAGAAAAAGAAATTACATGGGTAGGATCATTTGAAGATTCTCCAAAGTTACTGAAGCTAAAAGCCAGCACAGCACCATCATCAAGTACCTACCAGTAGAGTTTTGTTACAATGCTTGGTAATTATGTAAACTGCTGTTTTTATATGACCGGAACACTTTCCATGGGCTTTCCTTGTAAAACAAAGCATTTATTTGCCCCATAGAGGCAGGATTCCTTGGCCACCACCCAATGGTGTAGAAAGTTTACAGCCTGAACATAAATGATTTTTTTTTGTTTCTATACAAACTTACTTGGTTTAATAGACCATTAATAAAAATGCCATAATATTTGAAACAATTTGAGTGGGATTTTTTCCTTTCTTTTCAATAACAATGAAGAAAGTTTGATGCTTGTAGATAGACGTGACTATGTGTGGGGGGGAAAAAGATACAGACCAGAGAGTATTTCAGAGGTTGCTTTGAAGGCTGTGTGTTCTTCAGGAAAACACTGTCACCGGGTAACACATTTGTAAGCTGGAGAATTTCTTCAAGGGTATTTCCACCTTTCAAAGAAATCAATGCTGTGGTGACTTAATATAAAACTGTGATTAATAAAATGATCCTCAGAACACCAATCATTGTTTCTTAAGCAAATGTATATTATGACCAGCTTGTTACATTTTAAAATATTTCAGCTTGTACTGTGTGCTGGTATCACACAGCCATGATCTTCTCCAGCCAGCTGCTTCACATTGATACAGGTGTCTTCCTGTCTAGCCTGAAAATGTGCATTTACACATTCCCTGTGGGTGCTCTGGTGCCTGTGAGGAATGTTTAGTACAGCCCCTCTGCCCGAACACTGCCTCAGCACAAAACTCTTCACTTGCAAGTCCAAAGGAAGGGAGGAAGAAATAAGCTCCTATGACATGTAAGAACAAACAGCATTCAGAAATAGTGGACAGCAGGAAGAGATTAAGATATAAAACATCAAATGAAGAAGCTGGGAGTCAGCTCATCCATCTTCAGATAGCTACACAGCCAAGCCAATAGATTCAATTCCCTTAAGCACCAATGAATAGAAACAGGCCTTTAAAGGATGCAATTTGCCTGACCTCATCTTACACCCAGGGCTTCAGCTTCCTACAGAAATTGATGCTTGGTGTTAAGCACCTAAAACAGCCATCACATTTTGTGCCCAGCTTCTGCTGTGATTCCAGATTATTTTTTTTTCCTGGAACAGTTTCAATATTCTAGGCCATTTTAGTATAGCAAGGTCTCAATCTAAGAAAAGCGCTGTCAAACACAGTAAGATTTCCGTATCTAATAAAAAGCCATTAGCTTCAGTACATATTTATTCGGATAGGTACCATATAAAATCACCTAATAAAAAAATCAGAGACCATAAATCCTTTAAAAGCTATTTTATTTATCTTGAAAGGCGAGAAACTGATTAGTTGTATAAAATAATATTGTACATTTGATGTAAAGCCTTCAGTCTGTTTGAACAAAAAAAAATACAGTGTCACAGTAAAGAAAGAATGAGATCTGTTTAGATATTGGACTCTGTATCATCCCTCTAGCCAAAGGACTGCTGTAACAGAGCTTACAGTCAGTGCACCCCAATGTTAACATATATCCTGTTTCTAAAACTGCAAAAAGTGAGAAAATAAACATAAGGTACTCTGGAAAGTTCTGTACATTTTTCAGTAAGAAAGTTGAAGCCATACTGAGTCTAAAAAAACCCCTTAATATTATTTTTAAATTAATTTACAGTTTTTGCTGCTCGTAGAAGTTTTAGTAGTTCTAGGGTTAGCTTTAAATCAATACAAGAATGGTTCTTTAACACAACTTCCTACTCTAAGTACTCCAGGATCAGCTAAACAATCTGTAAATAAGCTACCTGGAAGACACTGGTTTAAAATGCTTGTGTCGTGAATAGCATACTTTTCTACTGTACCTGTTCTTAATTTAACTAGCTGCAAAAGCTAAATTTTATAAAAATGGGTAATTTTAAAGCAAGACAATTTATTTGTTTATATTTTAATTAACTGCATGTGCTTTTATTAATTGGCTATTTTAAAAAAACTTTGCTGTTGCCAGAAAAGTTCCAGTATCTGAATGAGTAACTTACATCTTTTGTATTTACAAAAGACGAAAAAAGTACTGGACGGTTTTGTTTGTGTTTTTTGCTAGTTGCAACCATTCACAAGTTGCCTAGTGAACTGCCTTTTCAGTAAAGGCAGATGGATTTTCCCAACGTGGGTTCACCATGTTCAGGTTTTTGCAACTGCTGCAGTAAGGCAAATGGGAGATGCCCTGTGCTTTTAGAGACCAGTCTGCTCTTACCTGAAACTCAACTGGAGACACTGAGCTTCCAGCTATTTTTCAAGCTGTTTGGCTTGGCTACAATTAGGTGAAAATTTGAAGAAATCAAGAAAATTCTACATCATTAGAATTCTGAAATCTTGTCTGTGCTAGGTATGGTTTAGGTTTGTTGTTCTGTTTGGTTTTTTCTTTAAATACTTGAGATTTTCCAGGATAAGAAAGAGCACATCAGTTACTCTGCATATGGGAAGAAGCTTCAGCTTCTGGGAAGATTCAGTGTGGGATTCTGGGATGAATCTCTATGATTCATGAAATCCAAACTGAGGGACAGTGTAACTGCCCTCCAAAATGACACTAGGGTGAGAGCTGGGGAAGCAAAACTACAAAATGCCTAGTATTGGTTTCAGTAGTAAGGCTACAAAGTGAGTTCACTTTGAATTCATGTTGTACTTCTGAGGTGAGGCCCCTTCCCTGCAAGGCCCCCAGCTGCTGTCCAGATTAATTTAATGGAAATTTGATGTGCTAATTATGAACAGAGACAAAACTCTTTGCAGTAATTGGCTCACAATTTTCAAAATTTGCAAGTAATGAAAATCTAAAAATTAAATCTAAGAAACAAAATTAGTGCATTTCATATAATTCTAGCTAACATTTAATCTTTAGACATAACAAATTCAATCCAACGAGACTGAACTGGCTCAAATCAGTAATGCTGCAACAGGAAGTTCAGACACTTTCCAAGACTTTTTGAAAATCCTCAAAAAATATATAAATTAAATTCAGTGGCTTACATTGTATATATGCTACATCATAAGGCAAAGTATCATGAAAAACATTTAAAGTACAAATGCTTTCAACTAGCAGTTTGGAATAAAAAGCAACTAAAAAGGCAACTCTATTAATGAAGGCTGTAAAACAAAAACAATCTTAAGAGGGCTGGTAGTGCAGCCCCTGGTCCTGAGAAAAATCTCACTTTTCTTCACTGGCTGAGGTATCATTTCCATCATTCAGCTTCTGCTTTTGCATTCTTGTTCGAGTAGATGCTACAAGAAAACCCAACAAACAAAAAGAATGAAAGACTTTCTTCATAATTACTTTGGACTGATTACTGGAAAGATTTGTAATGAGTCAAGGGATAGAAGCACATTATTCTATTATAAACAAACCAAATTCCTCATTATAGGATGAACACCTAATTTTGCGCTGTTTCAGCCATTCTTGCTCAATCTTACAGATCTTATGAAATCCCTTACACCTGTTCACTCCAGTTCTCATTGCCTCTGTCCTCTCACTTTGTCCATTTCCATCCTCCAGGCGGGCAGATGGTCTGTGTCACATAGGGAATCTCGCCTTATAGGCAGAGGCTGAGCAGTGCCCACATCCCAGAGCCAGCCTGCCCAGGAATGCCTTTTCCCCTCAGTGGCACACACCACTGGACATGAGACAGGGCTCGCCTTCTTAAACTCTGCCATAAGTAAACACTGAAACATTTTCCCTACCTTAAAATAAAGGAGAGGTGCCTGGATCCACACTCATACCTATCTTGATGAACAATGGGCAAATCTGCTCAGCTGCAGAGCTCATATTCTCAGAGAATGCCTGGTCAGGCCAAGTGTGCTCCTCCTCATGAGTGAAAAATACAACTCAGATGTGGGGTTGGAGCCATTTTGCTAGATTTGAGTTTCATTTCAAAACAGAAAAGTGATCCTGTAAGATCTGAAAGAAATGCTGACCCACAGTAGGAAAAAAAGCAGTCTCAGACATTTCCCTATAAAAGCAAAGCAACAAAAACCCTACATATGGTTTTCCTGTGTAAATAAATTTCCATTTTGTAATCTGTATTTTCAAGATTATATGCAGCAAGTACAAAAACTAAGCAAATTACCCAAATCACATCGGTGTTGAACAATGTTTTCATCTGAGTGGGCCCAAACTCTCTCATCCAAGGCACTCAGTGCTGTGCACATTATGAGAAAAGTAATACTCACTCATTTCTGCAAGCTTTTGTTGGAATTTTGACTCCTGGGGTAGGTGTTTGCTACAGAAAGAAAGCATAAGGTTAAGTTAATAAAATTAATAAAATTAAGTTAATAAAATTAACTTTTTAGCTTCACAACCTAAACTTTAAATCAAGGGAGGTCGCTTTTTGACATCAAAGGATGTAACTGAGGAGCTTCATGCTTCCATCTCTTATTAGATACAGCAGCTAAAGCTCCCAAGTTTAACACCAGATTATCAGGAAGAAGTTAGGATGAAGGCCCTGAGAACCCAATATATGCAAGATCTCTGGAAAGCCCAGGACAATCTCTCACCTTCCATCTGCCTCGTCTTGCCCCTCTATATCGAAGCGCAGCCTCTTCAGTGGCTTCGGGGCAGCAGCACCTACTTCTGCACTGCGCTTCAGCTGGCCCTCACTGTTGCACAACATCTGGTTTATTTTTTGAAACTTTTCAGAAGTCTGAAGTGACAAGAAAATAGGGAAAGAGTTGTCCATAAATCCTGAAACCACTCCAACTTTCCAAATTATCCACAAAAAATTAGGAGTTCTAAAACTCTGGAGTTTCAAGAACCCTTATCTCGTGCCAAAGCAACTAAAATAAAAGGCAACACATTTTGAAGGTGAAGTCTGGATATTTGGAAGGAGTTAACAGAACTTGTATTACATTATACTATATTAAATCAGATACACTCATTGGCCTGCTCTAGAGATGTGAGCAGGCTATGCCATTCCTCCAAAAGTTACATGCATTTAAGAACAGGCATCAAAGATGCTAAAACTCACCCCAAATGACTCTCCAATTGACACCAAAATTCTGCCAAATGAAGAAGAGAAGTTTAAGCTATATTTAACAATGACAGAAACACTAAGTTGCATGGGTTAGCACAAAGTATTAACAAGGTCTCTTCCTCTCTCTCTCTACATTAACAGTGCAAATCCATACTGTGCTTTACTGTGTTGAGACATTTTTCTTTGAGCCAGTGAATGTCTAACCACCAAATCAACTGAGTTGCTCAGATAAAAAAGAAATTGTGGCTTGAAAGAATCAGAGGCCCCCATAGTCTGTCCTGTATCAGCAGGAAGACCCTTCAGCGCTGGGTACCCAGACAATCATCCTCTCATTTCTACCTTTAGATGTTTGCTAATCAAAAATCATGCAGGACTTCTACCCTGAATACACAATAACATTTAAACTGTTGTGCACAGTAGGACTCACTTGATCACAGTCTGAAAAGCCACTGGAAACTGATATATCTACTGTCATATTCATCTGCCAAGAACTAGTAACAAACAGTTTGAAGTGTTCTGTTCAGCCAGCTAAACAAACATTTTGTTACAAAAAAGTATTTTCCTTTTAAAGAAGCCTACAAAACTCATCTGTGTTTTTCAGGAGTGTGATGCAAGGTCAAAGCCACCAACATTTAAGCAACCAGGTCAGGAAACTCCTCTTTGGTGGGGGGGTAAAAAAAGAGAAAGAAACCAACAAAATACCTCCTTGAGTACAATAGGAAAGCACTGGATGATGCATAAAGATACAAATACAGGATAAAAACTACTAATCAGAAATCATATGATAGGCACAGACTACTGACAAACTAGACTGTGCAGTTTTCCAATTTGCTTGCACTAAAATCCCCCAAATACCTTAAATGTAGTCAAAGAAATAGTTGTCAACAACATACCTAGACCTTGGAGTCATCTTTGTGGGTGACTGAAACCCATCTGAGAACTTGTATGGGCTCTTCAGAGGTGAGATGTAGATGTTATTACCAGCAGAGACACGCCGAGGAGAGTTGGAAAACTGGTAAGGACTGCGAGGAATGTGTGGTATAGGTGACAGAGTGGGAGGCTGTAAAAATAATAAAATAATAATACAGTTTTATTGTCTATCTATTTCTAGTCTATTGAATAATGAACAGAGCTAATGGCTTACCCTGCTGGAAGCATACTGCAAAATGTTTGTTTTCAGCTTCTGCATAAACACCAAGTTGTAAAAGACTATGATGGAGTCGTATTGTTCTTCCCGGATAAGAACACGTTTGAAAGTCTGCACAGGGTGAGAAAATCATACACAGATTAAAAAAAAAAGAAGAATGAAATCTTTACATTTGACAAATTCATAAAGTCACCCAAAGTCTTTTTTAGATTAAGAGCCACGATGGCACATGGGTTGTATGCAAGCCATTGTAACTTCTCTAAACTGCTGGGGATTTTTCCAAATATGCTTGAACACCAGTACAAGCACCTGCTTCCTTAACTGGCAGCTCCTTGGTGTGAACACAGTTCTAACATCTTCCAAATTTAAGAACTATTTGCTTTCACACACATGGGTCAAAAAGTCTAGACTACTGTGCATGCCTTGGAAGGCTAAAAAACTCATTATTGACCTGATGGGGATAAAATAGTTCTATCGGCTTGGAGACAAAAGTCTGGAGTTTAACCAAGATCCACAAATACACTATGAGAAATTCTGCCACTGAGAGGATGCTACAGTTCCATTAACTGGTAAGGGCTTTTCTATTGATTTCATTAGTGTGCTGTGCAAAAATTTCAGTACATTAAAGCTCCTGTGAAGAAAGGAACTTCTTCATGTTAGAATTAAGCCTGCAGCTTTAATACATACGAAGCTATTTGATATAGAGCCGTACATCTGTATTTGTCATCAAACCATGTTTCTGCTGAAAGCTTCTGCAGAAAGTCATCTGTTTCTCTTCCCTTAATGCTCCATGGAAGTTAAGACAACTCATAAAGAAATCTCTTTTGCTTTTGAAAATTCTATTAGCTCTAAACATATATTTTTAATCTAGACTCCAAACACACTCTTAACCTGTTGTTGCATACCTTTCAAAAGATGGAATGAAATTTTTTTTCTGAGGAGAGTTCCCAAACTACTTACGCAAGAAGTTTAAAAGAGATATTTAGTATTAGAGTCAGCTTTCTCCTCCACAAAGTGAAGATGCAGTGAAGCAGAAGTTTTCTTTCGTACGTTCAAGTGTAGTTTATTTTGGTATCAGGGGAAAATAATTCATTTTTAAGATTTTTACAGAGGAGTAACATTTAAGAACTTCCATACCTCTTGATTTGTGTTGCAAAGCTCCTTGTATGCTGAAACTATTATTTTAAATCGAAGATCTACGTTCTTTACTTTGCATATGCCATACATGGAACACATCATGATCTAATAAAGAAATAAGACAAGACAACTGAAAATGCAGCAAATTAATCCAGCTTTTTCATTTCAAATTAAGAAGTAAGCTTTCTGTTACTGATTGTGTTCTATAAACTAGCAAGCAACTCTACCTCATAAAGACTTCCACAACATCAGTCAACATAAAGCTACCTCCATTTCTATGTGACAAACATAACTGGAGCAGACAGTACCTTCTCAAACTCATACCACATGCTGCAATTTTATGGCAGAATAACGAAAAATTTATCAGCCACACATGTTCTCTTCCCAAAGAAAATCCCTACATTTTTAAGCAATTATTGATTTTTGTTATTTTGAAAATAGCTGAAAATGGTATTTGAAGGTGCCATATTAAGTAATTGCCAGTGCTTAAAAAAATGAGATCTCTTGATGAGATGTTCAGGAGAGTCTTTTTAGACTTTTTTAAATTGTTTTGTCCATGTTACCTGGTCCAGGTGCCTGTCTCTCATTAGCTCATACTCATTTTGCAGCGTGTGCTGGAAGAGGGTCCAGATCAAGGGCTCCAGGTCAGGATGTTCAGAGAGAAGGTGAAGGAAGAGGGTATGGAGTCGACGATAGGCCAGTAGGTACACTTCAGAAACAAAGAAAAACAAACTGAAATCGTTGTAACAGGAATATACAAGATGAAAGGAATGCAATGGAGGAGGAATAGCATTGGACTGTTAACTGTCTCCGATTAAAAAAAAACTACCAGAAATAAAAGTGAAGGTAATCAATGCCAGGCTCAAAATAAATTGATAAGGTTTTCACACAAGAGACAGTGGACATATAAAAGCCACACCAGACTACGCTGCACACGTGTGTCCATGTCAATTCAAAAAGGGCCTGAACAAGCACCTGGAATAAGAATGTGCTGAGAGTTACTAAGCTCTTCTGCTAAGAATCTGCTAGATTTACAAAGCAACAACAACACAAAAAGTTCAGAAAACCCCCTAAGCTGGTCAAAGATAAGCCTGGAAAAGCACCAGCCATGTCTGCCCAGTTGTTCAGTTTCACATGAAATCTCTTTATGGTCACTGCTGAGAAAAGGATGCTACAACAGAAGAACCCTCTGAGCTCCTATGGACATTCTTACAGCCAGGATAGGGAAGGTTTCCGTTTGAACTCATGGAGTGCAGAGTGAACACAGAAACCACCTGCTGGCACTATTTTGCCCTTTCTTCCAAGGGTTTGCATGGTGTTCGCTACAGATTCTACAACAAACTTTTCAGAAATGCTGAGTGCCAAAACCCCAAAAGGATAAAAAGCAAGAGGTAACTTTGCAGTGTCAGCAATGCAGAAGGAACAAACCTTTCTTGTAGAACAGAGAGAGGGAGGTAGATTTCTGCGGTTTCTGCGTTTGGGGGATCACAGCAGGCTGAACATCTGGAGTGGAAGTAGCACCTAGAGGAGGTCCAGATGCCTTCTTCTTAGGAGATTTCACAGGAGAAAGATAGCTGGAGGTTAAACATATATTAAGTATTTAACATCACAGGATGAAGGATTGCAGGAACTCTTCCCTCTTCCCCATTAGAAGAAATAAATTGCTATTGTGTCCTGTTATCACCAACACCTGATACAGGGACTCGTTTATTCCTATGCAAGTAATGTAACAGTTTACAATTACAAATTTGATAGGGCTGTGGAAAAATATTTCAGCATTTGATTTAATTTTTTATGTAGAATAAATATCTGCAAATACAGTGGTTTAACAAAACCAAGCCTAAGAAGTAGCAAAACAGAATACAGGTGGATTTGAATATTAAGGGTGGTATCAACTTCACATCTTCCTAGACCTCAGGTATTCACTTACAGATCTGCAGCAGTGTGGTTATGCTGGAGGGGCATACTGAGAGAAGAAGTGGGTTCAGGCTGATCACTTTGGCCTTCTCGCTCTTTTGACTGCTTGATAAGATCAAACAGAGGCGACCCCTGGAAAAATTACAGGAATCCTGCATTACACTAAGAACAGACAACAACTCTGAATTAATTTTGTTCCTTCTCTAAAACCAATCACCGAAATGTGAACCTTGACAGAAGATTAAAATTTTGAAGTAATTCAAAACACTAATACTTTGCAAGATAAATTTTAAACATTTAACTCTGAGCTAACACTTTTTTCCTGTTTCAGCAGCAGTCCATTAGATAAAGGTTAACTGCAGATTTGAGGTGGTCATATTAGTTGTATTCTAGAGTCCCTTACTACTTCCTATGAAAGCCATTTCTGAAAAGAAAAGCAATCAACAAGAAAACACATAAAAGGTCACATTTCAAAAAACACACAACAATACAAACAAGAAATCCTCCCAATGCCCCTAAAAAATTCAAAACCAAACCAACCAACCAAAACCTAAAAAACCCCACCAAAAACAGTTATAGGAAATCTCAGCCCATTGGTGACTGAAAGTTACTGCTGTACCTACTGTCAATCCATTTCTGCTACATCTACCCAATATTTTACATTTGGTAGTATATAAACCACAGTCACTTAACTGTACTGGGGACTATTTAGTGTCTGCAGTATCATATTCCACAGCCACCTCTGGAAAGAGTTAGAGTGACTCTGGATACATCAGGTCTCTGCCCTCAAGGCCCAAAGTGAACCCCATTTTGATGTGAGGCTAACTGTAAGTATTTTAACCAAGTCCTCTTGAATACATCTGAAACTAAGAGCTCAAGGTAGGAGGTGATGCAGAGAGAATGCAAGTGGAATGGAGGAGGTTCTGGCTCAGACCACATCAGCCCTTCTGCTGATGTTAGTAATAAACAGCAGTCCTGCAAACCCCCTATCTCAGCCTGCCTGCGTGTCACACACAGTGTAGAATTATGCTGAGGCAGCAAGACTACATGAGAAAATATTTTTACACCATATTCATAAATAAATTTGAAAGCACAGGGTTGATTGCTTCTGTTTGTTTTATTTTCTTTAAACAGGAGACTCATCCTTGAGTACAATATTGCCTCTCAGCAGTGCAGCATCAGAACTCCTGAAGCAACAGAGGAACATTTGAGTAGCAAATATGTGCCTTCTTGAGACTGGGAGGCAGAGGAAACAGTGTCCATAAGACTCAGTATGAAGTGGGCAAAACCAGACGTGCAGCATTTTCCTCAAATGATCTTCCCAAAAGACAGCAGTAAAATCTGTCAGCTCATTGCTCTGTACACAATCACTGTCTGATAGTTCTTGGTCTGTTTCATCTTCCAAATGCACATTTTTAATATTAAAATGCACTGGCACAGATGACAAATCTATAGCCATGAGCAGGAGCATAGCATGCATATAAAGCACACAGCAATACCCGGCTGAGACAATAAGAAATAGCCTAGTAAGACTAGACTACATTTGCTAGAAATGAAATTAGCATTAAGACACTCCTTATTTAGGCTTATTCCTAAAAAAAACCATTTTTAGAGTGCATCAAAAAATATTCAGATTAACAAGATGAGAGTGATGAGATTTACAATTTTTCACACTGTAATTTTTAAATTATCATTTTGGCAATACCAGAGCTGTTTCATCCACAGTAGAAAAAACATCAGTTACTGATTCATAACCACGTGGTTGATTCTCCATAATTTCTCAAGCAGATCAGCTCTTGGCCTGGTTTACATAATTTTTCCCTGCGTCTCTCAGCACTGCCCTTGCTGGAAACACAGGCACATGACCTCCATTTCTCATTCTTCTGGCCACTTGGCCTCTTCCTTTTTTATAATGCTCACCATCACTTCACTTTACTCCGAGGAATCCAAATTTCTTTACCAGAGCAATCATTGCTGAGATATCTTGACTAAGAGTGAACTCTTCATTCATATCACATTTTAGTGATTAATGACTGGAAGAGTATTAATTTTGATGAAGAAGGAAAAGAGAATTAGGTCTAGAAAGAGTAGCAAAGTTACTATTCTTGAGTTAGCACTTGAGACCAGCAGTTCCAGGTCCACTCTCACACCCCTGCTCCAATGTTGCTCACACTATCCTGACTGTGATTCCATTAGATGAGAGATGGGGGCACAGCAGTTTGCTACACATGGGAGGGATCTGCCTATTTCTGCATCATTTCAACTCCTCTTCTACCTGCCAGCCTCAACAATCAGTCAACCTCCACATAAGTCAACTAAACCATCAGAAAGCAAACCCAGATTTAAGTCTGCTCTGCAGAGAATCACTAAGCCAGAACAAGCAGCAAGAACAAACAGGGCAGCCATACCACAAAGGCTGGCAGCAGAGCAGAACACAAAGTACAAGATGCTGTGCATTTACTGACAACAACCTATTCTATAAGACAATTGGCACTTGGAATTTTATCTGACAGGAATGTAAACAGCTGACTGCTGCTTTCCATCAGTTAGAAGGGCTACATTCAGCAAGAAGATATTCTTTGTGTAGAAACATCTGTCCATAGAGCCCGAACAGCAAGACACAGTGAGTCCAATACACCTCTTTTGGTTCCCACAAATACTAATTGACTCTGTGGTTAAAAAGGTGGCAAGACAAAGAGGGTGCTGCAACCCAGCTGGCCCCAGAAGTGCAGAGCTGCCCACACCAGCAACGGTGAGGTGTGAGAAAGCCCTGTCAACATAGGTCCCTGGGCAAACCACAGCCCTGTCAGCCCTGCAGCTGCACAAGCAGAAACGGGTTATTTAGCTTTCAGACCTGGTGATAGTTGAAGTGGGTGTTTTGTTGATGACCATTTCCACCTTCCTCTCAGACTTTAGGTGCAGCCCCCTCTGCTCCTTCCCTACCACTCTCACAGGTACCTTCCCAAGTGCACGGCCGTGTAGTTGGAGAAGTAGGTGCTGCACTGACAAGACTGATGCCTCACAAAAAAACCCTGTGTGCCACAATGCAGAAACACAGAGAGATGGGTTTTCTTGAGTTTAACTACCCCTCATGCTGTAAAACTGATGGGTTTAATTACAGCCGTGTCTCCTTTCTTTATACTTAAACATGAAAAACACTTCTACTATTTGGTGAATTCAAAGTGCATTCTGCAGCTTGCAGGGTGTTTTCAAGCTTATCAGGGCAAACTGAACTTCAGCTTCACCCCCACAATTTGATATTCAGCTCTCAAATGAGAGAAATATAACATCATTAACCAGGCAATTACCAGCCCTCCAAGTAATAATCACAAAAGAACTTTAACCCTCAGGTCCAGCTTAATCGAACAGGAATGTTTATCAGGAACTCGTTTCAGAAGCGATGTTATGCACGGTATCTTTTACAAATTTCATATTGCATTTTAAAGCTTTTAAGCAGCACTTAAGGTGAACAGGTCACCTCCAATGCATTCCTTTAACATGAAAGGAGATTTACAGTTTCTACTTTAATTTAATGCTCCGTAAGTGATCAATGTTACTAGATGAAGCCACGTAATCAATTTCACTAATTAAGGAAAATGTTGTTTTTCATTTGAGACTTCCCTATGATGGGGCTGCAGAAACCCCATTTTATTAGTACAAAAAGTGAGAAAGCAATGACGACTTAAAATTTCTCATGGTCAAAAGGCCACTGGCATCAGAACGAAGAATAAGACTGAAATTTGACTCAGTTCCCTCTCAAAATACCCAGGGCTAAACTAACTCTTCAAGGCAAAACTCTGTGAATTAAGTAGGGCTTTGTTAAGAGTGGCTTTGCAGGACACTTCCCTGCAGCAATGCCTCCATCACAAGCATCTGCACTGATTTTTCCCCATCTGAAAGCTCCTTTTATGGAAAAAACCAGGCAGAATTTCTTATTTGCTACTATTTATTTGGCTAACCACAGAGGAAAAGCCCTGAGCAGCTTTACTCTCAACAGCGCTATTAGTAGTTCACTAATAAAAAAACCTGCTTTTGTCTTTGTTTTCTGTATGCTTTATGTTTTTGTTCTTGGCAATAATTTCCTAATATATTTTCAGGTTTTATTAATCTGTTCATATAAAATTTTAATGCAGTGTTTAGCACTTAACTATGTATATATCTCAGTGCCAAGGTCCCTCGGGTGTTTGGTTTTATTTGACTCGGGCTTTCTTTTTGTCTTTGGCTTGTTTCCAAATTATTAAAGCAGTCACTACAACACAATGTTAAGACATGTTCTTCTTCATCATATCATAAAAGATGTCAGTGATTTTGCAAGGCAAAATAAAGCCAGTTTAGAACCGACAGCTTTGGAATGGAAGTGCAAGGACTGGATCAGCACAAGATATTTCAAACCCTCTTTCCTAAGGGAGAATTGCATGGCCAGAAAGTTGGCTTTTGCTTGCAACTATGTTTTCAGAAGTTTTATGTGACAATTAGTTACCAGAATTCTAAAATAATTCAGACCTGCTAAAACAAAGTAGACCTCACAGTCGAAATTGAAATAGTATTGATCATGAAAAAAATCAACAGAATTAAGAATTGTGTCCTAATTTCACACGAGTCATGTTATATAAATTATGTTCATACTGGGGCTTGTTCTTACAAAATTTATGAAGAAAAACATTAAAACTACAGGGTTAATAGTTTAATTCATTCAAGAATACTGACAGATCTGCTTTTAACTCCTTACCATGTGTTTAATAGAAGTCCTATTCTTACCCCACTCATCTCAAACATTTAAGTCATCCAGCTTTGTGAGGATCTCCTTTTATCTAGTGATAAAGGTTCAAACCTCTCCAGAGAAGGAAAGCCACGCTGCCACCTCCTGAATATCTATCTTACACTTTGTTGCCTTAAATGACACTGCAAATCCATTCTCCTCACAGCTTTCCAATAATCTACTCTTCCTTGGAAGTCTCTGGAAAGACTTGGCAGATCTTGTTAAAAACCAGACACTACTTCAGAATAATCAGCACCATACTTTTCAGCCCCTCCACTCCTGAAATTACTCTTCACCAAACAAAGACCGATTAACCAATTCTCTATGGTTTAGAGCATTTCTTAGCAAAGGTCCATGGGACCCACCTCACTGAACAAGAGCATCATGAAAATACCCTTCCTAGCAATGCAGAAGGAATTTTGTGAAAACACTTTTTTACCATAAAGATGGCAAATCTTCTGTGTCAATATAGTGACTAAAACTGTCGGTTATGTTCAAAAATATTACACAGACCAGTGATAATGCTTGGCAAATAGGGAACTTCTGACACAGTTACAGGTTTGTGGCTCTGCAACCAATCACCTCTTGCATACTGAAAGGACAAAAAAACATTAGTCATTAGGACTGAGCCTGTTTGCCAAGCCTGTGAGACTAACTTTTAAAAATCACTTTGAAAGAAATTTTGAGACACAGTCTACATGCAGAACTATGCTTTTATACAACTGTTTTGTTTAAGCTGCTCAGGATGACCCTGGGCAGGCTGCTACTACATGGTTTGCAGCTCTTGCACTACTTCCTTCAGCTGTTTTTCTGCCCAACTCACAACTGTACATGCAGGTACACAAAGCACTACAAAATACAATAACCCTTGCTTTTTTTTGCTGAACATTATCCAAGAAAATAAAATTTTAGGCTCATTTGCTACACATTTTTTCCCCAAAAACAATTGCTATGGACATCTTCCAGAGGGATCTATGTTCTGCCCTGGCAGTGCTGCTGCAGAAACAATCTATACCTAAAGTGATTAGCAAGTTTATTACCAGGGCAGCCAGGCTTCAGTACGACTAATTCTTGGACAAATCTCAAGATTTTCAGGGAAGAGCCAAAGGTCTCAAGGACAACTGAATCAATACCAGTTTCCTGCCACTCTCCACACAGGAAATTGTGTACAGTAAACCAAACCCCACCTGAAGCGAACCACTTCACTGTTGAAAATGACAGTGTATCAACAAAAAAAATCTTGAGGTTGAAAATTTTTGCAGCAGCTTTAAGAAAGAACTACAGGGTATAAAATTTTTCAGCACAGGAAGTAGAGGAGAGATGCTTTAAGGGGCTCTTATGTTAGCTAACATCACAAAGTACTAGAAGTAACAGTTCTATAGTTATTTCTATACAGGAAAAATTCTTATGCTGGGGAGAAAAATAGCACTGAACCACTTCAGAGGAACTTTTGGGTCACAAAATGCTTATCTTGGTACAGACAATTTATTTACGTACAGACAATTTATTTACGTAAATACTATTGTAACAATCAAATTGGCATGGTATCGCATCACATTTTCTATCTGTCCCAGGTCCCAGAACAACAATCAAGAGTCATTCTGGGAAATATTTTCACAAGTACAAGTGGAAACATGACAATGAAGTGCTCTGAGACTTTTGGTTAAAGCCTGTGATTTGGTTTCAAGTTTTGTGTTCTTTCCAATTTGTCATTTGCTGGACAAATTTAGGTACAATGTACCGTAAACAATTCCCTTATCAGCCTAAAAGTGGTAAGTGTGCCAGGAAATTTTGTAGACAGCAGTTTTTGAAAAAACAGGAGAATATCTTTTAGCAATGTAACCAAGGAGTCAACCAACTATGAATTGAGCAAAAAAAGATATAACAGATAATCTGCAGAGGATGTGACCAAGCTGCACGCACAGAAAGAGCCATTCCCCAGAGAAGTCAATCCTAGGCAGGGGCTGTTAAATGTCTTCATTAAGAGCAGAGTGCGTTTGAAATTTAAAAGAAAAAAAGGACTATAAATGTCTTGCATGGTACTTCATATAATCTAGAAGAGAAAAATAGCACAAATTTGGAGTTCCAAAAACAATATGCCATGTTTTGTAACAAAACATGACAACATGATCATGAAAACCATTTCATGTGATGCATCTATCAACCAGTTCTGGAAAGCATTTCAATATGAAGAAAATTAGACATGACAAAGAAGAAAAACCTGAAGCTGTAACAAAATTATCCATGTCGCAACATTTTGGGCAGAAACTTACCTTTTGAGAAGAGTTTTGATCTCAATTTAAGCCAATAACTTGGATTACAAGTACAATGAATTGTATGTATCATTATGGGATATCTCAGGCTCAGCTGGACTATACCTTGGTATGAGCTTGATGCAGAAAAGACCTGGCAGCCACTCTGCTGTAGTTGGCTTTTGAAGCAGAAGCACATGCAGAGCTTCTGAGTGCTCAGTTGGCAGAATTTAGGAAGATCTTTCCAATTAAGCATTTCTGCCTTTCAAGCAGTTATTTAACAATCAGTCAAAATGCAGCATAACAGAGGTAATGAAGACTGCATTGGAAATCAAATTGACAAGAGAATGTCAAAAAAGGTCTTGGGCTATTATTTAAAGTTTATTTTAAGAAACCAACAAAGAAATAACCTAAAAAACCATTCTTCCCAAACTGAAAATAAATAATTCAATTTTGACAGTGTAATACAAAATAGCACCAAAATCACTAGAAACACCCTGAACTTTTCAATAACTTGTCTTATCAGATCTGAAACAAAAACTTGGAAATAACTGGTACCTATAGTTTTTTTGTTATACTTGTTTCATACTCACTTTTTAGTAACTGTAGACATCCATTATTTTATCAATTATTAGGTGTTTTTCCATTCTGCTTTCTCTCAAAGTACTGCAGCTAATTCTGAGGCAAGGATCTTAAAGGTCATCTAGGGCAGGGACACCTTCCACTAGACCAGGTTGCTCAGAGCCCCATCCAGGCTGGCCTTGAACACTTCAGGGATGGAGCAGCATCCACAGCTTCTCTGGGTAACCTGTGCCAATGCCTTCCACCCTCATGGTAAAGAATTGCTTCCTAATATCTGATCTAAACCCAACCTCTTTCAGTGTAAAGCCATTCCCTTTGTCCTGTCCCTACATGTCCTTGTTAAAAGGGGTAAAAGATACCACAGAACTTTCTAATTAAAAAAAAAAGAAATGCTGATCTCCTTATCCCATATTTTTTCTGGTTATTCCTTCACTTCCCACCATTCATCTCAAGGGTAGTTTCACTGATCTACAGCATTAGTTGGTTTCCGTAACTACAAAGTGTAAATTTGTATTATCACATATGAAAAAATGCAAGAATTACTTGGTGAGCATTAGCTTTGCATAGATCTGAAGAGAAACAATTGTAACTATTATTATCACATGTAAAACTATCCCTTAGCAAATTATGAGAGTCAGAAGTATCTTACACTAAAATGTGGAATATCCATGAAGTTATTCTAGGATCCTTAAAAAGAAGACTAAATAAACCTTATAACAATGCAATATACCTGCTTTAATGTTTTTTAAGACCAAAAAATGTAGCTGAACTAGCAAAGAAGGGCAAAACCAATAAAAAGGTGCAAAAAAATCTAAACCATTTATTTAAGATCTAACCAAGTATGGATGTGGTAAATGCAGACCACATTTGGACCACATCAACATCTGCAAGAAGTTTGAGCTCACATTTCTGCAAACTAGGCCAGTACTATTTTTCAGAGAATAATGTAAGACGTGACATTCAGTGCCTTTTCTCATGGCCACACAAGAATCTTTTGTGAAGACTGCTCAGTGATGGCCAGCTCAGGCTCTAGAAAAACACACTGGAAGGTATAACATTTCCCCCTTGGATATTTAGAGGAAAATCATGCGGGATACTGGAGAACCACGGAATGGTTAAGGCAGGAAGAGAACATAGTGGGGCATCTGGTCTAACCTCCCCACTCCATCAGGGCGTTTAAAACCCAGAACATTTCTATTGGGATGAATCCACAGGGATCTAGGAAAACATTTCTCTTCTTCAAGGTTTAAAATCTACAGCTATAAAAAGATAAATGTCATGTTTGGCTGGGTTTTTCCCTAAACACCACAAACCAGATCCCCTTCCCCACCCCTTCACATTTGAGCAGCACCAATGCAGAAAGCTCCCTGCCCATGGGAAACCTTTGTGCTACACATCTATGCAGTGAAGGACCCATACTCAGCATCTACCTTTGCTCACCCACTGCAGAACCTGAAGCCAGAACTTGGGTTGAAGGCTTTTTACAAGACCCATGAGGGCAACCAGCTGCCACAGAGAGGCTCTACAAAAGCCATGCTGAGAAGCACACACCCAGCTAGGGACTAAAAAGCCAAATCTTGCCCAGCCAAGGCACAGGCATGTGGGTCTTGGGCCGTCATAAAGATAATGAGGAAGCCAAGCCTCCTTTTAAAATGACAACATGTCAAAATAAAGGCTTTGAAAGGTTGCCAAGACTTTCGATGGCCCCCTTTTTTTTCTTTCGTGCTCAGATTCTCCTGAGTAGGGAGTGGATTTAAAATCAAGAAAATTTCATGGACTCTGCTCTCCTCTTCCTCTGTGCAACACTTGCTCCTTTTAATTATATGACCTTGGCACATAATTTAAAACTGCACCATGTACATAGAAACAACTTATTGGACTCTTCCTGAAGCAATAAATCAATGACATTAAGCAATCCATGAAGAATACATATCAATAAAGCAGTAAAATGGACTTGGATAATAAGGTGCACTCAATTACAAAATGATCACAACAGGTTTCCCCAATCTCATTAAATTACAAATACCTTGCTAGAAAACACAAATGAAAAATGCAAAATCCTTCAATAACAAGGTGCTTTTATATAAAAGCTCCGCATTTTTATTGTGGGAAACTCCTGGTCATTTGTAAACAAAACCAAGTTTAATGTTTCTGAGGCAACCACTACACTCTGCATCCTAATTTGAGAAAATTCTTTTGATCCTAGTTTTTTCCCTTAAATTTAAGGAAAGTTTAATAAGCTTCTTAAAACTTTTGTTTTACTTCAGTTGGTCTTTTTGGAATAAACTTCACTGAAATATATTCCTGCAGAAACCCAACATTTTGTCAATATTTTCCAACAAAAGCATTTAAAACTCTCTTCTAGTACTACCAATCTGGTTGTAGCATTTCTTTTAGCAATTTTAAATGGGAGCTCACCAAACAGTGTTTTAAAAGGTATCATATGCGCATTTTAAATCTTGATCACTCCATGAACTGCCATTGTGCATGACTTAACCAAAATATTTCACCTCTGTTTTGCTGAAGTTACAAACGACCGCATTGAACTTGTTACTGTTTACTTCCTCTGGGGTAAGCAAACACAGGAAGGTTGGGATGACTGGGAAGATTTCCTCTCCTGACAAGGGATTTTAAAGTGCTGAATTTATAGAAACCCCTTCAAAATGTTTCCCTTTAGCTCTCAAGTTCTAGAGTGTGTAAAGGTTTCATATTACATAGACAATAATGCAATTCCAAGTCCTGTTGAATTTTACAGCTTCTCATATTTGCTCTAGAAAAAACAAACCTGAACTGAGCTCAGCCATTTCTCCTAAACTTGCCTCTCACATACTTACACATGAGATTAAGAAGTCATAACTATCATAGATCTACGTTGCATTTTAACGGGGATAAACCGCCTGCCTCAGAAAGTATAAGGAATAAAGAGGAGATTTAAAAACACAAGCTGACCTTGAAATTTCACCACCATTTTCACACTGACTTAGGTATATACACTTCAGCTTTTCTGTGCATCTATATATACACTTCTGAGATTTCAGAGAAAGTTGGACAAAGAACACATGGAAACAGTTGTCAAATTTAATGGAGTTACTTTGATTTGAATGCACTTTTTTACTCTGTTGTCATTACCTTCACAGTAAGGAAAATGCTTTTGGTTAGCATGGGCTTCACCACAAACATACTGGCGTCAAACTCACAGGAAACCAAAATCCAGAGTGTGCTCACAAGCATAGCAGAACAGCAGCCAGAAGCCTTACATAAAAATGACTAGTTAAGAAAAGCTCATACAAGTCACCTCAAGTAAGATACTTCAATCCAGTAGGAATTTTGCTATTCTGTATTTTTTTTTCTTAAGTATCTAACAGGTTCTTTATTTGTCATTCAGTGGGCATTTTCTACAGCTACTCTGAAGCACAGAAATCAATGACTGAGCTACTGCAAAATCAAAGCAAGTTTTATCATTTACTTCCAAGGAAAAAAGAGGCTGCAAATCAATGCATTTCTGAGTTTAGATCCACAAATGACAATCTCAACCTGAATCTATCTCCCTGCTACCTGACTTCTATTTTGTCTATTTTAACTACAGGTGATATGAGGTACCTGTAGCATATTTATTTTTAATGTGGTTTTCTAACTCTCTAGACTGGTTGACATGAGATAATGAAAATGAAAACCAGTATCACGAGTGAAAACAATTGGTCCAAAGTGTCCAACACCCAGAAGTCAGTAAGAAAACTTACAGCATCTTCAATGCACTCTGGATATTTCCCTAGAAAGCTGTCATCCTTTATCATTCCTATGAATCTTATGTAAGAAGCATGACTTATGCATACTATGTCTGTATTACTGCTCATTTTTATCCTCCTTTGTGGAAAAATAAATTAGGCATATATGGCTCTCTTTTACTACTTTATAAATATCATTATTCCAAACAGTTTACATGAAAATAAATTAGAGGGTAGTAGACCCACAGCACAGATCTCACTCTTAAGCTTAGCTGAGGCTTTTAAACCTCACACCACCAAACACCAGGCTAATGTCTGGCCAAGAGTCAAAACAATACAGATTTGAAAGTCTAAAGTTGAACATTGCACAACACTTCCACCACAGTTTCACTACTGGCTTAAATCAGTTTAAGCACTTCTCCAAGTTACACATCTGCACTTTTTGCCTCATCCCTTGCTTTAGCATTAGCACAACTATGACTGCAAATTATGTATTTGCTAGGATTAGTTCTAAACCAAGTAGTTGTCCTCATCTGCTGAGCACATATGTACACACAGCACAAGGGAAGAAGCAGAGAGGCTTAAATGGACAGCAGTAGGATTACTTCGAGCAACAGCTCACATTTAAACTGTTTAAATCAACCATAAAAACTCTATCAGAACCCAAGGAATTCAAGGACAGAGAAAGTTAAGGGAGTATTTGTGAGCAGAAGTAGGACCTTTGTGATTCTCCACAACAAAAAGTACCTCATACCTACTAAACCACCACAAACAGCTGAGGAAGTTTGGCAAAACCCAGAGACTCGAACAAGGGGTGTGGAGGACATTGTAGGCTGCACAACACTACTTGGAGCTTCCTCTACCACCTCCAATGGAGGAGCAAAATACCATTGCATGGATATCTCACCAGGAACTGCAATACAAAGCTTCTGTTCTCAGTGTAGTGCCTTTTTCTGAGGCTAAATACATTATCACAGAATGGTTTGGGTTGAAAAGGACTTTAAAGATCATCTAGTTCCAAAACCCTTATAAGAGGCAGGGGCATCTTTGCCTAGACCAGGTGACTCAAAGCCCTACCCCCTCATGGGCTTGAATACTTCTGCAGATGGAGCACCTTTCTTTCAGAGGACTCACTCCCTTACTGCAAAGGGTAAGAATCCCTCATAATAAGAGCACTTGCTCAGGGCATGAGATACAAGTTCCAGCCTCCCCTCTCCTGCCACAGTCAAACTAATGTCTCCCAGAAAAACACTTTACCACTTCCAGGAAGGTTATTAATAGAGATTCAATGAATACGGATCATTTATGTTTTGCATCTGAGAACATCAGTTCATTTCTCCGAGACTGCAGCAGAAAAAAATTTTAATTATCACATAAGAAGCATGACCTTTGTCCATCCTCCAAAGTTTTGAAATTTCCTTTCTTAAGTTCTTGATATTAGCTGATTGCTACACTGAAAAGCAACAGCTAAATGTGGTCAGCAGTAGTAAAATGGCTCTAAAAGTACCAAATTGGTTCCATAAAACTTCAGGATACAGGCTGGAAGGAAAGAGCAGTCGTAAGAGGAAGTCAGCTGAAGTACTTGTAATTGCTGTTTACCAGTACTAATGATATGCTAAATAATCATTTAAGTGATCTTATCATGCAGAATTCAAATAGGTTATTTGCTGAGTTACATATTTAGAAAGTAATAGTTCTTCCCATTAATCAAGCCCAAGTTCTGCTTTTTGGCAGTAGCTTTCCCCTGACAAGCATTTTCATGTCAGTATTTATCTAAACTAATTAGCTTACCAGCTTAAATAATTCTTATGAAATTTTTCTCCCCCCTGAACTGCTTATGTTCCCGTTTTGTGAACTAAACCAACTTAATATCATGGGGTTTTGGATTTTTACACAATATGAACTTGCATAAATCTTATTGAATGACTATGGCAAATTCTTTCAATAACTTCTTAATGTTATACTTCATAAAATGTAGTTTAGGAATGTGACCATGGGCTTTGTGCTGCCTCTGACAAGGTTAAAATCCTCTGTACATAAAGTCAGACATCTCCATTTGGCTAAAACTGAAAGAGGCTGTAAGCACTGCATGCAGTATTTGCAAGTAATTTGGCATGAAAATAAAACATATCCTCAAGAACCAGTGCAGTAACACAAGTAATCCTGACACAGAACCAGACTACCTCAATCCTGCCCAGAGAACATTTGCTGGGCAAAAACTCACACTAAAGATACAAAAAATAGTAAGCAATTGCTTTAAAACTACACAAATTACAGATGTTCTTCTACAAGTTCTGTTACCCCAATCATTTCATCCTCTATGCTTGGAAGAGTTTCTAAAATGATTCATGAAGCTTCTTCTTTCCTATCAATTCTAATATTTGCTTACTATAGCAAGCGATTTTTAAATTTATTCTGCATTTGAGAAGTATTTTGAATAAAAAAATTTAGCCACGCAAATTTCTGCCAACTCAAACTTTGAATTTTTAATCCTGGGGTTTAGAAAGTATAAGAATGAGTAGAGCCAGAACTTACCACAGTGTCTGGGAAAGGCATTTAACTTATTTCCTGCATCCACACCAAACAGAAATTTCAAGTATTGATGTTATTTCAATCACGTTTGCAGAGTAACTGAATAAACATTTTTATTTAAGTTAGAAAAAAATACAAATCAGAGTTTAGGAACTCAGGCATTTTGTTCTAGTTAAGGTATTTCTCTTCCTACCTAGTATTTTAGAGATTCCATTCACTCTATTTCTATCTGCTGAAAATCATGTTGTTAAGACTGCATTTAGTCTTTTTTCCATCTTCCTTCTCTCTGAAGAAAGCCAACATTCACTTTTCAAACTTTTAATCTCTATGATCCTTTCCTTCTCTGTTTAGTCTATCTCGTTTAAACCAATCAATCAAAGATTAAAGCTCGAAAAGATTTCATGTTATCTAACCTCTACTAGCCTGATCAACGAGACTTATACCATCAACTCAAGAGTAGAGGGGGGAAAATACTCTAGCAGCCTAAAAACTCATATAGAAGTACAGAAATTGTTTCCTCTGTCTACAAGCAAGGGAGGAGCAGTTGTGTCTCTTGTAAAGAAAACTGAAACAATTTCAAAGAGGAAAGAGAAGCATTTCAAACATACAAGAAGGAAGAAGTCTAGAATTTTATTCTTAGCTTCCTCTTCTTTTTAAGCAATTACACAACCAACTTTTACTTATAATTCATGTGTGATTTCATACACACTAAACTAACAAGTTTCCTGACACGGAGGAGCCTTTAACTGCCTCTGCAACAGTTGCAAGGGATTAGGCTGGCTAGATAAGAATACTCTGTTCATGCTAAGTTTTAAAATGCTCATTTGAAGACTTGCCTGCCACATCAACACATGAAAAAGGGAAATTTCAGTGCTATAACAGCTTCACTCTACCTCCGTAGGTGGAGACTTCTCAGAAGCAGTCTTAAAGTGACTTCGGGGTGGCTGAGCAGGCACCCCAAAAGAAGCTCAAAATGCCCAGCCCTGCTTTCTCTATACCTACTTTTCCAGAGACTTATGGAGATGAAACAAATGAAGTGTCATAAGTGATCCATTTGCTTGGCTGGAATCTAATCTAAAATACAAAATTTTAATCTGTCTATATTTTTGTCACATTCAGTAGCCACTGAAATTATTTCAAGATGATACTTAATAGAGGGTTCTCCATCCAAGGGCTTCAAACTGTATTTAGTGAACAAGAGAGCCTCACAGTGTGGAATAAACTCTTACATGGAGTGAAGCTCCAGGATCAAGTCATAGAAAACTTTGCCAGGACTGGAACAGAAAATCTGTGGCACATCCAAAAATATTTCCTGGCTCTCAGACCTACTTCTCAACCATAATAAATTCCTTCCAGTACACACACATGTTCAAAGAGAAACTCTAGTAAACAGACAAAAAAAAAAAGCTAAAACTCATCAAAATAGCTAGATAAATAATAATACTTAGATCAAAGAAAGTATTGTCCTGCCAGGGTTTGTCTTCCGTGCACCAGACAGCATAAGTTCTTTTGCATAAGACTGCTTAAGCCAAGCGAGAACAAATGCCTACACCATGACACAGGTGTGACTCTAAAAGCAGTAACAGTAGTTACTGCATAATGGTCTTACACAGTGTTTTGTGCACCTGACAGCCCTCATTTAACAGTGCACACTCTGGCCTTGGAAACACTGTAAGAATTTATTACAATGCTATTAATGTTGAAGTTGCTTTTTTTCCCCTCTAAAGAGCTTTCAGATTTAGCATCAGCACAGACTGAATGCAGTACATTAGATAAGTTAAAATGCATTTCACCTTTGACCACAACTTTGGTTTAATTCCAGCTCTGAAGATACCACAAAAGGAACAATACAACACTGATCAGCACAACTCCCAAAGCTTGGAAAGCCTTCAAATACTTGTTTTATTTCAGTGAAATGCTTTTTGCCACTCAACTTGGACTTCTGAATTTAAGGGATCCTGCCTCCTGTGTTCTGAATGACAGCAAGTAATCAAATCTGTAGCATCTTGGGGAGGAAGGAACAGTGTCCTACAGCCACTCTCCTAGCACACTGCTAAGGTTATGAGAACTTTTCCTTTTAAAAACCCCTGTGGTGGAGCAGGTTTGCCACACAAATCCAAAATCGCTAAAATAGGTATCTAAACTCAGAAAAGCAGATTTATGTGGTAACTGCCTGGAGCAGTGCAAAAAACCTGTTCACTGCTGAAGTGAGAGATTTTTTCAAGCATCTCATCAGCTCCTGGCTTTAAGGAATGCATTCTTACTCTGTCTTTGGTACCTTTTCAAGAGCCACGGGAAGCCTGTTGATGGAAATGCAGGCTTTGCTCATACAGCACTAGCAACAAATGACAGGTCCTAACTCATTCCCATCTCTGATGCAGAAAGGCAGACAGACTCACACACGCATTTCCCTGCAGCAACAGCATTGTTTCCTCTGGAGACAAAAAAACCCCTCAGTGTACAAGCCCGCCCTGCAGCTGCTTCCTCCTGCTCACCCCCTGCTTCCCATCCTAAAGGAAAATGGCCTGTGGTGAAGGAGTAGAGCAAGGCCATTTACCCTGTCAAGTCTTCTTCCCTGTTAAACTTCGTAAAATTTAAAGTGTTGGGGGGCTACTAAAATCTTTTCTGAACCTGCCAGCACAAAGCCGAACATCTTAAAACATGATCCAACAAAAGGAGAGCACAAAATGAGGCCTCCCCGCTGCTCATATTGGAGCCTGGCCAGAAGGGAGGCCACTCCTGACTCCCAAGGTTCTTCAGTAGGTTCTTCAGCTTGGACAAGCTCACACAAATTAAAACACTGCTTGGCAACAATCAGCTACATCTAAATTAAGAAAGTGGGTATACAGTTCGCCTTTGCCGTTTACACTTTTACACTAAAATGACTCAGCCTGCCTGCTCAGTCGTAACTCTTCTCGCTGAAACAAGATGGGAAAGAAAAACCTGTCAATTCAGGGGTTTCACATTTTCATCTGCAGGTTGATAAACCCTGCAGCTGAATGCTGTTTCAGGACACCTACGAGTATCACTTAGGTTGCCACAATTAGTGCAAAGTGCATGTTCTTTACTGCACCAAAAAGGTTCAGGGGCAACAGAGGCCTTACGACAACACAACCATATACATAAAGCCCCAAAATATGGCTCTGAGTAGTATCCACACTTGTAACAGGAGCAACAACAAGGAGCCACAGCAAGGCAGGAGCTCTGATAGAGCAAAGGCTGAGGATGCACCTTCACCACTGCAAATGTAAAGCACATTTACAGTGATAAAATGACCAGACATCCCACTCTGCCTCTGTGCACAGCTTCGTCCAAACACCAAATCAAGTTCTAATCAGTGAGACACACACTCATTGCCATTAGTTTCTCTCTCCAAACATGAATTATTGATTGAGGCTTTAACCTGTGACACCAAAATTCTGTACTGCAGGGATTTTTGTTCCAGTAACTGAGCCTGCCCCACAGAGTTTTCCTGTGGAAATAAAGCTGAAGCAGTAAAACTGAGAGCAGAGCTCCTGTGACCTAATGCAGAACATTTGCAGGAAAACCCTTCTTTTATCATGCAAGGATGTCAGGAACAGAAACAAATTTAGTGTGTGATGACTGCTTTAGTATGAAAATCCAGGAAAAACTTTATGCTAAGGTATGTGTTAATTTGAACACAAGAGACTCTGCCAAGCTCACATTTTCATTTCTGACTGACTTAGATGTCCAAGATGCACTGTTTTACATTTAAGCATGAATTTCAATAGTCAAAAGCCTCTTGAAGTTAAACTGCTCGATTTCACCTCAAAAGCAAGGTGAAAATGTTTCACAGAAGACTATAAAGAAAACCTGAAATAAGCAAGACCCACTTGTTTCTGAATTTTGTCTGACATACCTTATATTAAGAAACTGTGCCAAAATCCTGTGAAGCACTGTTATTTATTCTCCTTCACAGCAGACTAGAAAGGTTTTGCCCAGAGCCTTGCTTAGGTGCAACTGATTAAAATACAGTTCAAAAGAACCATGCCACCCAGCCAGATATGAAGAGATTTGTTTTTCTAAGACTTAGAAATAGACTGGATTTGATGCCAGAAGTGAGTCTATCCAAGTTGTTATTTAATAAATGAGTCTGTCTAAACTGAGATTTATCTCATATCTGCCCCTAAAGGCAGTAAGAGCTGCTTTTTTTAATATTTACTTAAAAATGTAATTAGTTACAACATGTTTTTGTTTCAATTATCAGTGACTAATGGGAGTATTTTGTGCATATATGGTAACTGTTCCCCTTGAAACTACCAGAACCAATTGCACAGTACATTATATGCATTTTGCTATATTAATTCTGTGCTTACATATACAAGAAAATGCTTTCTGCATCACAACATTTAAAAGAAACACTGGAGTCATTTTTTTTTTAAAAAAAGAACCGCCTTTTTGATTAGAAATAAAGCCTGGGGTGTGCCTTCTAATATGGAGCATGTGAAAAAAATCTCTCCTCCCTTTGCAACACATCTCAGTCCTGTGAATATCCAAAAGCAACTCTCTCTTTTTCAGTGATTATTTGGTGCAATTATTTAATTACCTATCAATGTTTGTTCCTCTTGAGGTTTGTTCTAGTGTATTGGGGGAATTTAGACAGAACTACTCAACTGATTTCTAATGATTAACATGTTCTCTATTAAAAGCAATTAACAAAAGGCACAATGTTCAATCCTATATAAAATCAATCCCACAATTACTACTATCTCCAAAGAAAAACAGGAAAGGCATGAGAATTACTTAGACACTGCAAAGTCTTGTCATAACTGAAGAGAAAGGTTTCCAGATCCCAGCAGCATTGACAAAGGACCTCTCAGGGAGCACGGAAAGAGTTAAAGGCAGCTGCAGCACTCTACAAGCTACATCTGCAAGGTACAGCCGAGACAGGGGAAGGCAAACAAACCAAACTGAAACCATTCTTCCGTGCCCGGCCTCTTCTTCCTGTGATGTCACGCTACAAATTGCCTGGGTGCTCTGCTCTGCTCTCCAGAAGGAGCTGGGCTGGCAAGAGCCGCTGAGGGCTGTGGGCTGCAGGAACAAACACGCTCTGGAATTCGGCTTCTGCCCTGGCAAGCAGCTCCCTTCTGCTTCTGCTTCCCGCCCCATGGGGCCAGCCAGCGAGCTGACAAACTCGTTGTACAGAAAGAAGGGAGAGGGGGAAATGCAAGTGCCGACACTTCACAGCGTCCAGGAAATCGTTTCCTAAAGCTCACGCTCCCAAGTAAATTTGGATGGACAAGGCTTCGCAGCCGCAATCTGCAGCCAAGAGTAAGGCAGAAAGCCCTACAATGGCTTCATTGAATCGAGGCGGGAAATGGAACTAAGCAAGCTTTGGGGTGACCTCATCTGCCACAAATGATGCATTTTCTGACTTTTGCAGACTGGCTATGTGATTTCAAGTAGAACTCTGCAGAGAAGAGAGACTTCCTGATTTCTGCTGGAGATGTACTCCCATGCCACAGAGTTCACCTTCTTTCCCTGAAGCTCCACAGTGTAACAAACTTGCCAAAGCACACTGTTCAAATACATCTGACCTGCAATTCTTCTGGAATTTCAAAAAAGTTGCAATAAAGATACCAGAGAAAACGCCAAATCACGGGAATATTTAACATATCATTATAATGGTAAGCTCTAATTGTTCCACTGAGGACTCCTTTAAATATACTTTGTATGGGTGTATCTTTAGCATGGTGTTTGTTCTTGGCCTCATAGCAAACTGTGCAGCAATCTACATTTTCTCTTGTACTTTAAAAGTGAGAAATGAGACTACAACTTACATGCTTAATTTAGCCATATCAGATCTGCTTTTTGTATTCACATTACCCTTCAGGATTTATTACTTTATAACCAGAAACTGGCCATTTGGAGATATTCTCTGCAAGATTTCTGTCACTCTCTTTTACACAAATATGTATGGAAGCATTTTGTTTCTGACTTGCATCAGCGTGGATCGCTTTTTAGCCATAGTACACCCCTTTAGATCCAAGACTCTCCGGACAAAAAGGAATGCAAGGATTGTCTGTGCTGCAGTATGGATAACTGTGCTAGCAGGCAGCACACCAGCAAGCTTTTTCCAGTCCACAAACCGCCGGAACAATACAGAGCAAAGGACATGCTTTGAAAACTTTTCAGAGGACACGTGGAAAACCTACCTATCCCGGATTGTTATCTTCATTGAAACTGTTGGGTTTTTTATCCCACTCATCCTGAACGTGACCTGCTCCACCATGGTCCTACGGACTTTGAATAAACCGCTTACATTAAGCCGGAATAAAGTAAGCAAGAAAAAGGTACTCAAAATGATTTTTGTCCATTTGGTGATATTCTGCTTCTGCTTTGTGCCTTATAACGTTACATTAATACTTTACTCCCTCATGAGAACACAGACCTGGGTCAATTGCTCAGTGGTGACCGCAGTCAGGACTATGTACCCCATCACTCTGTGCATCGCTGTTTCAAACTGCTGCTTTGATCCCATAGTCTATTACTTCACATCAGATACCATTCAAAATTCCATAAAAAAGAACCGGTCCACCAGACCACGGGATGTCAGATTCTCTGAAAGGCCAGTTTCAGAAAGCTTCATTCAACACAGCCTTCAGACCATAAAAATGAAAATATTTGACAGTGACTCTACAATATAAACTATATTAAAAGACTATTGGGACTAAACTGGAATTAGAAGCCTGCAAATTTCTTCAGCTGTGGACATATATTCTTATATGTAAAGGCTGTGCTTCCTTCACATCTGAAAAGTTTATTACAAGGCTGTAAAAGTGTTAAGCATAATAGCACAGAGAAAAAGTATTCTAAAAATCTATGTCAAAGGTCTGTTCTGACAGATTGTATGTTAGAAATGAACTTTTGGATTTAGAGGTTAACCAAAGTCCAAAGACTGTTTGTCAAGTCAAACACAAATGAAAAAGGAGGTTGTTTTTCCTCCCTGAAGTTAAAACAGTTGCTTGATTCAATAATGGTATCAGTTTCCAAATTACCGAGGATGGGGGTGAAGCAACCTGCTGTACTCTACAGGAAAATTTCCCATATTGTCATACCACTTCAGCTACTGTGTCTTCTCCAGTTTCTTCTTGCTTCTCGTACTTCTCCCCTTCTGTCTTTTTCCCTGCACCTTCCTTCTTAGGGACCATTATATGTTCACAGGAGGCTTCAATCAGTGGGTTTTAAGAACTTTGTTTCTCCCAGGTTTATCTGATAAAACATGCTCTCTCCACAAGCCTGGCCCCCATAAAGCAATTAAGTCTCCTGGTAGTTCAGAGCATTTGGAAGCATCTCAGACAAACTGGTTTTTCTTCCCACCTCTCTCTCAAGGCCTGTGTGATTAAAACAAAGTAACTCGTGATGACTGAAGTTATTGCTTTAGGTACAGTACCACTTTATTAAACTCTTTTGTGAGGAGCTCTTAAACTCAGCATGACTTTTGAGGGAAATAACATCCTCTGAATAAGTTCATTTGATCTCAAAGTACAGTTTCTTAGAAAAACAAGACCTTTTCTAACTAGAAATAAACATGTGCACCAAGTAGATTGTTTCTTCCAGGAAACTTTTGGTGTCCCGTAAAGAAATTAAAGATGTAGTAATTCTGGAGTGCAACTTCCTCTCCTCGTCCTAGAAATAATTTTAACATGAGCATTTAAAACCTCAAATGCTATTTTCTTTCAAACTTTAAAAAGTATAAAAATAAAGTACTTGGGACCATGTGCTGGCAAAATTAATCAAGACACTTTGAAATGTCAGCACCTTGTAAAAGGAGGAATCAACATATATTACTGTTACAAACAGGAATATATAGACAAAACTGCTTTAAAACATCCTGCTATATATGTTTCCCAGCTACTAGAATACCGTGTACATTTTCCTCAGAATTAATTTAACATTATTGTAAAATAAAATAAAATTTAAAAGGTAAAATAAGTGGTGTTTTTTTCCTCCCAAAAAACAATGGAGTCAAGAATAAGAACTGAGTCTAAACAAATTTGCACTTAAGATTTAGGACAGTCAGTTGCAACACAGCACTGAGACATTTTTACACCAGGGCTGTATACAGAGGAGTGGATCAATCCTGGAAAAAAATGCATATTGAGTCATCAAACTATATGATGTGTTGTTATCTGGATGAATTTATTTCCCTAGGCAAATCTTCTGTTTAATTGTTATAAAACAACTATACTTTGCCTCCTACTACTGGGAAACCGAGTTACTCAATGACTGCTAGGAATTCGTGTTGACTGAATTTTAAATTTAACAGTATTTTCAATCTTTATTCATATAAATTATGAAAGGAAAATTCAAATAGTATGGGCTTAAGCTACAAAAATAGCACAGATAGAAATGTCTGCATAACATCTGAAATAAGCAACTACCTTTGTTGGGAACTCTAAACTCTTCTGATTCATATCCAACTTCAAAAAAATGCACAAAACCCTTGGCATGAATAGAAATTCTCTGTTTTCCATATGCCACTGACAAATCCAAAACCAGATATGCATCTCTAAAGTCTCAACGCCTCTCTCTCTCCTTCTAAGAGGTGTGTTTAATATCAGACTCCCTCCAAGAAACCCGAGACAAAAGCCCCTAATGTCACTGCTGGGCTATGTTTGCAGGGTACTACTCGCCCAAGATTTTCAAGGCTGTTACTCAATTGAGTGACAACTTGTTCAGCACACCCCTCTGCCTTAGAGTAGAGAGCATCCCAGAGCCTCACCCTGGTAAAAAGAACCTACTCTTTCTGAGATTACAAAACTGCAGGGGAAAAATTAAAACCCGTCCCTGACTTACAAGCAGAACAAACAGACAAGGCCACATATATGAGTATTCCCCTTTAAACTAAACTTTCCTTGGTGTATTACCTCATGTAGCCTGGAGAAGTACAGACAGTAACTCTCTGCTTCGCACTCTCTCTCCAGGGCAGCAGCTTCTATTTTTTGAAAGAGCACAGTACAATACACTACAAAATCTTTCTCACCAGTTAATAGCTCAGTGTCCAGAAGCTACTTGAGGAAACATTTTATTTTTTATTATTAAACACTTTCACTCTTCCACAGGGGAAAAAAACCAAACAAACAACCCACAACAAATACCCAATGAAAAAACCCAACACAGTCAAAAAGCATCATGTTTAGCACTGAGAATCAGACCATTACTTGAAAAATTCCTGATCTGATTTAGAAGAGGGGGAGTAAAACTGTACCTCCCACAACTAGCTGGATACCAGCTATTCAGGACTGGATGAGGTTTTCTCCACCTCTTCTGGTTCTGCAACAAGATTATCCTGGAGAGCTGTGGATAGAACAATGTTTGCGCTGATACATTCCTCAACAGATGCACTCCCTCCTTCTGACTTTGATACCCAGTCTTCTGTCTCTCTGGTAAGGTCTTATGACAAAATTTAAATGTAAAATCCAGATGAGAAGTTACATTCCTAAGTCATGCCAAGACATTTCAGATTAAAAAAGGCTTACTTGTCAGAGCTCCTGAGGATCTGAATGTGTTGCAACCGGGATTTCCTAAAAGTGCATTATTTTCACTCACATGCCTACTCAGGGAGAGCTAAGAGTACAGTTTTAGGATCAAAACTTTAAAAACTATTCTTTGTAGTGTGGTTTCTTCATCTACAGAGTGCAGAAAATGCACACTTCCTATAAAAATAAAAGCAGGGCAAATTTAAGTGATTCCAAGCATATGTTTGATCTAAAGGCAAGTAGATATTGATAACTAGTTAATTAACCCACAGTTTTAAAAGAGAAGGAAAAAAAATTGCTATAAACAGCTTAGACTTGCCTCAACATACCATTCCTTAAAAATCAAAAGATGTCATATTTTTACTTTCTGTATTCAGCTAGAAGTTTTAATTCTGGCTTCCGCAAGAACAGAATGCCAGGAATTTTTTTTCCACCTCAGTATACAAGTATTTCACATTTGAAGAAATACCAATACCAAGTCAAATAAGTCTTTTTATTTTTCATCCAAAAGTGTATAAAAAAAACCCTACAGAAAAGACTTCAAGCAGGTAAGGAATCCTTAACTGAAATCAACCTCCAAGTTTTTGTTTCTTAAGGAAGTAACCTCAGCCACAGAAATGCAAAAATTGAAAAAGAGCTCTTGAGACCTGGTAAAAGATAAGAATGCTGTACTGATCAGACCCCAAACATGCAGCTAATCTACAATCCTGACTCCAACGGCAGACAAGGCTGGATGCCTGGGGAACAAGATAACAGTAGGAGAAGCACACAAGGCTTTCTCAAGTACTATCCCACTTAATCAGTCATATCTCAGGACTTTCTGGGTCAGATATATTTGTGTGTTCAGCAAAAAATTTCCTTCTGTGAGCTTGTTCTGTCTTCCTGTTAATGTGCATAAAGTTTTTAACATTCACAGCAGTAAAAAGGTCACACTGTGTGTATGCATAGGGGGAACAAAACTAAGAAACCCAAACATCCTTTTGTTTCAAATCCACTAATTTCATTAGTGCCTCTCTCATTTCTTTGGCAAGAGGCAGGGAGCACTAGACTGTCATTCAATCTTTCCATATCATTCCTGATCAGATAGTCTTCTATCATCTCTTGCAAATGAGAGAGTGATTTTCACTTGTAATTTCAAGCACCATCACAACCAAAGTTGAGATTTCTAGAATTACACAAAGAACTCAGCTAAAATTAAGAGAGCCAAGTGAGGTTTACTTTGAGACTGACAATTTTGAAAATCCCACCTGAGCACAGTATCCGCTAGCCTTATTTATTCTTTCAAGTTATTTCAAGGGGTTTTATCAATGAAAAGCAATTTGTTCATACTTTTCCAGCAGTAAATACATTACAAGGTTCTTGCATCTAGGCAGACCTGTGAATCCTGACAAGTTCCCTTTTTTGCTAGGCTATTTGTTATTTAAACCTCAGGGTTTCTGCCATTTGAGCACCACTGACAAAATGAAAGAGGATACATTTCAAAAGCTAAGGCAAAATGTAAATCAGAATGATTCTAAATCTAGAAGACAGAATTGGCTGGGCTGCATTTGTTATCCAACTACCAGAATACTGAAAACATTGTATAAACACAATTATCACTGCATTAGCACATTTACAGAACATACTCAATAAGGCTTATTTAAGATGAGCCAAATTCAGAAAGCCAAGCTTGCACAATCTAATACTTCTGCAAGAAGCTGGATGCAGAAGTTTCACTCTGACAATCCTGGTTTGATACTGAAGCCTTTCATATTTATCACCTCACTCCCATCCAGTTCCTGGCCTACAGCCGCTTACAAAATAAGCTCAGCTCTTCCCATAAGAAAACTGAACGTACTATAAAATTAAAACAAATAAAAAGAGCCCTTCACATATTTTCTTTTATAAAAGGTCTTTTTTTATGATCTTTTATAAAACCTACCATACTGTTGGAAAACTACAAATTCAGAGCTTAGAATTTAGATTTGAAATAATTGGTTTTTTTTTTTACTTAAGAAGCACTCTGACCACTCTCGTTTTATCAGAACTAAAAGCTGTCCAGCAACAAGAAGGGGTAAATTTTCTATAGTTTAAAATTGAGAATCAAACCACAAGCAATGACAAAGGAAGGCCTCTAGAAAGAAGTTCTAACTGTTTTATGATGAGATAAAATTAATATTTTTGCACACACATAGCTTTAATATTTCCCCTAACTCTATCTTTTTTAAACAGTGAGTTCCTGCCTAAAAGAACAAAATTCTTAAATAACAATGCTAGCAACAGGAAGCACCCGAAGTTAATACAGCCATCTTGGGAATAATATTAAGTCTACCTCAAATGAAAACAACTGTGGCTAGGTTAACTCTGCTTTTCAGATGAATTCTGAAAATATTGCTGCTTTATGAAAGGATGTCAATTGGAAAAGCTTATTAAGTACATGGCAAAACACAGACAAAAATGAGAATACCGATGGTGAAGCAAGTACCAAAATATCTACCTTTTCAGCCTAACAAAAAATATGTTTCATTAATGAATCAAATCCAAAAACTGCTGGTCTACAGAAGTTATTTCACACTTATGTATGAAGGAAACTTTATCACATATGCAGCATGTTACTGTATTTCACACACCCCCCCAAGTAGCAAATGCAAAATAAATAAAAATATCAATACGGACTGCTGTCCAGATAAGATCTGCGAGTTCCTCCCAGCTGCTGGAAGGCACAAGAGGCACGCAGGGAGCGTGCCAAGCACGGGCTCTAGCGTGGGCTGGGTGACTCCCAAAGGGAAAGCACAGGGTGCTGGCAGTCTAGGGACATACCCGAGCCAAGTTCAGACCAGGCAGAGTCAACCTGGGTGAGGCTCCAACCTCTGCTCAGGGGCTCAGGAGAACACCAGGGATGCAGCTGCAGAGGCTCCACACTCAGCTGCGCCATAGGCACTGACCAGCCTGCACCCACGCCATTCTGGCAAGCACACTCAGCCCGAAGGAAAAGCTTCCATCAGACCTAGAGGGATTACCTTTCTGGAAGATGGCAAGCACTATGCCTGCTCAACAGCTGTGAACAGGGGCATCCACATCCCCCACAAAGCTTTTTATTACTGGAAAGTTACTGTAAGACAGTGATACAAACACATAGCTGAAATACCATGTATTTATACAGTATAAAAGCAGGCACAAAACCACTTATTTGTCCTACAAAAAAGCAACCCCAACCCCATTCTTTTATGGGGTTGTTATGCATGCAATAACTTTAAAAAGTGCAGCAAGTAAAGAAACAAAAACATCTTCCAATAATAAATCATTTGACAGTTTGACACGATACTAGTATCACCTTAAGAGCTTGAAAATTGATCACACAGCTGGGAAAAAAGCCCCAAACCTACAGATTAGGATGTTTGTCTGGTATCCACTTTGCTTCTTAACATAAACAAATTTTATCTTCCACAGAAAAGTTACCAAGAGAGCAAGGCAAATGACACAGCAATACAGAAAAAAAGAATAATAAAAGGTTGTGAGAGTTATTCAGGGCTTTGGTTCAGATAAAATAAAGCAGACCAAAATAAAAACAAAACCAACCAACAACAACACAACCCAAAATCCAAAACAAAACTTCATTCTATTTATTTTACCAGTTTCACTACAGATATCTATAAAACTGCAAAGTTGGAGCACATAGTCCCAACCAAGGAAGAAGCAACAGGGATAAAGCACAGAACTTAACCCAAGCTTTATTTACTTTTGTATTTAAGGAGACAGTCATATCAAATATGCTGCAATTCAGCAAGATTTTACAAAACTGAAGAACTGCCAAGATACCTCCCTGAATTCTAATGTATTCTTCCCTCATGGGCAACCTTTAAACCTTCCTACAAAGTGTTTACAATGCAGATATAGCAGTGTTGCAGGATGAAAAGCTGAAGTTCAAACCACCTAGAAACAGACTAAAATCAAATTCCTACAGCTGCGATGTGACTACCAAAACACTGAACAGTATTTAAATAATCAAATAAAAATTTTCAAAACCCCATTAACTAGAAAAGGGGGACTCCTAGAAAACTCTTTCACTATTCCTTGTTACTTATAATCAAGTAACCTTAGAGAAAAACAGACTAATGAAAAGTCTAATCATGTTAATGCAGACTTATTTCTGTGACTAAATCTGTACTTGGTACTGGTGTACAGACAAGAAAGATATCTTTATGATGCACTAACAGAGCTGGCAGCTCCACTGAGCACAGCCTATAAATCCCAGCTCCCTGTCACAGCTGTAAATCTATAACCAGAGAGATCCTGACACAGCCTGGGTACATGACCTCCACGTGAAAACACAACAGCAACTACAGGCAAGATACACAGCACAAACAGCCACCTAAAGCAAACCCAGGCATAATTAAACAACCACCTCCTGCTAATCTCCCTTCCATGCTTTAAGGAAGGGGGAAACACAGTTATGAAAAGTAGAATTAACCATATGATTTGCTCCTACTAAACAGAAAAACATCATAGATCTAGCTTAGTTCTGTCATTGACACAGATCACAGTGGAAAGTGACTAATCCTATTGTAAAATACCTCTTTAAAAAAAATAGCATTAACTGCTTCCTGGAAGTACAGCTCTGTCTCAAGCACAGTGGACAGCTAAATATCTAAGTTACAGAAGTAAGATTTATATGCCCCTAATTAGAGAAACTCTATACTTTAAAGCAGAAGATATGGTAAGAAATAGCTTCAAATTCTTAATCAAGAATAGCATCTAAATGTCACAGAATGAAAACTCTGCATAGTTGCTGTGTCTTAGGTAATCCCTTTGGTCATGTTTATACTTGAATCAAGAGCATCTTAAGGGTTGGGCTGACTTGGTATACCAGCAACAGATAAAGCTCTTAACACTGCTAACATAACCAAAATCCTCCAGTCCTAGTGAGTGCTTTATACACTTTGTGAGAGCCTACTAAGAAGTGAACACACTGTTAACACAGACAAAAGCAGGAAACACAGGACCTCAGCTTTAAATGTTCTTTCTGGCTTCTCTGCCAGTAGCCTAGAGGATTTGCTCAAATGGTAACACCCAAGCATGAATAACAGCTTGAGTCATCTTCACGATAAATAGGAGTGGCAGGGAAGATTTTCAAAGTGATGGGAGAGACAGTGAAGACTGTAATTCACTATTCTTCCTGGTTTTTCAATTTGCCTTCAGCTGCTAAGGCAGATAAAAGTTTGAACCCTCAAAATGCACAGTATGGTTTTCATTAAAGGAAACTCTTCAAGAGTACTAGTAAGGCATGGATTAAACACTCTTACATATTTTACTTAAGCATTTATTAAAGAATGTGTATGTATATATAGCCAAAATAAAAAACACTATGTGGTATTTTCACAAATATCCAAAAAGCAATCATCTTACAGACTCCTAAAAGTGTGCCTGGTATGATAAAGGCAAAATCACAAAAGGCTTTCCAACCACAGCTGCGACAACTGAAATGTCATAACCTTAAAATGTTTAAAGCACATGCAGCAGAATCAGTATGAGCCTTTAGCACTATCACGCCAAGGAGCAGTGGTGGTCGTGACCTCTCTCATCCCACATGCTTCTGGAACACACTCACGATGCAAGCAGAAATATATTTAGTATGTATGGACAGAAAACCTCAAATATGTTCTCAGTTCCTTTTTGAACGAAGGTTAGAGCTGCGTACTACTGATGTAACTTTGGCAGAAGGAGTGTGGTGAGCACGTGACAACTATCCTTTGGTGACCCTTAGCATGTTTTGTCCCCTGCAAGAAAAACCCTAGAAAATTCTGTATTACAGATCATTGCCCAGTTCAACTTCCAAGCTGAGACAAGATACTAGGTGCCTAAAATACAGAAACTCACACGACATGAGTGATGTCTGCATGAGCAATTTGATGCCTGCAATTCCTGAGGTCTTTACACCAGTCAAGCTCCCTCTGTCAGAGACTGCATCCTGCCAGTGAGCATGCTTGCAGATGTTGTCATCCTGAACATGCTCAGTGTTTTTTTGTGCCTAAGGCTGTCCTCCATTCATAGATTAGGTATTCCTATATCTGAGGAAAGACAAAATTTAGCAGGCATGAGAGGAGTATGCCTGACATAGACCAGCTTTCCCAAGAGAAGCCAGCTGCTGTGCAGAAGCTCACATGAGTCCTGCAGCTTAGAGGGAAGACAGCACAGGAACGTGTGACTCATTTGCCAGCACTGGAGTCACTCGTGGTTGAACCCACAGCTACATCTGGGGTTGGTAACACAGCGAGCCACAGCCTGTCCTGAGACCTCAAGGGCAAGTAGCAAAGCACAGCTTGCACCCACATAACTATACATTCTCCACTGCTAATCCATACTAGCAGCTGAAAATAGTCCCTGAGCTGCATCATGCCCCAAATCTTGCCTAGGCATTGTCCAGAAGAGAGCTGACAAATTCCAGAACAGACTAGGGAACACATTACCAAGGAAACACCCCTGATGACTGCGGGGCAAAACTTCAGCCAAATTTACTGTCCCTTTGAGGCCAGTAGTACAAACTCAGCCCCAAATACCCAGCCCAAGCTGCCTTACTCAGCTGCCTATCAAAAAGATTTTAGATTCCTTCTTTTAACACAACAGTAAGCCACTTATCCAGTAACCTAATGTATCAAAAGTTAACAGTGTGACCATTTCTACTTCTTCCTGATTTAAAAGGAATCACTCAAGATATCAAAACCAAAGAGGATTTTAAACTGCATGTAGACACCTACCTTCAGAGGAGCTGTAGGACTTCAGACACACCTAACAGAAATCCCTACTGAGAAAGATACAAACCACAAGAAAATAAATTAACTCCCCTTTCTAGATGCCCAGTTCCTCCTTACAAGGAGCACAGAAACCTAATTAGAAATTGTACATCCAAGGAAACAGGCACTAAGCACTCGAGAACAGTGAGCTCCACAATAACTTTGTCCTTGTACAATCAAAGGCCAGGAGGCTGCATAGCCTGTACTGTTCCAAAGTACTAAGGAGGACTTGCTGACCTGTAAGTGCTCACAGCTTTACCCTGACCTGGATTTGTCTAACACTTTTTACACAAATTTTAAACATATTATTTGATTTTTTTCCTTAATGCATGATCAAAGGAGGTCTGCTGTTATTCCAGCTCAGCAAGTTTGTCATATTAACGCAATAATATATTCTTTGGGAATACATGGTTTTGAGCACGAAGGCACTTCTGCTGCAGTGAGCTGCATAATTTAAAACCAACAGAAGTCTTTGGTGTGGGATGAGGTATTTAAGTATAAACACTGACTACACTGTTAGTTGACAAATACTCATTGCAAACATCGAGTTATGTTAAACCAACACAGTGTGATAAAACAATACTGTATATTTCATTTCAAATGTTGAATTGACAATAGAAACCACAGAAAAGAAGCAGCTAAAAAAGGAGAAACATTATAGAGAACAGTTTGGGCAATGCTACATGAAAGAAGTTATAAATAAAACAAAGCACACTTGTCTACTTCTACTCATATTTTAATCATTAAGAAAAGTAGCTTCATGAAGCCATCTTTATCTTGCATCAGTCATTAAAACTCCAAAACATATTACAGCTCCAAATCACAACATATATCAATACTGGTGTTCTTCCCTCCTTAGAAAAATAAAAACATTAAGTAGGACAGCATGTATTAAAGAGCAATACAGCAAATGAAGGCTACAGTGACAACAGCTGCAGTGCAACGCACTGCTTTAGTTTCACATCTGTTTGGTATTCACACAAAAACAAATATGAAAACCACAGCTGAAGTTACCGGACTGAAGCAGGCTGTGAATGAATTCCCTTTGGCCTGCCACAATGAACCTTCACATTCTGTTCTGAGCTGTTGGAGGGCTGCAGGTGGTGATGCAGCTGACCCTCATCCCTGTTAATAGCAAGAGCTACCATATAACCTTTTAAAACTCCAATCTTTAGAGAAATACCCCTTGGAATACTCCTAGTGCTCACACGGATGAGCTAACAAGTTAAGGGAACACTGTGGTCTGCAGAGCTAACCAGGGAAGTGCGAGGTGCCTCTGTCTCTAACTTGCTATATCTTCAGACATGGCTGCAATTGGCCTGCAACTCCAGTGCAGAAGAACAGGAGCCTTTCACTACCCCAACACTGTGCATGTGAAAGGGCATTTGCAAGGAGCACTTTCTCTAAGCAGCAGCATGAAAAACACAGCACCTTGCTTGCACCTCCCCATTCAGAGCTTGCGAGCAGAATGGAAGCTGAGGAGCAGAGAAATACAGATTGCTTTTCAGACGCAACAAAGATTCTCCACAGGCCTTTACTTCCTTGAATAGCACAGCAAAACCAAAAACACTCCACAAGTATTCCACTCAAATAGATTGAAAATTGACAGACTTTTAAATTGCTTGCCTGAAAACCTGTTCTTACTTGTTTATTCCTAACAAACTGCAGCAAACAGCAACAATACTTCAAAGATGTGACATGGCAGTTGACAGGGCTTTCTCTAAGGGAAATTCAGATATTCTGGAACTTGTTCACCTAACCTTCATTTGAGATATTCAAAGCAATTATTTCTTTGGGTGGCCACAAGGGAGGTCAAATTGATAGAATTATGGAAAAGGCTGGGCATGAACTCCCAGGCTGGCAGATAAAAAGCTATCCCTTTCACAGGAAACAGATTTTGACTAGGGATGGGTTTAAATCATATTTCTGTAAGTATGATAAAAATGAAGCAAAGGGTATTCAACATCTGAGTCTTTGGTAATTTCAGTTCCCTTTAAAGTTACGAAATCAAAATAGTGCTCAAAATACTGTAAGAGAGCACAAATTCAAAGTAAAAAAAGAATAATTTACAGTGTATTTCTATTTGGCACATAAAAATGATGCAGCATTATTAGCATATTCTAAACTGATCTCCACATAATCTTCATCTGGAAGCATCATAACCTCACTGGTAAATATTCAAGTGGTTAAATGGGACTTTCAGGGTTTGATAATGATTTAAGAAAAAGGAAGTTATTTTTCACATGATTTAGTCAGTATGGAGTTGCCTCTTTTTAAAAATCAAGAATTACTGAGAAGAGCCTTCAACTGGTTTCCAACCTTTATTTTGTCTGGCTGTATTTTTTTTGTTGTTGTTAAAAGAAAGGATGACCTAGAAAAGTTTCATTTCCTTCCTAAAGCACAGATGACTAAATCAGCTAGCTATGCAAAAGCAATAAACATATTCACAATGAATAGCTAAGGAGTAATATATTATCTTCAGAAAACAGTAAAAAACAGAATCTTTTATATTCACTTGATGCAGCTTCCAATTCAGGTAAAGGTCATTTCAGATGCATTTGAGACTTTTTTCAGAGAAATTATACAAGACATTTGTCCTCACAGAAGCTCTGTGACAAGTAAAACTGCAATAAATTCAAGATATTTGATACTACACTGCTCAATCCTTTTAAATCTCTCATTGAAGTCTTGTTTTTTTAAAGCAGAGTCAGAAGACTGAGCAAAGACTGAAGTAGACAAGCCTTGTAACAAAATGCACTACCTGCGAGGGTGAAGGACACAAGAACTCAACAAAAATACATATCAAGTAAGTGGGGAAATCAAAGTTGCATTAAGCAAATATTAGTAAATACATGTTTTTCAGAAGTTCTTATTTACTAAATTAGATGGTTTTGGATTTTTTGTATAAGTTTTACTCATTCCATGCTTTTCTTCATTTTAACACTTATTTTGGGGAGGAAAAAAACCAACAAAACAAAACACCCCAAAAAACGAAACCACTCTCTAATCTTAAGAGGACACTTGAACTTTCTCAAGATTCCATCTTTCTTGGACTGTTTACAACTAGCCCAAAGAAACTACTTATGGTGAGACATTCTTTAGTAGTAAGAAGAAGGCATCTGGCTTTTCTCTAATCCTTTATCAAGTGTTTGGAAGTTTAGAGATATTTACTGGTATGAACTATACTTCTCTAATTGTCTGCCCATTCTTGAGTGAATTGCTAATTACGCAGACACTTGCAAACCTTGTTCACCATTGCATGGAGGCAATACCCAGATAAGGAACTGCAGAAGAATGCAGTAAACCATTCTTTTGTTCACCAGCTAAGCCTTTCTGGGAAATCTCAACAGTCTCCTGAGTCAGCCATTTAAGTATTTTCTCCTGTTTCTAATAAATTAAACTTTTCAGGCAAAATCAGCCAATATTCAGATATGAGGAAGGGGTAGATTTTCTTACAGCTCAGAGCCTTTCCTCCCCTCATGGGCAGCCAGATAAGGCAGTGGAAGCCAGCACAGAATCTTGGGGTGCCCGTCCCGGGCTGCCACAGCTGCTCTCTGCTTTTAAGGGAAACCTTCTATGCCCTCTGGTGCCAAGCCTTCAGCAAAAGGAGACACTGCCTGGAGCCTGGGGAGACCCAGACCAGGTGATATGGAGGTCAGTGAAGCAGAAGGCCCCTGGATACATGTCATGCACATTTCTTTTCATCCCCTTCACTGGGCTCCACTCCATATGCTTCTCTGGCACTAGGTGATTTTTGTAGGCCCCTTCCAACTGAACTATTCCATGCTATTAACACTCAAATCAGCCACCCCAAAATAGTACCAAACATGTTCCTCTAGAAATTCAAGAAGAGAGAGTCAAAACATGAAAATACATTCAAGCAGAGCACTCAAAAAAAACTGGAATAATGCTGCGCTTGTTGATGACATTATCATTTGTTTTACAAAAGCCTGCAATGCCCATAATTTTTGAAAAGACAACTCTCTGGATTTTCCAGTCTGAAAGCCCAGGTCTAAATTAGATTATCCTGCATTCCTTGTTTGTGTTGTTAAGTAGAAACTGGTGGGTACGGTGTACTGCTGATCAGTAAGCTGGCTTCAAGCTGGTTCGCAGAAGGTAGCAGGAGCCACTTCTTGCTTGTAGAGAGTCAAAGCCAGGTATCTGTACCTGTATCTTTTGTCCTCTTAAGGTTACAATTCCCAAAGACCTTTTGCATGCTTGCAAGTTTCCAAAAATAGTGTCTGCCTATCAAAAAATACCCCTTCCTCTCCAGAACTAAAAGATATGGGATCAGTTCTAAAATGGTTGCTTTATGTCTCTCTGGTCAAAATTACCAGCCTCTATAGTCTCCTGCCTTGTGGCATAAATAGCCTATTTCTGGTTTATAAGTAACAAACAATGAAAAGAAACAAATGTTTGATTTACTGAAACACAGCCTAAAAAAACAACCCACCCTTCCAGCACTTTATTTTAATGGCATCCAAAAATACCAAAGTGACTGAAATGCAAAGGACAATGCAAAACAATTTCAAATACTATTAGCAAACATATCAGATGCCCAGAACTGAGGCCCTATTGCCAGGTAGGAATAGCAGCTGGATAAAAATTAACTTTCAAATGAAAGCATAGAATTTATCGCTGACTTTGGTACCAAAACACAGTTAAGGGTATTACCCTTATGATTTGAGCCAGACTAGTAAAATGATGACAGCTTACAAACACCTAAATCAGCAGACCTATATAGACTTTTTCCTCTGATATGCTTCCTTTTTCTAAAACCAGACAACATGCTAAAACTAATCCTGTTTTGCTCCTTTAATTTATTTTTCTAGAACCAAACCTCAGCAAGAACACAACTTATTCCATAGTAGGGTATGACTTCTTTTTTCTAGGTAAGCGTATTATACAAAGGCAAATTCTACTCTGAAGTGTTACTTACAGATTGCCAAGCAAGAGACTCCATAATTCGATGCTCACAGTGCTCTAGATGCTTTATCATTTCCCGGGTCAGGCTGGGTTCTGCTCTAATAAAGCTTTCGATCACCTTGTAGAAGTCAAAAGCTTTTAAATCAAACACGTTGAGAATCCACGGGAAAGACAAGTCTGTTTCAGCACTGGTACTGTCACTTTGTGAAGCATTTCCTGAAGGGAAAACAGACTGAAATTATCACAAGTTCTACATTCTTTCACTTTTGATGTTTTTTTCCTTTTTGTGTTTATTAAATCATTGCTAGCTCAGACATTTCAGTGAGTTGCTTTTTGCATTTTGGGAGATTTTTCTGCTATTTACTCTATTATATATATTAGAATAGATGGTAACAATTATCAATAAGTAACAATGCTATTAAGGACTTTAGATTTAACTTACTGCCGTATGTAGCCATGACAACCTCAACAGCACATGCCAGAAGAGATGTGTGGAAGATGTTATCATTCAGAAGTTTGCTGAAGAGAAAGTAAGTTATTAGTACTTGTCCCAAAACTTATAAAAGCAGACTTCAAGAACAAGTTTGGGGCAAGTACCTGAAATTCTGCACCGACAGGCGCTCTTCTTCCTGAAATAAGTAAATCAGACCAAACTTGTGAACATTCTCTGTATTTCTAGAGGTACTGCCAGTACTGAGATAGCAGTACTAAACTTACCGACTTCAGCATGGACTCCATTACTCTGTAATAGAGACGCACTCCAAGCTTGTACCTCTGTTAGAATGAGAAATTCAGGAATATTACAAGAAGTTTTGACAGAATACAACAGGCAGACTTTTGTGTTTTAACAATCCAGAACATTCCAGTTTTTGACAGAGCCACTATGAACAAGTTACTGACCCCAGTTCCACTGGTAAATAACACTGGAGAGGCCTCAAGAGCTACTAAGGTGTGTGACTACCCCAACTACGTGAAGATTTAACCGAGTGTAATAACATGAATTGTGTTCACATTGATTCACAGCTAACAGGATAAAAAGCAGGGCTGACAGACAGGAAGGAGGCTGTCAAGTACAAACTCGGTTGGATTTATTTTCCAAAATCCTTGTTCAAAGCACAGCTGCTCTCCTGACTTTATAAGGAAGTGAGTCACCTTTTGGAGTTTTAGGCCAAGTTAGCCTAATGAATGAAAATATATGTTTCACTTAATGTATTTTGCCAAAAAAAGTTTCCATTCTTCAGTAAAGTACTTCCAACATATTTCCACATAATTCCTATTGCTCCTTACATATTGAGTGGAATTTCTGAAGTGCTATCTTTACAGTACTTCCTTAGTTTGAAAATTTTTTACCTTTACTGATCTACACTGAATGAGGACAGTCAGTAAGTCACAAGCTCACACCAGTTAGTGCTAACTAACAGAGCACAAGTGAGTGATATTCAACCCAAATTACTTACCTGTGAGCCAATTTCAGCCCATCCCTGTCCAACTGCTTCAGCAAATTTCTTTTGGAAGATGTGGTCAAAACTTTCCACTCTTCTCAAGATACTATCTTTAGGGTTCACTGTGCAATTCTAAAAATGTAGAGGAAGAAAATTAGGGGAAGGAAAGGCAAAGAAAAGACATTTTACTTCAAAAACATTTAAATAATTTAAATAACTGAAAGTCCTGCTTCCCTTTATAACACCTCTCAGTAACATCATCAGCATAAATAAAAATGGATTATTTAAAAGAGTGCTGTACATCTTTTTTTCGCTTTTGTTTCCTTTTTATACCCCCTTTCTTTTCCATTCAACACATACATAAAAGAATTTTAATATGTAGCTCAGTAACTAAAGTATTTAAGCACTTAAAAGGTTCCAGTACAGAACAATTAGAGAGACGTACTTTCTAAAATTTACATTTAAACTAACCATACAAAAATGCACTTTTTCCAAAATATGTGCATCAGATCTACAGGTGCAGATTTCACTTGAGATAATTCCAAGAATCCTACAAAAATCTTCGTAGTCACTTACATTGAAGTACATGATGAGAGTATCTGATGGTTTATCAGTTGCTGAGTTTAAAATCATAATCAACTGCTGAATGTTATTCATTGCCGCTCTGGAAAAACAAAATAAAATGCATAGTAAGCACCAAGGTCAGCTTGACATTTTCCAGAAACTGAACAGCAAATCCACACACAAAAAAATGATGATTTCAGTTCTCACTCCAGTTATCAAACAAACTGTTTGAGAAAATCTATTGTGCTGTGATAACTACTAGGAATTCTACCAATGCAATTTATCTAATTATTTACACATGGATTGTGCTAATTTTAATAACTAAAAGAATGGCTTAACACTTAAGAAACAGTTTTATTCTTCTATGATATTATTACTTCCTGAATTTTTCATTGTGGTTTTTGGTTTTAAGTAGAATTTTGTGCGTTTGTCTGTTTTAAATTTCTGTATCATTTAACCTCAGTTTGGCTCATATCACCAGTCAAATAAGAACTAATCCAACAAAAACATGTTCAATCATTGCAATATAGCAGTTAGAGACATTTTTCTCTAACCTACTTTTTACTTTTTATTGGTAAAAATCACTTCTCCACAACTCTCCTAATGATAAGGAAAAGCATAAGGACACTTGAAAAATACAAAATAAAAGCATACAACTCATTCTCATTATGCTCATGACTAGTACTTTCACCCTTTTTATACACTAATTTCTACATAAATGACCAGATACAAATCCACTGATAAAAATTATTAGATTCTCTCCAGTTTCAGGAGGCTTTAAAGCAGATTCTATGAAACTGGGTTCAGAAATATGACTCGGTAAGGTCATTCGAAAGAATAAGCATGGTGGTTTCAGCATATACAATACAGGGTTCTGTTTAATCAGGGAGAGGATACACTTTCCACTCTAAGCTGGTGATCAAACCTTTGCTGCCATCTACTGACACTTTTGTGGCTTCAGGAAAAACAGTTCCTACAGCCCAAAATCAGCGCTGGTGAATAGGCCTTAAATGAATTGCCTTAAATAGCATCAGTTTTGGAAAAATCAGAGCAAAGCCCAAGTGCGGATGGAGAGAATCTAAATATTACTAGACTTTTCTCTCAAGATCAAAGTTGGTTTAGCACATTTCAAATTTTTAGCAATGCAGAAACTTCATACTCCTGGACTTTCTTAATGTCAAGAACATTAAACAAAGCATCTTTGCCACTGTTAGAGGGCTTTGCATCTACTATACAGTATCAGTGATCAGAACTACAGTATAGTTTATGGAAAAAAACAACAAAACCAAGGCCACAGTTCCTTAAAAATGAAAAAAAGATTACTCTAAAGACGAATAGTTCTAGTTAGGATATTGAACAAAAGAACACATTCAAGAGAAGAACTCGTACCGAACAGGAGTCTGTGGAAGTATAATATTGATTTCCTCATCTGGGTTGTTTTTTAGTGGCGTCCTCTCCAGCTGTGAGCTACAGAAATGGAAAACAAACTTATGAAAGACTAATGTAATTAGAAAGACAATGTTTTCTACAAAGACTTATTAATCTAAAGAGAAAAACATGTAACAGATTTTTAGAAGATCTAGATGTCCAATTACTCCAGTTGTTTAAATTCCCAAGTAGATCTGCTTTGAGCGAGATGTTGGACTAGACAACCTATAAAGTTTCTTTCCAAGCTTTTTTCTTTTCTAGAATTCTATTTACAAACAGCTTGATTTATATGTAGAGAAGGTATTAGTTGTATTTTAATCCAAACTGGAGTATTTTCAAGGCATAGATAAATTCAGACTCATGAGGTAAGCTCTTACTAAATTAGAGAGATGTTGAATTCTAAGAAATCGCTAGCATATAAGTGTAGGACTGAAACAGAAAATAAAATCAATCAATGCTTTGGATTGGGAGGGACCTTTGAAGGCCATCTAGTCCCAACCACCTTCAAGGATCAGGGACATCTTCAACTAAATGGGGGTCCTCAGATCCCTGTCCAGCCTAACCTTGAATGTTTCCGGGAATGGGGCATCCACCAGCCAAACCAGTCAGGGACAGCTGGCTCAGAGCCATAACACCATCTCTTGCACATCTAATCAGCTAGCATGACATGCCTCCTCCTCATGATCCCTCAGGCTTCCCTGGACGACAGGGCCTTGCACAGAGTAAGAGTTAGAACAGAGCTTCCAAATCATTTTAGACAGTCACAGTCATATGCTCCCTAATTATTTAAGTTATGACATAAAGCAAGGCTGGTGATGCCAGAAATACCTTAGCCGAACTATAAATCTAGTAGGTCAACAGGATAGAGAGATCTCCATTTATAACACAAGGGGGCAGAGAGCAACACAAGTCTGCATTCTCTGTTATGGAATGAAAGAAAACAGTAAATGGAAATATTACCACGCTATGACATCAGGCTGCAGAGTCTCGTCGTGATTCAGAAATAGTCTTGCATCTATATCTTTGTTTTTGAGATAGAGCTCTTCATACTGTTTCAAGATAACTTCAACCTCAAAAAGACATTGAAAAAAACCCAGATTTATTTTACAGGAACAAGTTTGACAATCTACTGAATAACGTAAGTTATTCCTACCTCATTATTACAATGCTGAACTACTAAAAGAATGACCTTGGAGTTCACAAAGTTACTTCTTATACAAGAGCTGAAACACACCCAGAGGAAAATTGCTGTTTCCAAGAGAACACAATCCAAGATCATAAGAATTTTTTTATTAAATGTAGGTCTTGACACTGTTAAAACAGCTACATTAGGAAACAGACCTGCAAACCAAACTAATATTTCCACTTTTTAAAATATTTCCTTCCAGACAAAAGGGTGTCTACAAGACCAGGAAAGTAAAATATTTGTTCTTAGAACAGCTGTTGGGCAATTAGCTCAGTCCCTGTCTTTGCTAGTTTGGACAACACGGTCTAAACTCAAACCTTCTTTATCTCAGTAGGAGTTTTATATTATATAATGATATATATTTATATATCATTTAATATTAATATATTGCACTGGAGTAGCTCTTAAGAGACACGCCTATTGCTACAAAAATAGACTTGTTATTTCATAGCTACACTGTAGGTTTTTTTTAGTAACTGCTGAAATTTTTTTAACTGACTAAATCCCAGATTGATATGGCTTCACTTTGCATGGAAAAGTTTATTGGGTTTTTTTTAATTTTTTTTAATTACTTACTTTTATTTTTACTTTAAGTGACTAACATTAACTGGAAGTCTGCAATTTTTTTTTTATCTGGCCCTCCAAATCTGCTGCTGTGTTCATGCAGAAGTAGGCAGCCACCTCAATTATCTACTCCCTGAGCCCTTATTAAGTGAAGCTGTGGTCAGGCAAATTCCTGCTAGATAAACAGGCAAAAATGCATATGAACCCAAATTAATCCCCTCTCAGCCTCAAGAGAGAGAAAGCAGCAAATATCTCCTATACAGCTTTGCTCCTTCCCCTCTTCTTTACCTTTGCCAAACGCATTTACTCCAAACTGATCTCACACCAAAAATTTTAAGGTTAGATCTATTAAACTGTATTTCCATTCTCATTATCACTATTCTTTTTATTTAAAAACTTCATTATATTTTTTAATTTCATTATTTTCTTAATGGCTCATGCATTCTTTTAGTCGAAAATATTTCAGTATTTCATAAATTTCCCAAAAAAACAGCAGCTCTTAGACAATATGGCTGTCCTGGGCTAACTTGGAAGAAACCTTAAGTCAAAAATAATCAATCTATTCATCAGTGCATGAAATCTAACCAGCAAGCACATGGGAAAGACAAATAAAATATCAACATTAAGCCTCAAAAGCTTTTCCTGCTCTGTAAGGAACATTAAAATTTTTCAAAAGCTTGGTGTTTTTTTGTGAAAATCAATTTAAATGTACCACATTACTAGCTATTGTACCGATGATCTCATCCATGATTATTGGTTAGTTGACTGCATGTATGAAATGACTACCTCTGAAATAGAGCCCTAACATTCTGGTACTCAAGGTTAAGGAGCAAATGTCATGTGACTGGATTTTTCTTCAAATGCATAATTTTGTAACATTTTCACCAGCAAATCTTATGCTAATATTTTTGATATTGTGCTTAAGTTGAGCAGCCTTGGATGAAAACTCTCTGATTTGAGAATAAGCTGTACCTTTGCCTGGAAATTCATACAGGGTTTCCCAACTATACATACACACATAAATTAAAAACTCTAAACAGGCTACTGATACCCTGAAATTAATTTAAGAAAAGATTAAGATCTTCAGTGAGTCCTGTATTTTGTTCCCCACCCAACACACTATGACACTGAACAGAAGATATACTTGGCTGAACCCTGCAGACTCTGTTCTGATCAGCTTCAGAGCTGCTTATTTTCAGGTTACCACATCTACTGGTGACACACAGCTAAATTTACACTTTTAAGAATGACGAATGCAAACACACTGAAAGAAATTACCTATTAAAATGCACTCTGGATGCACTTGCATAGAGGTAGAGTGCTGCATCCAGGCAACAGCTCAGCAAGATGAAAGTAATTCTGCACAGACACAGCAGTCCAAACTCTGCCAGGTTGTGAAACTGAGACTCATCTTCTGGATATCTTTCCAACAAAACTACAATAACACGTCTCATTTATATTTAAATTAAGGTGTGTAATTTAAGATTTTAAGTATTTATAGAGTGACTTCAGAGTCCTAATATTGTAGTAGTTGTATTTTAGATGAATGGCCTTACCAAGATCATGGATATGCAACTCCTATGTCTTGCTTTGAGCAAAAGCTTTTTGCTTTGAGCAAAGCTTGCTTTAGCCTCAGGAGATTCATCTATTGGATTCAAATGTACAAGCAAAATACACTTTATGAATACTGGAATCCCTGCTAACCCACATTCCTGAAAAACAGTTCATTTTGCTAGATGATTTCAGATGAACCTACTAGAACTCCATCAATGGGTAAATGGCATCTTTATGCAATTTGGCATGAAGTAAAACAATTGTTGAACTGTCTGTATTGGGTTTGCATGGAAAGGTTTTGGTAGCTGCAGGGGCTACAGGGCAGGCTTCTGTGAGAATCTGCCAGAAGCTTTGCCAATGTCCATCAGAGCCAATGTCAGCTGGCTCCAGGACTGACTCTCTCTGTTGGTCAAGGCTGGCCCAATCAGGAATTATAGTAGTGCTTTTGTGATAACACATTTAAGTGAAAAAAAGTTATTACACAGAAGCAACCGCTGTCTGAGAAAAGAGGTGTGAGAATATGTGAGAAGAGCAGCTCTGCAGACACCAGGGTCAGTGGGGAAGGAGAGGCAGGAGGTGCTTCAGGTGCCAGAGCTGGGATTCCCCTGCAGCCCCTGGTGCAGCCCATGGTGAGGCAGCTGTGCCCTGCAGCCCGTGGAGGTTCATGGAGATGCAGAGATCCACCTGCAGCCTGTGGAGGAGGTGGATGCCGGAGAGGGGTCTGTGACCCTCTTGGGGGCCTATGCTGGAGCAGGGTCCTGGCAAGGATTTGCAGACCCCTGAAGAGAGAAGCCCATGCTATTGCAGGTTTCCTTGTCAGACCTGTGACCCCGGTGGGGACCCACATTTGAGCAGGCTGTGCCTGAAGGACTGCACCCTGTGGAAAAGACACACACTGGAGCAGTTCATGAAGAACTGTTGCCTGTGGAATGGACTCACGTTGGAGAAGTTCATGGAGGATGTTCTCCTGTAGGAAAGATCCCCCCACTGCAGCAAGGGAAGGACCCCTACTCCCCGTGCAGTGACAGGAACACGTGATAAACTGACTCCCCATCTCCTGGCACTGCTGATGGGAAGGAGGTAGAGCCTGGGAAGGAGGGAGGGGTGGGGGGAAGGTGTTTTTAACATCTATTTTACTTCTCATTATCCTGATGTGATTTTCTTGGCAAAAAAATCAATTAACATCCCTAAATTGAGTCTGTTTTGCCAGTGAAGGTTATCTGGTGAGCAATCTTTCTCCCATCCTTTTCTAAACTCATGAACCTTTTGTTACATTATCTCTTCCCATCCAGCTACAGAGAGGAGTGTAAGAGTGGCTTTGGTGGGTGCCTGGCACAGAGCCAGGGTCTGTTCACCACCATGTCTTAAATTCCTCCTTACCTCTGGTAGTCCATTTGAAGCTACAATACCAGCAGAATTCAAAAAAGGAATGAAGCTTGTGAAATACACATTTTTGACCTAAAAAAAAAAAGAAAAACTGTAACATTAGCAAGGTAGAGAGTTAGCCATGCACATGCTGCTTTCACATCTTTAAGCCAAGAAACTGAGACATTTCTGTAATGCACTGTGGTTTGTTTTCAATAAAGCAAGAACAAAACTTGTTATATATCCAAAACACAGTGATATGTAAACATGCAAATGCAATCCTTTGCTGGAATACTAAGTGATTAAACTGGAAAAGAACTGCACTTTTCCAGCCCTCTGACATTTCTGTTTCCATCATCCATCTGGATATTCAAAATTCAGTCCTTTTTACACAGAAATAGATTTAACAGAAGAGGAAAAGGTGAATGGTGTCTTTTAAGATCTCCCACAGAAGCAATGGGCTTTTTGCATGTATTTTCTCATCATGGGATGCAGCTGTGAAGCCCCATCAGACCAGCCCTGCATCCATATGCTACATGCCGTGATCAGCCTGTAACTCCATATTGTATTCTTCACAATTCAGTTACCCTGGCAAAATTATCACCCATACCGAAGGGCTTGTTTTGGGTAGTTTTTGTTTGTTTTTTAAACTACTGACTAAAGAAATTATAGAATGGTAAAGTACCTTCAATACTGAAGGTAACTACTTGACAGAATAGTTGAGCTGGCACAAATAATGACACTTTAAAAGGAGACCATTTAAATAAATACATATTCTAGATGAGCAGAAAGATCTATCAGACTTTAAAATGCAGGCATTACCTCATCTAAATTACAATCATGCTCTTTACAAAGGATTTCGATAATTTTTGTGTCAGTATCAAGCTGCTTTGCAGTACGTGAACTCCTGTTCTGGCCTCTTCTCGGAGTGCGAGCTGAACCATTTACATTCACTGCAGACACAGAAGACTCTGGAAAGATGTTCAGAACCATCACAAGATTAGAACCATCTTAAGAAAGAAGAAATTTATGTTATTAAACCTAGAAGATTCTACTTCTTATATAGTTTTTCAGGTGTTCACCTTAAATATATTTTCTTCTTCAATCGTTCAGCTAGGTAAAAAATCTTCATTACAGAAAATCCATACAAAAAGGAAGTTAACTTTTAAATTCCTGCACCATTATTTGGACATTTTGTTTTTAAGAAACTACACAGAATATAATAGCACTTTCTGCAAGTAGTTTAAATGAGAATGTGTTTTGCAAGGCTAGTAAAGCCTTATCTTTTCACAGATAGGTAACTATCTTTTCTGTTTTTACAGAAGTATAAAACAAGAAGCTGAAGGACAATAAATCAGTGCAGGACTTAAATGGTGGTGGGGAACTGGAACATGGTCCTGCAGGGAATTCCTCCTTTCCCTGAGTGCCCCCAGACACACAAGCAGAAACAAGTAAATCCGCCTAGAAGAAGGCATCAAAAAACCTTAACACAATCAGGTAAAAATATTTCATTTTGTTAAACTCGAACTTGATGGCTTCAGTGGTTGAAATGTGCAAATTGTATTAATAACACACAGTAATATGATTAAATATTGTTGGTTTAAACCTGATACTGTAAGCAGCATGCTGTTCTCACCTGTAACTTCATATGCATTTGACAACTGTTCTGAGAAACTCTGACAAACTATACTGCAGGGGTGTTTGCATCTTAATCCCCTCAGTCTTAGTCAGATCATAAAGCTTGACATCATTTATCACAACACGAAGCCTCCTGGTCACGAGGATTTGAACAATACATTGTGTTATTTTTTCAAAGAATGCAGAGCTGTTTGACAGTTCATACACAGCTCAACATTAGAAACCCAGTGCTTTGCACTTAGGACAGTGACACCCATATCTGCAATTTAGTCTCAAGTGGCAGCACTTTTTTTTCAAGATATGATGCACAGAACCAAGCTGTTTCTAAAAATGAGCTCCTACTCTGCATCATTTCACAATGAAAAAATAAATCATTGTGAACACAGCATTCAAAACCAGGTAGTTTCAGTTCAGCGGTTTTTGAAAAGAATATGCTTTGCAACACCTGAAATAAGCAGCAGCCATGTATGTCTGTCCTACTAGGAAGGACAGATTTAAATTTAAAATAATACTGGAAGAAAGCAAGGATCTGCTTGTCCTAAGCCCATCCTTTTCTCCCCTTTATTCACATTAGAATAAGAGCAAGGTTATTTGTTCTTATCTGCAACAAATAATCACTAGGTCAGATAAATACCTTCCAAAACATAAAATTTAAATAATATAGTAGTGAATACCTTATCTATTCTATGACATTGCAACCTAGGTGGATGTTTAGTTGCAAAGAAAGAAATAAAGCAAATAGATTTAGGCTAAATATACTATGGCTGCATCTGAACCCACCAGATGATAAACTAATTAGGAAAAACAATGTGAATCACATCCTGTGGCTTCAAATATTTCAATATATTAATTCCATAGTTTGCTGAAGAAAATAGACAACTCAAATAGAATTCTATCTTTGGAAGTTGCTAAAAATATTTAATTTCTCTACCTTTTTAGTGAGGTTTTCCAAGTTTAGGTATAAAAACTTAATGGATAAAAATTTACTGATGAATAAAAGTTTTTATAGAGAAGACCCATTATATTTTTACCTGTAATAGTGACACTTTCAATAGCAAATAGGATGTAATAAAAGCAAAGCTATCTATATTTTACCTCTACTCTTTTATGTTGAGCTGCTAGCCACTGTATATTTGTTTTAAATATCTGTATAGTCCAGTATCTTTCAAATTTCTGCTGTTGTCATATTTTTATACATCAGTGTAACAAGTCATACCACCACATTTCCCTTTTGTAACTCAAGACAAACCTAAGTAATAATTCTCAGTTATAATCTACCCAGAAACTGAATTCTTCTACCAAATTAAACCTGCTGCTTTAACAAGTCCCTAAACAACTTGTATGGGCAGAGGACATAGCCAAAATTACATTAAATATACTGCCACATTCAGGTAATTGAATTTGAGTTCACTATCATCCAAATTGAACTAAAACAGAAAAAAATGTAATAAGCTTAAAAAGTTTTGTTATGCTAATTATGTATGTCAGCATGGCTAATAGAAATTTAATACCTTTACTTTCTACTTTAATGAACAAAAACCCGAAGAATTCTTACTGTATGGTTCCTTGAGCATAGCAGGAGGTGACAGTTTGATAAAATAATCTAAGACACACAGCAACAACTGGAAAGAAATCACCAGGTCATCTTCCACTTGCAACACTTTACCTGCAAATATTTAAAAGGGTAAAGAAAAACCCTTCTGAGAATGTTTGACTTAATTTTAGAAGTAATTTTGATAAAGTTTTGGAAATTCATACAGTAAAATATCCACTAGAATTCAGAAAGCATCATACAGGATGACAGTGTTCTTTAAAGGCTATTGATTTTAAAACTCATAGTGCTTCAGTTTGTGGCTTTAGAGATAACATAAACACAAATAAAATAACTGTGTACAAAATTCTACCCTCATTTCTTTTCCTTTTTACTGTAAAGGAATAACCTCCTACTTCTGTGTAAGTCCTCCCTGCTTTCTTTCTTCATGGGCTTATGAAAGCTTTTTGAAAGCTGCTAAATATTCAGAAACCAGGCACAGCTACTATACAGTGAAGAGAAATTCAAAACATGCTATCACACTGTAGGCTCAGCCTGTCAAATTTTTATGAAATTACTTAAAAGTCACACAAGTAATAGCATGAAGAGCACTTTTATTGCTGCATTATTCCAGTTTTTCCTAGATTACGACTCATATGCCAGAGAAGATCTGCAGGTCTCAAGACAATGTGCATTGCTATGAGAAATTTAGGAAGTCAATAATGATTTTGAACAGCTACAGGATCTACCTGTGCTCTACTTACACATATTTATTTTCTGTCACAAGTAACAAGCATCACCCAGGCTCTTCTGAAGCTCAAACTATTTTCTAGTAAATTTTAGTTTTCTTTGTTCTCAAGAAAAGGAAGGCTTAAAAAACCTTTTGTGGGTTTTGCTTTATGCTTACGCTTGGACAACTCTAGTGACAAAGTTCTACAAAACTCAGCCAGTCCAAGCCTGATTTGGATATCAGAGTCGATACACTTCATTAAAAGTGTTGTAAGCAGCACTTGAGACACGTGATTCATTCCTTTTTGTAGGAGTACAATGAGAGAGGAACTCTATGGACTACTATAAATGTTCCATCACTCAATGTTAACTGTAACTTACACCTTTTCAAGAAAGATTTGTAGCATTCAAAGGGCATGCTTTCAGGAAGTTACTATAGTATCTTATTACTAAATTTGTTTTATTGACTTATATATATAAGCTTATTTTTAAAAATATGCTAGTTTTTTAAGGTAATTATCCATTATTAAAATGCTGGCAGACTACAAAGCATCTCAGAATAGACTTAAATACAGAATAGTAACCTCTAAAGTACAAGAAAAAGAAAATCAGAAATTTTACAAAGCTTAAATATATATGCTTATATAGAGAAAGTATGTCAGTGAGAAGAACAGCCAAACTACGTATAAAGAAATATCATTGAGTAATTACAAAAGCCAGGCAATCAAAACATTCTGAGTTTGTACAATACTTATTTAGGATACTAGTCTCATGTTGGACATGTAAAACAAACAAACACTTCAAAAATGTTTATCAAAATTACTGTGTTTTAACCAAAACTCACCTTTTGCCAGCAAAAAAGTAATCCAGTAATTTTTTAGGACTAATACAGAACTGAGTTCAGCAGAAATCCTGCAGGGAAAGAAAAATACTCTGCATTGACAGCTCTGTAATAATTTAAACTACAATGTTTGAAAACATGCCTTAGTCTATGGAATTACTTAACAACACACAACATTTCCCATAGAGTTAAGTTTACTGAAAAATCTCATTCCATTCCCTCTGTAATTATGACTACACATTTGAAAAACTGAAGTCCCTATAAAGCCATTTAAGTGTCAGGAAACATCTGTATCATCCTCAGAAAAGAAAGTGAATGTAGACAATTCACTGAACTGCTCTGAACTTTCTTCTCCTGTGCCTTTGACTAACGCCCTACTCTCCAGCCACAGCATGAATTCAGGCTCATTTGGGAGTTGTTAAGGCATCTTTTAGTACACTCATTTGTGTACTGTGATTAGGAAGCTCACTCTCCATCCAAATGTTCATTTCCACCACACTGAGACACATGCCATTGCATGGCAATACTTCATGGAGGAGGGATAGATATATAAAAATATAAATACAATATAACACATATTTACTTATATATATATACACTGTATGTTTCTATAAGAATATACTTATGTAATATATATAACAAGTACAGATCACATATATAGAGATATATGCAACAGATATATAATTTCTGCATCTCCCATCATCTCATTGAAATTCAAAGTCCACACTAAATCTAAAGTAAACACACAGCACACTACAACTTGGGTCAGTCCTGAAGGGTTAAAAGATGTCATGTCATCATGTTTTACTCCTTATCTTAACAAACATAATTTAGGAAAATCAAACTTACTCACTACTAGGTTGTTCCAGATAAATAAGGCCACAGGTCCTAGAAAAATCAAAACATATTCTTATTTTTGAAGACGCTTCTGCAAGCAAACTATGCAATATTTTTAACCTCAATATAGTTAAAAACTACACCAGTTCACAAAACACTTTTCTAACTTTAAAAAAAAAGCTGACTCAGAACAGATTAAGAACAGATCCAACTGTAGCCCTGCCAAGCCTGAAATAATGTTGTTGTTTGCATGTTTATGTATTTATGTTATGCTTAGACAGCAAAACAATTTTAACTTGGTATAATAAAATTGCTTTCTTCCAGAAAGACAAAATTTGTACATAAATTGTTACTCAGTGTCTTGTACAATACAGAAAAGTGTGCTACAGCTGCACAAAACATGCTATAAAAGGCATAAATAGATATAAAACATATATTAATAAATATAAATCTTAAATATAAGAGCTTTAGTATTTCTTCAATGTCACTGCAAGCCCTGTGGTGTAATGTTGCTTACCAATTATTCTAGGTACATACATACCATTTCAAGAAAAACATTCAGTTTATGCAAAAACAAACTAGGATATACATGCCTTCTTTCTATAAGCTACCAAAGGGTGATCTCCTACCCCTTTCAAAGGTTATTTAAGAGATACTTGAGTCTTTTGTGATTTGGAAGGCAAAATGCTAAATTAAAAAAAAATTAGATAGTAAATCAATCCTCTTGATATATGTAAAAAGTTTAAAGTGAGTAGCAATCACTTGTCATGCTACTCTTACTAATGTCTGTACTGCAGCAAGGGGGCTGATTAACACAACATTGTGATAGTTATGGAGTAAAATGTAAGAGCTGTTTATTTAATGCATGTAAACAGTTCAGTTTCACTCTTCTGCAAATATTAGCACACACAGTTTAAATGGGCTCCTGTAACACACAGTTTGAAAAATTCAAATACACGTTGACAGACAAAGAAATCAATTTCAAAATAAAAAGCATACACTACCTTTCAAACTTGTGGTATAGTGCAAATAATACATCATATTTCTTTTTCAGCCTTGATACAGTGCTATCAACTTTAGTGCTTACAGTATCCATGTTAACATCCACCTCTTTCAGAAACTGAAAAAATGTGCATACACTGAAAAAAAGAAAGAAAAGATGACACATTATCATAACTCATGAAAACAAGTATTCCGAAATCGTTCTTAACAAAGAGAAGATAAAAACACATCTCCATAAAACCCCACTGCCTTACTTCACTAGACTCCAGCACGTTCTTACTTCTATTACCAGTGACTGAATCCTTACCTTGGGAAACTTAGACACCTTGAGCCCCGCCTTACCATTTTCCAGACGTAGGAACACTGTTCAGCCTGGCAGCAGAGGTGCCTCACAACACAGGCTCTACTACAGAAGGAAAACTTTCTTGCCTAGCACAGGTATTATCTCTGGAAGTCAGAATTTGCTAACTAGATGCACTTTTGCTCTTGCACTGCTGGTAATATCATGAACATCCAACACACACCTCTCAGCTCTCCTGTTCTACTTTAGAAATGCTCTTACTACTCTAAGAACCTTGGCTCCATCCATGCTAAAGAAAGACCTAGGAATGAAAACTGAGATGAATGAGCTGAATTACATAGAATTTCAAGTCTTTCAACAGGACATCTCCATCCTTTGGAAATACTATTACACAAGGGATCAAAGTTCTCCCCACTCATCCATGTAATACTTCGGCCATCAAGGAAGCATTTTGTTATGTTCATAACTAAAATGAGCAGATTACTAAAAATTAAAGAGGAGGAGGCTATCAAATATTTTCAACTATTTCAACTGTATCAAATATACTTTGATCCTTCATCAGAATATAATATTCTGAGACACCCTTTGGTGTTTGTCAGACTAAAGATACAAGATACAAAACCAGTCAGAAGCTCATTTAAATAAAACTTTTATCATGGATATAAATGTATCTGAAGGCTCTAGAGGAAGACTAGTAGAAATCTCTGTCAGTTTGACCTTATAGCTGAGAAAAAGCCCAGGGCTAACAAGCAGTTGAGTATTGTATCACAATCAGCAGAGTAACAGTTTACTCTTTAAAACCCTAAGGGAAAAAGTTTCTCAGATTTCAGCACAAGCTGCTCTGTGGAACTTGGGTAGAACACGCTGAATGTCGCTGCGCAAATGCAATTGGCTTTTAGCCACATGGTTCCAAGGCAGCCAACACTGAAGAGATCAAGCCAAAACATCAGACCTGATCCTGCTCTGGGAAATGATGCAAGGCAGAAGAGGGCATGGAGAAGTCTAACCATAACAGGTGACTCCAAGGAAAAGGATATTCTAACCCTGAGGTTATTGCCAGGACTTAGCCTCCTGCCCCAGAGCATCGAGAAGCTCTGCTCCTGTGCATGCTTTCCACATACAGCACAGTTCCTAGGCAGATGGCAGTAGAATTCTTTCCTTAGATGAATTTAACACAAGGTTGCTGTTCCCACCTAAATTTACCTTAAAAGCAGATACTATAATCTTAATTTCTGTATTATGAACTTAATTAATATGTAATATAACAGTTACACTTCCCTAGCAAAAAAAGTGTATGAAAGCACGAAGTTTAGCCTGGCATTAAAATGTTTGAGAAAGAGCAGCATGCTGGTAAACTGAAGAGTAACTTCTTTTTCCTCACTTCTTGATTTAACCTAAACCTAATGCTGGGAAAAATGTTTTATGGAAAATCATCATAATAGGAAAGAAAGAAATATTTTAAGTGCAATTTGCACCAACCTAAACTGATGAACACTTCAGGGAGAGCAAGAACGAGATGAGTGATACAATCAAAGCCAAACACAGATTAATCAAACAAGTACCACTGCTCCCTCAACTAAAATATGACAGCAAGACTTCTAGTTTACCAATATATTTAGAACTTCCATAAGTAGCCTTCATTGTAAAATCAACTAGTCTGATATGCACAAAGTTTCACTATGCTTCAAAAACATCCTCTTTATAAAAATGTTGACAAGTTAATTGTTGAAATCTAAATTCACATACTTAAGCTCACTTACCTTATGTTTATACTTTTCAAAAGCTCAGTGAAAGTAAATGTCACTTCATCCAGATCAATTGCTACAATAAAGATACATACACCCCATGTTTCCTTTTTCTTTTTGTTACAAGCCTTTTTGAAAAAAGAAAGGAAAAAGTTTTTATTAATCAATAAAAATGGGTAATACATGGAAGGCAATAATTTGTCCAAACATTATTAGAATTGGTTAAACAAAACATCCTCAAACAAACATTTGACTATGACAGCCAATTATTTCATAATAGAAAAAACACTCCAGCTTTTACAATACAGATAAAAGACCAAGCATTTCAACTCTTATTCCTACAGTACAAGATCAGTTTTACCCACACAATTTCAGCAAAGCTTCAAAATACATGCCTTGGTTCCATGGAATGTTTATGCAAAGCTGAAGTCATGATTCCTTTTTTTTTTCCTAAATTACCATATTTGACCATAACAGAACACTGAAAGCTAAGGAATAAGAAGCCAAGCCATAAAAACATAATTGAAATCTTTACACTGACAGGCAATAAACACTCATAAGTGAGTACAGCTGTATCAACTTCTCATCACTGCTGAACCACAAATCCATCTCTACTTTTAAAAGTGCGACAGTAACAAGCACTTACTTACAGCCATTTTCTTAAAATGTAGATTACATCTACATTTAAGGTCTGCCTTTTGCTATTTATAAGGTGCAAGTTATAACCAATCATCTTTCATCAAAAGAAGCCAACCCACAATGACAGACACGGCATCCATATGGAGTAGAACTCCTGATGACAGTTCACAAGCCACTCACTTGGAGCCAGACAGGCATCACATAAGATTCCAGTACCCTTCCACCAAAACAACAACTCAGTACAAAACCCCTGAAGAACAATGACTTGTAGAAGCATGGGAAAAAAACCCTTAAGCAGGTATACCCCAAATTTTGGAAACCAAGCTATCTTGAAACAGAACTAGGCATGGGTGCTGGCCAAAACTGCAGAAACAGCAAACTTGTAAAATACTTTTTGGACATCCAGCATCCTTTGTAAATAAAACTCCAGCACCACCCAGGCTGACAGCAAAGGAGCAGGATTTGAATGCATTCTCTGCAGCTCTAAGTCGGACATGACAGCTGTTGGAGGACAGAGGTGAAATGGAGCACCAGGAGCAAGTAAATGGAAACACTGAATTCCTGCTCCTCTATAGTGTTTAGCTTTAGACCACTCCCTGGCCTGCTTTTTTACCCTTTCCCTCATCACTCCACCTAGCTGCCTCCTAGACAACACCAATATGAGCTGCAGGGGCCTGTTCACTCTAGAAAACGTTCTCCAAGGGCAGTAACAGTAAGACTGCACCAGACCTAGCTCACTCCATCTTATGCATCTTATCTCCAAACCTGCTCCAAAATCCTCTGCATTGTCAGCAGCCACTCATGACCTTGCTTAGTCAGCAGTGTAACCACAACCAATAACCCACTGTGCCCATAAATGACACAATTTCACTAATACTGCCAACTTTTTTTTTTTTTTGGCAATTTTCTGTGTCTTTCTTGGGAACACTTATTTATACATCAGGGAAGACTGGCTGGGGGCCTTCTCCAAAAAACAAAAACTTTCACTGGCTTGTGCAATAGTAAAAAGTTATAGAACAGGCTTCAATACAAAACTAACCAGCCACCCTCAACGATGTGGTAACTGACAATTATTTAAGTCACTACTTTCTTCCTGCATTCCTATTTGAGTGTTTCTACAACTCGTGACTCCTGGTGCAGGAGAAAATTATTTTGAAATAAGCTATTAACAGACTGAGATGCATTTGTTGATACATAAAGGGATCTAAAAAAATGTGCAGGTTAATGCTAGCTAGTGAACTACCAAGAAGGATGACTACTCACACTGAGTACACCCCTACCCCTTGGAGTCAGCTGACCTTGTTTAATAAGTTCCTTTCCCTCCATGCTCAAACTCAGATCACAATGTTGCCCTGCAAATACAATATCTTGTAGGGCAGGAGGAATGAATGCTACCAAGTAGTGAAATTGCTCCTGGTTTGTTGCCTATCCAAACAAGCCTATCTTTCCTGGGCAGTCTAGCTCAACTCTGGCTGAAATGCTAAAAGGCCATAGCAACAGTTTATTTGATAGGAGCAAGGTCTGGTTTTGCAAGAACGACCTTTAAACTCCTTGTCCAGTATGGCTGGTGGTAACAACTCATTTGTTTCTACCATTAAACAAGAATGGCAATCTCAGAGGCAGCCTAGCAATCCATGAGATTCAAGCATGACAGTGAGCCAAACTCCAGTATTCCACAGCTATTGCTGAAGGTACAGGATGCTTTGTACATCTTCTCCTCAACACAAGATGCTGGATGACTGCTGGCCTAACAAGAAAAATTACATGCAACCCAAAATAAATAGATTATAGGTTGGGTTTTTTTTCTAGTAGCAAAGAAAAGGTGAGCAGCACCTGAGCATGCCTGCCTTATAACACAGGTGAGAGACGAAGGAGAGGAGAACATGAAAGAACACCAGACTGGGACTATCTCAGCACCTACTGCTGGTTAAAACAACCAAAGACACAGGTAAACTGCAGTTTTCTCAGAAAATAAAGTATCTGCCACAACCATGCATGAAGTTTCCAGTGATTTTAATCCACAAATATTGTCGTGGTTTAACTCCAGCTAGCAACTAAGTACTAAACAGCTGCTGCCCACTTCCCATCTCGGCAGTGGGGAGGAATGTCAGAAACCAACCATCACAGCTTGAGAAAAAAACAGTTTAATAACTGGAATGACATCAAATGCACTAATGATAACAACATTAACAATAATTGCAATGGAAATGAAAGATAGAGGCGTAAAACCCAAGAGAAACAAGCGATGTTCAATACATTTGCTCACCACACACTGACCAATGCCCAGCCCATCCCTGAGTAGCAATCAGCAACTCCCAGCAGAACTCCAGAAATTTATATAGTAGGCATGTTGTTCTGTGGTATGGAATAGCCCTCTGGCCAGTTCAGGACACCTGTCCTGGCCTTGCTCCCTTCCAGTCTTTGTGTGCATGTCCACTGGTGGAGCATGGGAACCTGAAAAGTCCTTGACTTAGGGCAAGTATTATTTAGCAACAATTAAAACACCAGCATTGTCAACATTTTCATTCTAAATTGAAAACACAGCATTGTACAAGCTACTGGGAAAAAAATCAGCTTTATTCCAGTTGAAACCAGAACAAATGGGGTAGGAGAAGGGGAGAAGAGATAAGGAGATGTCTTCCTGGCAAGTACTCTCCACATCCCTCCCAAGTTCACTTCTTTCCTATACAAATGAGTTAAAGTTGACTGCTGAACAAAAAACACAGCAGCATCACTCCTTCCAACCACTTTGCTTTGTTTACAGCAAAAGCATATGATTCATCTCAGACGCACTTGAATGCATGGGAATGAAATGAAGACAAATTCACAGTCAGCAATTAATTTCTGAGGATTTTCTTCTTCACCAGTCTGACTCATGATCTTTGGTTGATACACCATCACTACAGAAAATGGGCAGGACAACAGCTCAACAGCTGCCCTTGGCTGTCCTTCAGTTCCAGTAAAATGACTTCTAGTGACCTTAATTCAATTCACTATGAAGCAAAGCCTACCTACCAATTACTAGCTCTAAGATTATTTAACACCTAGTAGTCTACATAGACTTCTTTTTCTTTTTATCGTCTTTTATTTAGGATTCCAAGGAACCAATGCTATAACTTTGGGCAACGTAGGTCAGTTCTGTTGAATTTATACAGTTTTTTGTAGGAAAAGATCTAATACTCTTACAAAATCTTTCAAAACATTTCTCATTCTGGACTTACCACCACTTTTATTTGATCTAATTTTTAGCAGATGATTAGTTTAATTATATCCAATGAAAACAACCTGTGAGGAGTCATTGGCTTAAAATGCTCATCCAACACTTTTGTAAAATGGGATTCTTGCCTCTCTTCTTTCCAGATGTAGTTGAAAGGTGTTGAAGGCACTAACAGAAATAAATTCTGTCCTCTGCCTCCAGAGGTTCTCCAGTGCTAAACCAGTCCTGAGGAAGAGATGGTCACAGGAAGTCTCAGCTCTAGTATGCAGTTAGAGATGTTTACTTTTCTGCCAACACTGATAACAATTTTGATGACAGCCTACAGAAGTGATCCAGGAATGGAAACTTCAAAAGATGTTGTGTAAAAGAAGGTCAAGGGAAATATACATGAGAAACACGCAAACACAGATGGATACTTGAATCAAATGGGGTATATAGGATCAATGAATACTTTCTCAATGAAAGTACCAAGAAACCAAAAACCGATTTTTGTAGAGGAAGATGTGTAACTTGGCTTACTACAATAAAATCTCAATTTTTACATTCCAATCAATATGGAGAACTAACCTGATGGTACAAGAACACAGACATTTGTTAAGAGAGAGTCCAAAGGCGGCTACAGAGATGATCAAGGGGCTGGAGAAAGTTGGGGTTGTTCAGCCTGGACAAGAGGCTTCAGGGAGATCTTATAGCATCTTCTAATACCTAAAGGGAGCTGTAAGAGAGCTGGAGAGGGACTTTTTACATATAGTGATAGGAAAAGAGGGAATGGCTTCAAACTGAGAGCAGGTTTAGATCAGGTAATAGGAAGAAATTCTTTACTGTGAGGGTGGTGAGACACCAGCACAGGCTGACCAGAGAAGCTGTGGATGCCCTGTCCCTTGAAGTTTTCAAGGCCAAGTTGGATGTGGCCCTGAAGAACCTGGTCTGGTACCTGGTCCCATCCCAAGGCAGGGGAGTTGGAATGAGATGACCTTTAAAGGTTCCTTCCAACCCAAAACCATTCTGACTCCACATGCTTATGATTACAGTGGATGGAAGATGTCTAGAAAACAGACTCAAGCTCTCACAATAGAAAACTCTTCAGAATAAAAACTTGCAGGAAAAAAAACCCAGAGAAAAAAAAAGTCTGCAACCATTAGAATCTCTGTCTATATGTAAGAAGTTCCATGAAAAGATGGATCCTCCATTTTTCAGCAATATCAGTTTTAAATTTTCTAATGAACATTTTCTGGGACTGAAGATTATTATCAATTCTCAACAGATGAGATCAAATTCAAATATAATACTAGCTAAAAGTAATGAAGTCAATGGAAAGTATTGAACTAGTAAAAATAGTTCATCTGATATGCAAAGTTCCCAATACACTTTTGCATGTAGCAAGACTGGAGGGGTCATCAACCTTTCCCCAGAATAGGCAGAAGATGAGTTAAAAAAGAAACTCTATACCAGCTGCTTGAGCTTTTAAAGTGCAAGGGCACATAGAAGCAATGCATCTGCTGCTGAGATACTGAATGTCATCAGCAAGAGGCCATGGTGATGATCTGTTTATTTTGCAATTTTCAGTAGCTCTTCTTTTTTTAGTAACAGAGGATCCTAAAATATCTGTAATTTTGCTCATCCATCTAAAGCTTCAATCGATCCAGGTTCAGTTCAGCTGCAGTTCTATAAATTAGAGATAAAGTCTAGACAGCAAATAACTCATATGTTTCATGCTTTATTAACTCATATGTTTCATGCTTTTGCCAAAAGCAAGAAGCCTGTCTTTTAACATGAAGTGGCTTAGCAATTAAAATATTCTCTTTTTAATAAAAAACGTAACCAAAAGGAACTGATTTAATTTAAACGTGAAATGTTATGGACTGGGGAGACTTGGCCTGCTGAACATGAACTCTTTGGTCTGTACAGACCAACCTTGCCTATTTAAATTGTTTTTATTTCATTCCTCGACTTAAGCTACAGTTTACCTCGTACACTTCCTTCACTAAGAAAGCAGCTCAACTCCTGCCAAATCAAGTGCTCTGCAGAATCTGCATGCCATTGTAAGTCACCAGTTGGGACAAATTTCAGGATGTAAGTAATTCGAGACAAGAAAAAAATGCCTAAAACATATTCCTATGCTAGAGACTTTCTCAGGGAAAAGAAAAAGCAGCAATGATACATTTCTCACAGGGTACAGAATTGTCTGGTACAGAATTTTATACCACTTGCTTGAATTATAACAGAAACAAATTAGTACAGTATTGGGGAGAAAAATACATGGGCAAATAAAGCAAAACTAGGAAAACCTAACTATGCAGACTGCAGATCATTCACCATGACAATTTTTTAATAGCAGGTTAGAGAAATACTTGATAAAAACAGCTCAGGAATTCCTGAGTCTGAACAGCTGAGCTGCAGCAGGCGAACAGCAAGCCACATTTCCCAAACAGTGCTATGAACAGCCAACAAAAAAATGGAGCTCCTACCCACGCACCACATTTTACAGCCAACTAAGCCGATGAGCTCAAAGCATACCAGACCCTATGCCTTAAGGTCCTTGGCAGAATCCAAATTCTATCAGTTTCCTAAAGCACTTCAATTTTCTTTGGAGAAGTTTGGTTCCAATTCAGTCACCATATCACCTGCTCCTCACACGGGTTCTTTCCAATATATTCAGCAACAATTTACTCAAGTTTTTTTTCCCTGCTCATATCACCCCATATTCTACTTCAGATTCTCCTTTTGTCATTCTCTATCAAAATAAACAGTAGCAGAACATAACAAACGGCCTGAGCTTTTTCACAGCAGTATTAGTGGCTTCCTGAACTACTTCTTACACCAAGAATCACAGGCTGCTCACCAAAGTACATTAGTAATTCCATTAAATTTATTAATTCCATCTAGAATTTTCAAGCATGATTAGCTCATTATAGAGATTTCAGGAGAGTTACAAAAAATTAAGAGTACAAGAGTAGCAAGGACCAGAACCAATGTTAAGCCAACAACAGTGTGTAAATGTTTTGAAACTAAGACTGTAAAAACTGCAACTCTGAAAGATTCTGTTTATTTAGATAGCTTGGTTTGATAAAGAAATGATAGAGAGAACAAAAATATTTGCACGACACCGATGAAAAGCTCTTGTTTAGAGAAACACTTCCATGTTCACAATAAGCTTGTGTGGGAGTTCACCAGACACCAAAAGAATTTTCAAAGAAACATCTTTCTGATTACACATCAGACACCTTCCTTCACCCCACACACCAAGAGTGCTGATTCAGCATCTGGGGTTCTAAGAGATTTTGAGCTACCATTTTATTGTAGAGGAATGTCATTAAACTTGGCTGTCACAGAGGAAAGCTTTAATGTTCTCCCACTATGAAGGAAAACACCACCATATTTAACAGACAGCTGCAGTGCTTTTGAACAACCTCTCTCTGCAGATCTAGTTTTCACAACTACAAGTCAGCCACATTTTCCAGAAAAGTTGTGTGTACCACCTCTCCCTTGTCACCCTTCTCCCTCCTCCACACCTTTCCAAGAAGTTCAGCTGTTTCACAGCCCAGCTGCAGTAGGGTGCAGCTGTATATCCTTAACTCAAACACTGCGGAAACAGATAACTGGAGAGCACTGCAAGAAAAGCTACGGTGTACGGAAAGAAAGTGCAAGATAAGAAAGCTGAATTTCAAAGTAGCATTACTAGTAGCTCAAATGCTCAAAAGAAAAAATATCAGTGAGGAAAGGTGTGACATCCTGAAGTTAAAAAAGCAGTCGCTCCAGTGGGCACTGGCATTCATTCCAGGGAGCAACAGATAAGAAGTTCTCTCCTCTGGCTGATGTCTGCCTGGCCAGTAAAACATCTCACTGAAGCAGAGGCACACAGGCTGGAAGGTCACTACATTCTAGTAATTTTCTGTATATATGCCTGCCAAAAATAACCGATTTACACTTTTAAGCCACATGCACCTAGTTTGCAGAGTTTCTGCACATGCACCCTAAGCAACTCCAAGAGGACAGTACTACAAGATGCTTTCATTTCAGGTAACTAAATATTCACTGAGCAAGGACACAGCAGATGCTCAGACTACATCCAAACTCACATCTGCACCCTGAGTATCTGCCAGTTACCACTGTACCTAAAATCTGGGCCATGCTGCTTCCTAGTTACCACTACAAGTGCCCTTCACATCCTCACAGATTTGGCAGGCACAATTCTAGTACCAACCACAAAAAACAAGGCCAGTGAGCCAAGAAAGGCAAGGTTTCAGGTCTTTGTACTTTGTAAACAGCTTGAGAGGGAGATTCTTAGATGCTACCTCTATTTCCATCAGCGGCCCTAAGATTTAAGCTTCCTCAAGTCAAACCAACTATATTGCTGAACAGAAGTGTTCTAGTATTTGTCTCAACTGGTGGCCTGCTATTTAAGTTTTTGCGTGAGAATAGCAATCTGCTACACAGCTTCTGCTCCAGTTCAGATCTGAACAGGTTACTACTGACCCTCACTGATTAAAACACATGCAGCTGGTGCTTGCAGGACAAACCCTGGGGACAGCCCCTTCAACATAACACCTTTACCAGAGGGAAGAAAAGAGCAGCCTTCTCCTGAATCCCTGCAACTTGAACTAGAGAGTCATTCTGAGAAGCCAGGCTCACCATAACAGCTTGACTTGGGAAAAGAAGCAGCAATTAACCAGGCTGTTAATATGCTTGACTTCAGAGTCAGATGAAGCCTGCTCTCAGCTTGAAGTAGCAACTCCAGTGCTTTCCAGACCCCATGGAGGCACACACTTGACAGCTTACTCATTTCAACACACTGCAGATACATCTGTAAGTTTGAGGAAAAGGCCTTGGATTGAAACACAATATAATGTAGATTTTTTTCCCTGTATATTGAAAGGCTCTCAGCAATTAGTTTTAACTGCAACGCAACAAATATTAGCTATATATAATAATGGAGCTCTGGTTCTGAATAGGTAAAGAAAGCAATCTTCAGACGCTGGAAGGTTCCAAACACCATGTATCTTATCTGGCCACTGTTAAGTAATGATCAGTGAAAACAAAACTTCACTTGTAAATAGAATTTGCAGGATTATACTGAAACCTGCCTTGGTTTTCTTCAGTCAAGGATACTGACTACTCCTGTTTTCATTCTTACAGGGGAACTCACCTATGTTTTTAGGTAAATGCTTCCCATGAACATCCATGAGCAGAAATTGCATGTGCTACTGAAAGAGCTGCGCATAGTCCCCCTTCCATGCTACTACTACTCTGTGATGTGAATGCATCAAGACCTGGTATATCCACAATGCAGTTTGAAAAAAACAGATAACAAACTATTAGTAGTGACAGCATAGCTGTGGCAAGTCAGCTCAAGTTGCAGAAGGGTAAGCAGAAGTTAGAACACGTACATCAATGCAAGTCCACACAGTGGGAATAATACCCCAGCTAGGCATTATAAAACTGCATCTGGACTCTATAACAAAGCTTCTGCCATGATTTATCTGTATTAGAGCTGTTCTCTGAGACAGCTTGTTGACACAGCAGTCCTACTGAGGAGAAGGAAAAACAAAAATCAAGAAAGGGCCTAACATTTTATTAATCTGTTTACACATGCCCAATGACTAACTTTGAACGGAAATGCCTCAATGACAGGCACAGGTTAACATTATGCAATAGAAAAAAATCATTCCTGTTTCTGCAGTAGTCATCTCTATGCCGTTTCTGCAGCCTCATAAAGGATGCAGAGGGGAAAACAATACACAGGAACACACAAGACTGACTGTATAAAGCTGACTAAGATATATTTGGAATAACTTCCAGTTCAAAGAATTACCTGATCACATGGTGCTGCTTTCTACTTTCACTTGTTAGTAATCTAAAGGGACTCCCAAGCACGTAACTTTATCACGAAATATTAACAAAAAAGGGCAACCTGCAGAAACTAGTTTACACAGACGTGAACATGGCAACATCCCACTTTAGTCTACCTTCACCTGAAAAAGCTAAGTCCCTGTACGTGAGCTTTGGCTGCGGGACCCTCGGCCGCCGCTGCAGCGAAGTTACGGCTCAGGATGTGAGCCGGGGCACAGGACAGACACTGCTGCCGAGCGATGCTACGAGCAGCAGCTACTCACCAGAGCTCCATCCGCTGCCGACAAGCCCTCGTATGTCTTCCACGCTTTCTCCCTCACGCTCTCCGACACCTTCAGCGCATCACAGAGCACGACGAAGTCCGCTTCGCCGACCTCGAGCCTAGGAAAAGCATCACACATCGCCAGCGGGGACACCGGACCGCGAGGCGACCACGGAACCCACACCACCCGCTGCCTGAGCCGCCCCGGGGTGACACCGGCCCCCAGCCCGGACCCTCGGGAGCCCAGAGCCCTGGGTCGGCCCGCTCGCCCCCAGCCAGCTCCCGGCCCGGGCGCCGCTCACCGGGGGCCGGCGGGCGGGGCGGAGCCNNNCAGCGCCACTCTCCGTCACTTCCGCGGCCGCGCCCCCGCCCCGCCTCGCCCGCGGCCCGGGACACAGGGCGGGACCGAGCGGCGGAGGCGCCGGGGCCCGGCCTCACAGCGCTCCCCGGGCCTCTCGGCCGCGACGGCGCAGTCGTGCCTGGCGCCTCCGGTACTCAGCGAGTCCCGGCAGCCGATACATTTTTCCGTGGGATGGGAAGAAACGCAGAGCTGTGTATAAGAATAACTCTACAGAGTAACTGTACTGAGCGAGGCAGGAATTGCAGATCCTTTATGACTGCTGATTTAACTAGACCAAGTGCCGGGTCCTGCACTTTGGCCACAGCAACCCCAGGCAGCTCTACAGGCTGGAGGCAGAGTGGCTGGAACGTGGCCCAGGGGAAAAGGACCGGGAGGTGCTGGTCAACAGGAGCTGAACATGAGCCAGCTGTGCCCAGGTGGCCAAGAAGGCCAGTGGCATCCTGGCCTGTATCAGCAATAGTGTGGCCAGCAGGAGCAGGGCAGGGGTTGTGCCCCTGTACTCAGCACTGGTGGAGTTACAACTCAGCTGTGTCCAGTTCCTCACTACAAGAACCTCCAAAGAAGGGCGATGTAGCTGGGAAGGGGTCTGGAGCACAAGCCCTGTGAGGAGCAGTTGAGGGAGCTGGGGGTGCTTGACCTGGGAGAAGGAGGCTTGGGAGACCTTACTGGTTGCTCTCTACAGCTGCCTGAGCAAACGCTGTACTGAGGTGAGGGTTGGTGTTTTCTCCCAGGTAACAAGTGACAGGACAAAAGGACATGGCCTTAGACTCCACCAGGGGAGGTCTAGGTGGGACATCAAGATGAATTTCATCATGGAAAGGGTTGTTAAACATTGGAATGGGCTGCCCTGTGGGCAGGAGGTGTTCAAGAAACAACTAGACATGATGGCACTTGGTGCCACGGTCTAGTTGACAAGGTAGTGGGTGACAAGTCAAAGATTGGACTCAATGACCTCAGAGGTCTTTTCCTACCTAAATGATTCAGTGATTCAGTGACCTCTCAATCTGACATTAATCCAAGTTCTAACTGAAATGTTACTTTTAACACTGTGAAGTAAAATTACACTTAATATCAGAAGTTTGGGCTGTGGGCATCTCCTGGATTTTAAGTCAGTGAGATTCAAAGCGCCAGTGCCCTGATTCAAAGATCCTAAAAATCTGCTTTGTTGTCTACAGTTGCATACTCACATTTAGAAGGCCAATCTCTGCTGTGAAACATGCACATTTATTTTCAGACTTACATGATGACAACTTCTTTGAAAAGGAAAAATATTTGTATGTTTGATTCTTACTTCCTGCACGTATCTGTCATTCACCTGTAAAGCAACTACTTTTAGTGAGACTGCTGTCAAAACTCTGGATTTAAGAAAAACCCAAACAAAAATCAGCATGAGCATTAATATACAATTAAAATATACAATTACATTATACAATTAAAATTCACTAGTATTTTTACATTCAGATATTCTAGTAATTTGTTCAGGCTTTTCCTTTATAATCACTAACTTAAAACAGGAGAACAGTGTCTGGCTTTCTCCTTTATAATTAAAATTAAACCAATTACAGAAAAGTGAATACAGCACAAATCAAAGTACATAAACTCCAAATTAAATGTTTGAGTTGTAGACTGTAGTGGGATTTGGACATGCCTATGATTCTCATAAAACTGTGGCAGTAACTTTACCCTGCTTCTAAGCACATTTAAATACTTTTTGTATTCAGATGGTACCAGATGCTGTGGTTTGGGGTTTAGGACTAAGACTGTCATCGACCATTGAACCTCAGACAAGTAGACAGACCAGCTTGGAAAAGTAAGCTGAACCCCTAAAGCACAGCTGAGTCCATTGCCTTCTCACAACTGGCTTCAGGAGCACAAAGGAATTTAAAATGAGAGCAAAGCATCTCAGAAAACTTAGTCACAGCCAGTGGAGACCATGCCAGCTGTCAACAAGAAAGAAACACACCCTCCTGGGTCGCTTCCCTCACAGCTGCTTTAACATGCTGTTAGAGGCAGGCCCTGCCTCGTCCAGATGGCAGGCAAAGAATTTGTCTCATGGCCCTCTGTGGACTGCTCCTTTTAAAGAGTTCACAAACTAGCCTCAGTGTAAGTACTATTTTTTTTTTAATCGTTATTGCAACACATAACTTCTCAAGTCAAATTTTATGTGCTTTTTCATCAAGCAAGGCTCTAAGAGCTCCCTCCATAAACAGGTAAAACTAAAATATAATCTCAGAATGTTTCAAGTTACAGTTGGAGCAAGACGAAGGGAGGCAGCAGATGAAGCAAGTTACAATAAACTTTAATAATCTATCCCAAAGTGTTGGATATAGTAACTAAACAGCAATAAGAGTTAACATGTATGAACTTCCAAAGAAAGGCACATCCTTGTGTAAAATTTAAATTTCAGCACTTTTTCCCCCTTCGCCTTTTAATATGTACTGATTTGAATATTTTAATCCTGCATTCTCAAATATCTTCTAAATGAAGCCTTTAGACTTTTCAATAAAATTACAGAGGAAGGAAAAAAATCAGCTCCTACTGGGGAAAAAAGAAGCAGCAAAGGAAACACTGCAATGTCAAATAAAGTATTAATGATAATTTTTGCATCTGATCTGACAAAATCTTTATTCTAAACATTTTGCTACAACTGCTTTTAGAGTATAGGTTGTGGACATACGTAAAACATTGTCCAGTCAGGCAGTCCTGACTCATTGTTTCCTGCTGCTGCACAACTCTAGGTAATTTTATTATCCTAATTTTTTCACTTAAAACTGTAGCTGTAGTTTCATAGTAATTGCCAGTGGGAATAAAAGCCATTATTTCAATTATAGTAAAATCAGTTTTCTGAAGTTGTGTGACCAAAACGTATGCGTTTAAAAACCCACTAAATTGAGAGCTTCTAGATATTTGTCCAAATACTAAATATTGGCAGAATTTCTGCTTGAATAAAGCCCTTAGGCTTTAAAACCCGAGGATTATAAAGATGTCTGCATGTAACACTCCCATTTTCCTGCATGTAACAGGCAGAATTAACCAGGGAGGGGACCTGGTCTCTCCTGGCCAGCCTTCTGTGCATTCACATTCCTTGCACTGTGTAGCAGCCCCCAGCCTTCTGCCAGCAGTGTCACCTGGATTTCAGCTGTCCCTCAAGCCCCAGCACAAGTGCTAACAGGAGCAAGGAGATTACAGACCTGCAGGCCAGCTTTTCACCAGCTGCTGCCCTGCAGGGCCGAGGCCTTAAGAGCCTTGCTGGAGAAGCACCTGGTGCAGCAGACAGACCCAAGTGACAGTCCTGCCACAGGAGAGAGAGCCTCAGGGACACTTCAGGCCATGGCTTGGACAGGCCCTTTGCACCCCCCAGCATCACCTCCCTGGTAATGCTGTGATTGCGTTGGCATCAGCTCTGCCTTTGAAGTTGGAAAGGGTTTACTGGGCACGTGTGAAACTGAGTGGTTGTGCCTCTTGGTGGTGGTGAGCCTGACTCCTGTGTCACTGTTTCCTACACAAACACAGCTTGAGAGATGAAGAATAAAAACCATTTCTGTAAGTTAATATTTGTACAGTGATGTAAAATCCATAGGGACCATAACAAACATCTTCCTGTTTCTCTGTAAGATGAGAGGTATCTGTCAGATGTTGCCGCTTCTAACAGTTCAAAGCTTCTCTCTATACATTGATATTATTAATAAAAAGAATATTTTTCACTGCACAGTTATACACATCTGTGGCTTGCACTTCTCAGAGCACTGTACAGGGCACTTCTGGACTCTCAGGACTGCAGTGCTGAGTTTAAGGCAGGAATCTCTATCAATAAAGCATTTGACCAAACTGCCAATGAGATCTGAAAGGACGCCACTGTTGTTACTGGATAGGGAAATGGCTGCATGTAAAAGATGCCTATGTGTGCAAAACCTCAAACCTTCACAGATACTTCTAGTTATTTTGCTTGGACATCAGAGAGGTTTTGCATTGATCAAAGCTTTTAGACCTGAGTGTCAATTTTTTCTCTTTCTACTCAGTTGTATTTATCTATTTATAGAAGAATCATAACTACTTATATGGACCTTCCACATATCTTGTTCTCTGTGAGAATGGCTGTCAGAGCTGTCTGTGTCTGTTTTAACAGATTTGCACTAGTGCCGAGAACCAGGATGCTAAAAAATAAAATCCCTGACTGATGCTATTTATCAGATTAAGCCCTAGTGACAGTGCAATTACATCAGACAGAAATGATCATTCCTGGTATGGCTTTCCTTGCTTACAAAGGTTTTTGGATATCAGTATAAATCATGCCCTTGCATGCACAGCTGCATCACAGCCTGTGCTTTGTCACACAGGTATCACCACCCTGTGTCCTTGCAGGTAAAGCACTTCAGACCCTGGATACATTCTGCCCCAGGAGCGTGGAGGGAGGGCATCCTGTGTCCCCTCTGTGGGGTAGTTCATTTCAGCTGGTACTGCCAACTGGTAATGAAACTAAGATCAGCAAGCAAACCACAGCCCTCTTGTTGCTCACAATCACACAGCCACATTAAGGACCCTGCTGCAATCCCTCCCTTCCCATCCTTCTCGATCTCAAATTCTTCTTCCTCTCACCACATGAGAGTGCACTCTGGCACAGGCATCACCCTATCCTGCTGCTGGCCATCTCCCCAGCAAGGATGTTTCCCATGCCTCCACTTCCAAGATTTCCTAAGCCCACAAGAAGCAAAATGCTCTCTCCTGGAAGTAGTTCTTAGGAATCAAATTAACCTTAGCCAACAACCTGAAAACCAATTGAAATTTGGCAACTGCAGCCTATAGTGAGTGAACATAGGCATAAGTCTGAACTAAACCAACCTTTGATCTTGTTTCTTTTTTTTTCTAGGAGTGAGTCTAAGAGAAAGACATTCTTTACTAATCCATGGCAGTGAAATACCCTAATTAGGTGAAAACATTTGTGTATGGCATTCCAGAAAAACTCCTAGTGTGACAACAGTGCTATTGGCTCTTCAATCTTGCATCCTCTGTAGCAATAGAACTTCCTCCTACCACTGGAACAAGCAATGTCAGTGAAGAGTGCAGCTCTGCTGATGTCTCTAAACCATAAGCTTTTGCTAACACTGATGGGTCAGATCTCCATCCTCCCACCCACCCATATGAACAAATGCACGTACGCACTTTGTCATGCATCAGGTAAACAAACTCTTGCATTTTCAGTCTTGCAGGCCCAGAGGATTTTCTTCATGCCAAAACTTGCCCTGACCCTCTTTACTAAAGACTTTAGCTGGAGGAGAGAGGCCTTGGAGCTTTTATTGTGCTTTGCAAGCCCAGATTACATCGATCACATTGACTGGTCACAACAACTTTACTCATGCAAAGACCAGCTGAACATCAGAGGCTCTTTGCGACCCATGAGAGAGCAACACAGCCCCCTCCACCAACTATGCTGGCACAGGATACTGATTTTGCTGCTTCAGTAATAAAGTATGTCTCAGCATTAGGACTGATTTTTGTTTTTTATGAGGAGTTTTAAAACTATTTGCAAAGATAATTGTCCAGTGAGGTCATTTTCATAACTCTTTTCTGGAACTCACTGGGCTGAAAATGTGGTTTCTTCAGTGCAGCATAGCTATCTTTGTTTATTGGACTCTTAACTATTATTATATTTGTATTTATACTTTTATTATTTAAAAAGGAAAAAAAGCCCAAGCATCTCCAAGAGCTATTTCTTTCCATAGATTTGTGTGCCATGCTTCATTAACTTGGTCTTGGCTTCATCAACTTGGTGAGGGCAGAAGTTCCAACACGAGCTTTCACTGCACTCTGGGTGTTTTAGGCTGTCTTCCTCCACAAACTGCTTGGCACTTACTAAGACATGAGCGCATGCTGGGAGCTTTTCCTCAGTGCACATGAGTTTCTCTCTCCTTCCCCACACTTACCTTCACACTGCTGATCGAAGTAAATTTCCTTCCAGCAGGCTCAAAAGCTATTAGGGACAGGCATACAGCATGATCATAGAAACCTCTTATCTGTCAGACCAAATCTATTTCTCCTCCTGCTCCACCACCCCTTCAGCAGCCTCATTGGCTGGTGTCTCTGTCAAAGGGCACACCACAGATCACCAAGTTTGGCTACTAAGTTTTATTTTGAAAACAAGTTAAAGACCATACGAAGCTTGCTTACAAATTAACAAGTTTCATGTTTAACTTAGAGAAAATAGGAACAGAACGCTCCTGAAAAGGTAGGAAGCATCCTTGACAGTGTGAATCTTGTGTCATACAGGGCTGCAAAGAAAGCACCAGCAACCTTGTGCTGACATATTCTTGACCTTCACTCCAAGCAGGCAATTGCAACATCCGGAACGTCTGTAGCTAAAGTTTTCCCAGCCAGTTTTCCATCTTGCTTGCACATATACTGAAGTGCAGCGATGTAAACATAATTTATACATTAACATCTAGCCTGTATGCATGTGAAGCCTTGTTTGATGTTCATGACCGCCATGGACCACCAAAAATGGATTTTAAAATCCAGATTTGGAATACAGCAGTTATACTTTTCATTTTACATATAATGCACTTACATCAGCACCAATCTGTAAATTAAGCCACATGCAGATGAAGGAAAAAAAAAAAAAGGATTGTGTATTTAGGAAACTTCCTTTAAAACAAATTATTTTATCTCAGTCCAAACATTCACAATAGCAGGAAGCTGGATCATAGCATGTTTATAGTTGTATAATAACTCAAAAAACAGTAAAGCATCCTCCCACTGTATTAAGAAAAGATGAAAAATAAGATTAGTACAAAGTCCCTTGACGAATTAACCTAAGACAAATGATTCGGACACCTATGGTGTATATTATTTAAAAATAGGCTTAAACTGTTTTTTGGGTATTTTTCAAATCTCAAGTTATTCTATAAACATTCCCTCTTTTCTGATGAGTCAATGCTCAAAATTTGGCCAGAAGTCAGTTCCCATGTCATGGAAGCTCTCAAGTGGATCTAGGGAGAGATTTTCTAGCCTTGTTTTTAAAATGTTACTCCCTTTTTTCTTCTGTCCTGTATTTTTTCTTGCAAACAGCTTCAAAACAGCAAGTACATCTTATTCATCTTATACATCTAATTCTGCACTCTCCCTTAGAAAAGCTGGCATTACGAGGATCCAAATTGTGTTAGAAAAAAAAGTAAAATCAATCTTACTTTAAGAATAGCAGTTTTAAGTGTTAATCGCATGTTACAGAATGGTATTTGTGATATTTGAGCAAACCTCAGATTACCTGGCTCAGTGGCACAGGCTGGCAGGAACACCAGGATGGGGAACAAAGGGAATGGCAAAGTCCTGCAGGTAGTGAACACTCCAGGCTCTCAGCTGGGTCAGCCTGACTCACAGCACATATTGGATGACGCCCATCATTTGACAAATATTCAGGACAGGGATTTCAGACATTAACAACATGTTAGATCAGCTTTGTGTCTCCACTCTGATCATATGTGTTGTGGAAATACCCATCCAGAACTTCAGCAAGCAGCACAGTATTGCCTTTAATTGAAAAAGGACAAAAAAGCATGCTTGTCTGTTCATGTTTCATTTCTCAGCCATCTAGTTTATCTTTAGAAACAGAATGTATTAATTTTAACTGTAGTCCCCTCTTCTTAAAAATCCAGTATAGTAAATAATCCAGTAATAGCAGAATATAGAAAATAATCCAGTAGTAGCAGAAGGAAACAAAAGACTTTTAGACAAACAGGTTTATAAGGTTTATTTTCCATTGCACATACATGGATTATATACAAGTTAGTAACATAAGTTACTTCTTAATTTTCTAAAAGATTGTTACAGCAAACACTTGGCATTTTAAAACATCAAGTCAGAAATCAATCTCAAAAAGGTAAAGATGACAATATTTTAAAAACAAAACAAATTGCACTTGGTTAGGAGAGTCAAATACAGGTTTGTCTATATGCTGTAACAAACTATATAGCAGGTAATATTACAGTTAGAAGTAGCTCTTGCAGTCCATTTGTACATTAATAATTTTTTTCAATTTTACTTATTTAAAAACTGGTGGATATTTCAAAGACTTCTTCTTCTTCCTAGTATTTGAGATTCACATGAAATGCACTAGCAACTAAGTCTTTATACAATTGCTATTCAAATATAAGAACACCACACCTGAAAATAAGAAGAAAATTAAAATGTATTGATTTTACATGTATCATGAGATGAGAAGTATGGAAGATGTTCAGCAAGAAAGCCCTGTCCACTACTTACATAAAAGAAAATTTTAAAAAGTAATCACTGCACACGATACAAAGGGTGGGGTCATACTGTACTTTTTAAGTCTCCTGTAACAGTACTGTTCCTCATTACTGTTCACAGATGAGAGTTTCCATAGCAAACTTGTTCTCGAAGTGTCGAATCTTTCGACAGTTGATGGCTTCACGCTTCTGAATTCCTGTTGTATTGGTAAAGAACACCAGAGTGTCAAGAGAAGAAAAGCTGAGGTACATCAGAGACAAAAACTTTATGCTTGCTATGATAAGATGTCACCAGAAATCAGAACCACCCCTCTCCAACCCTCCCCTCCAACAAAACACACACAAGCACACATTCAGATGTAGAAAGTCAGTTAGCAGGGAATGATCCTGAAAGTGTGGTGAACCAAATCCCAGTACTGGTTTAGTGGAAACCAACCTGCCAAAACCCCCCACTGGCTAGTTTTTAACTCAGATCAGTTCCCAATCTCCCTCTCTGTGCATCTGTAAAAATGCTTGTGGGGATGTGAGAGAAAGAACAGAACTAGAATAAACTGCTATACTCAAAAAAGAGCAGATTTGTAGGATTTAAACATTATCTTGGAATCAGAGAAGGACAGAATTTAACCAAATTGTAGGCAAACATGCTCAATGCCAATCATTTGGTGCACTCACCATTTGTTACTACAGGATGAACATACTGAATTTTTAATTAGATTTTGCTAAAAAAACCTTTTGATTTTCAAACATCAATCTAAATTGCTTTTATAAAATGTATTTCTTCTCTTTGTTTTCCCAAGCAGTCCGGTCTCACAATATGACAAAAGCAATTAAACTGCTTTGGTGTGCACACCACATGCAGATTACACAACAACAACAACAGGAAATCAAACAATCAAAAAGCTAAAAAACCCCAAACCACCAAAAAGGAAATCCGAGTAACATCTGAATGCAAATTTTAAGGCAGTATTTAACAGCTTTTCAAGACTCTTCCAAATAATGTTTTCAACCATTTTTCCACAAAAAAGTACCAAGCACTACAATTTTCCTGTGAAGACAGCTCTTACTCACATTTCACTGACACAAATAGGAAGACACGTAACAGTGTATAGATGGCTTTCATGAAAGAAGAACCTGCAATTCTGTACTACTTGGACTTAAAAGTTCTCCTCTATGAAAGATTTTTCTTTGGTTTGAGGTGGGTGGTTTAGGGCTCAAGATTGAAGAATATCAATGCAAGCCTGAGCTCCAGAAAACACCCATGCACACACACCACACACACACACACACACACACACAGACTTTTTGGCACTCCTAGGGCACTGGGGCCATGAGCACTTTGCACTGTGACACGACTTATTTCCACACCTACACAAGAAAATATCAGGCACACTGAGGCCCACAGAGACAGTTAGTGCAATAAGCAAGCCTTGCTTTAATTAGACACTTTTCTTTTAACACACTCAGGCACCACTGAAGCTTTTGCCAACACCCAAGACCTCGGGAGGAGTGTTTACCTTTCATGGCTTCTTTGCGCTGTAGTTTATAGGTTTCCTTGCCGCGGCAGAGGCGGTAAATAAAGAATCCCAGCTGATCCACATTTTCAATGCGATCAGTAACAATCATCTGCTCATGAATCAAATAGGACTGAGGCAAGTATGTTCCAGCCTGTTGAACAAAAACATAACAGCTCTGTCAAAAGCCATCTCTTCATGGTCTGAGTACACAAGAAACACTTTGCAATATTTTTCTTCAACATATCTTCAAATTATTTCAAAATATGTATTATCCACAGACTTTCTAAATGTGCAAACTTCACTGCAGTACAGAAACATGTAACAATTATATTCTGAACTTCCATTGATGCTAGCACCCAGTGCCCTCCTGCTACAGTAACATCAGCATTCAGAAGGTTTTTTTTCTAGGGGTATACTCTGCCAAGGGTCAGTTCTTCAGCACTTGTCATCCCAAGTTTTCACTTAATTAATAACAACCCACCAGACCTCAGGGGGAACAACTCCCAAGCAGAAGCTGGCAGAAACATGATCTATGTAGAGATACTCCAGCTAATGAAGCAGGCCAGCTGCAACAGCTTGCAGTCCATAGGGTTGGGAAGCCTTGAACTTATTCACAACGTGGGTCACTGCTCTCAAACCAAGGCCAAGACAACACCATCTATCCCTTTAAGTTATTATGGTGACTGCTGCAATTGTTTATGTGGAAAGGTACTAAATAGCCAAAGTGGGACATCAGGTGTTTCAAGGCAACACACTGAAACGGGAGAGCCACAATGGCATGCAAAGGCTTCCAAAGCCTCCTCTAGTCACTCCAGTATTATTCTGCCACAAGTGAAATAATGGAGGAATCTGGCTCTCTGCACACCTCACTGTACGTAGCAGAAGATGCAGCTGCCAGCCAGTTTTCTAATACCACCTCTATTAAATAATCATCCATTTTTAAAAATACCAAGAAATCCTGTTAAGAGTGGTTCTAATTATAGCAGTATAGGTGTTCTTTGCTTTTAAAAATAAAATGATCACTTATTGTGAAAACAAATTCAGCTTCTGTATTTTTTTGTGACAATAAACAACTTGAAATTTCTGCTGTGAAACAAGATCACATTTCCAGCTCCAGTGACATGTTGAGAAGCTGATTAAGTGCTATTCTTCCCAGTAGAGAAAGAACTGTATAAAATTCACATTAAATTTTGCATGAATGAATAAACTATGAATATTTTCTTCAATATATATTATGAGGAAAACAACAACTTTTTTTTCTTTAAGTAACAGCTTAGCAAACATCACTGTCCCAAATTATCCCTCTCATTATTTTGTAATTAATTTCTGTAAATTACTGGATCTTAACTCCTGGTGTCTTGAATCTCAGAGGAGGGAGCCCCGAGGGAGTGCCAGAGCACAGCAGCAGTGGCAGGGTGGGCAGCAGCGCTGAGGACTTGAGGGGCAGCCTGCAACACTCCTGGGCTCATGCCCTCCAAACCACCCCCAGACCTAGCCTTTTAAGTCTTCCCTAGATGGGACATGAGGAGAGGAAAATCAGTGCAGGAATCTCCTCTGCCCAGTTGCTGCAGGAGCAATTATCTATCTAGTGCTGGGATCCAGCACAGACACAAATATCATGATTTTTGAAACATCCTGTGCACTGTCTACAGTTAAAACTATCTGGCTGGCTCAGCAGCTGGGACGAGGTGGATGAGCAAATACATCTCAGTTTCAGTCTTGTTTCCCAAAGAAACAAAGGAGGCCTTTCATGTCTGCACATTGAAGCAAACTGTATCAATATATAGAAACGTAGACCTCTAGGCTAAAATTATGGTTTTTCTTAAACAGCCCAGAGCTCCTCCATTTTGATAAAATGCCCTCTTCATGCATTCAGAGTTCATTTTAATGAAACTAGCACATCAATTTCATACATTTTTTTTGCTATTGCAACCAGTGTGACTGCAGGACAGTATGTACTCACTTTGTGTATCTGCAGCATAGTTTTCCAGATTCCAGTTACAAACGTCTAGCCTGATTTTCTGTGACATCAAATGCCCACAGCTTTTTGTTAATACAATGAGAATTAAACAGATGTCTCATAAAATTAGGGCACCCACTGTTGGGGACAATGATCAAAACCGTTTGCTTTAGCACAGATTTTCAGCTAAATGCGTGATGCCTGGTTATCCTCTTACTTGTAAACCAAACATATTTGATTCAGGACTAATGATAAACTAGGAAATTAACAGATTTTAAGTGAAATTTATGTGATCTAAAAATGGAAAGAAAACAGCACTAAGTTAAAAAAAAGGGGGTCACTGAGTTTTACAGACACCACATCATCCTTCCATACAGGAAATGAAAGTGTGGTTAAATAGCTAGTCTCAAAATAGGAAGCAAAAAAGCACAAAAGGACTTACTTGTGGTAACTTTTCACATCAAATTTATTTATACATACAAGCCACTCAAAAATGGCTAAAATGGTTCCTGGAGTCCTAATGCCAAAGCCCTTTTTGAAATATGCAAACCCAAAGATGAGGTAACTGTTCTAAAGTAAAAAACTGTAAAACAGTAAACGGTTCTATTACAAAAATATTAAAACATTCTCCCCAAATCTTAGACACATTTCATCAGCTGTCTCCCCCACTGGACTGTTTTTGCTCTTCTGTGAAGAAACCAGAAAACCAGAACCCAAGATAAACACTATTTAAATCTGCAATTGAAAGCATACATTATGTATGCTCAGCAGATCCAACACATCTCATGTGCATCACCCTCAAGCCACTGGATCAAAATGGGGGCCAACCTGAGGGACCAAGGCTTAAAACAATGCCCCCGTTAAAACATTTCCCAGTGCTATCTACTTCATGCCTCTCAGCTAACCAGTCACAGTCCAGTGCACACATGCTTCCCAGAAACTTTAGTCACAATGGATTATAAATTAAAAAGCACAGACTACTAGTAGTCCAGCTACACCATATTTACATGGCTTTGTCAGCCAAATTGATAGTACTGAAGAAAATCAGATTTTTTTGCCTTTCTGAATTAATGATTCCTTCATGATTGTAGATCATTGTCTAAGTAGGTTATAGACTTTTTTCTCTTTGCAAAGACCTCTAGCAATCATGTGCCTTGTGTGAATGTCAGAGTTCTGAAGGAGGGTAAAAAAACCCCAAAAAGTTCTACTTGTTCCTGTCTTGAGAACAAATTACTTGTGATTTAATCATACCTTGATATTGATGAGTAGCTCCAGGAAATTTTTTGGTGGCATAACAACTGATGTGTTCAGAGGAATCACATAGCACTTATCCAGGCTAAGGTCAAGATAGGCAGTGAGTCTCTGTTGAGAAAACATTTATTTTAATCAAAATAACAAGATCAGAAGACTGACAAACAGAAGCTGCTGAACTGCTATTGCCTTGTGCTGTTCTTCAAATTATTCTTTTGTTCACTGTAAAGTCTGTCCAACAAACTCTAATCTTAGGGCAAGTAAATGCACAAACAAAGGGCAGCCTTGATGAGAGTTTATATTTTTGACAGGGATTTGGGTAAGGCAGCAGGTGATGAGCTCAAATGCACTAGGCAAAGAAACTACAAAGGTGTACCTGAGCTGTTATGGAAACCAGTACAGCATTCATTTATGCACAGTGCCTTCACTGTGAAACAACAGGGCAAAAACCTGGCTACAATCTTCATGCTTTTATATTTTGTTATATATAGTCTAAAGAGGAAATGCTGCTGTAAGAACAAAACACAGAAGGAAAAAAGTATTGCTACAGATAATGCAACAAAAGTAGTTTTAGGTTCAAAAATACTTCTGACTTGCAAGGCTAATGATTATTCATAGCTGAATATTATCTTTATAGAGTAGCTGAATGGCAGTATTTGCCAGCATTTGATAAAAAGTTCAGGGAATTACCCTGATGAATCCTTTAGCTCTGTTCACTGAGCTGTGTTTTACTGCACCTGTTCTTTCTAAAGAAAACATTATCTCTAGCTGCTGAAAGCTCTGAGGCTGTGCATGTATATAAAATACTTGGCACCAGGAGCCCAGCAATCAAAATAATGCCATGACAGCAATTGTCAGTGCAGGTAATCTTATTACATGGAGCAAGTGCTGTACCTATGAAATGACCCTTGCACTGACCTTTAGAGCAAAGCCTTTAACTTATTAAATCAAAAAGTAAATTTCTAGTATTATATTGTTCTTACTTGCTTCTTAGATGCTGCTTTCTTTTTTCATTTTCTAGTTTTCCCTCTTTAGAGTCTTTATTCTAACTCTTTACAAAAGCTCCCTAAATATATTCTGAAATATTATTTAAATTACATAGCTTGAGCAACCACTGTTTTCCTCCAAATCTGGCTATGAATATTTGACAGATAGCACTTTAAACTCTGAAGTTTGCATAAAAAAATAGGACACTTCCTTATTCTTTTTCAGCTTAGCTTAAAAAAAGCTGTTCAGCCAAGTCTTCAAATGTTCACAGAGGTTTAGCTTCCTGAAAACCAGCTGTACAACATTTTGTCACTATCAGACAGCTCTGACCATGCTGATATAGGAAAGGAAAGCTTCTAATCGTTTTACAGTTGATCTTAACACCGAGAGCTGTAGGCCTGTCAACTGCCTTAAGCAAAATTTACTGCTATGATTCCTATCAATCAAGGTTATTTCTCCAAAAACAGAACACAGCTTTGAAACCCTAGTTCAGTGCCTCTAGGAATCGTAGCAGCCTGTGGTGCATGAAGAAATTAAAACTTTGGCTTCCTGTGGCATCTGGAAAATGAGCTGTCTTCCATGGTCCTTCCCCTTCTGCTGCTGCTTTGGGGGTTTGAGCCATGCTAGGAGAGCACCTCTGGGAGTGCTTGGACACAACCAGTGACATCAGATGTAATCAGCCCCTCCATGCTGATGTCAAAGCTACACAGCCCTTTCCAAATTTCCCTTGGCACCACAGCACTTGTTCAAATTCTGCCCCAGTGTACTCAGCAGAGAAAGAACAATATTCTCTTTAGTTTCTCATACTAAGAAATAGATCCAAGATTCTTCCCTTTCTAAAAACAGAACTGTATTTGCAAATGGTGGTTTACATACTACCTCATGATGACTGTATCGTGCTGTACTTTACGGCCAGTTAATAACTGCTTGCAGTCTGCTGCTGATAAAACATTTCTGCTGCCTCTTCCACCCCTCTGCTTTCCCCCACCATAATAAATAAGGAGCATATTTATCAGGAAGGCTAACGGGGAACATTTTTCAAGTTTTAAATGCTTTTAACTTCTTCAGACATATTTCTTACCCGGTGGAAGTCGTGGACGATATCAGCAGGATCACTATCAGCAAATTCAGGGACTGGCACACTGATAAACTCAACATCTTCCTCCTCCAGGATCTGAATATTTTGCTCAATTGTGTGGTAGCGAGCACTCTGAGCCTCTGCCCCAGGCTCAGGTAAACTTAAGCCATCTTCAATGTACTTTATTCCACAGAAATACACACCACCCTGCTAAAAATAGCAAACAACCCAGCAACAAAAAGATCAGTAATGCAGGAGTTTGAAAGTAATATTCTCAGAGCACAGAAAAAAAACTTGTCAGACTAAATGAAATTTTTTGCCTTTAATTTGATTTGTACACCAAAGCAGGAGCCAGTTGCTATCTGCAACAGGACCATGGCTAAAACGTTGCTTAGTTTTACAAGAGTCTGGAAAGCCAGTTACTAAAGCAATTTTTGAACAGTTTTGAGAGACAAAAACATAAAAAGAGAAATTGAAATAACTAATTGGTGTCCTTTTGCCACAGTACACATGGCAGGCTACTAAGTGAAGTGTAAAATACAGTTCTGAGTCAGAGGAAGTCAGGTACCAAATTTACATGCCAGGTAGTTTTAGAAGTATAGAATTCTGCACGTGCACATCCTGTCAATTTGAAGTTTTACATTGAAAATGTGTCTTCAGTGCAATGTCAGCTTAATTCCTGAATGTTTTCTTTAAGGCAGACCTGACTCATAAACAAGTAGCACAGGTTTGAATGAAATGGCACTTTCAGTTTCATCTCTCTGGCAGGTGAAAGCTGGAGCACCCAGTGCCCAGCAGGGGTGAAATGTGCATTAGGATGCAACCCGCTTTCAGCTCCTCAGCTCGTTAATCCACCCACCGGGATAAGCTGTGCTGTTTAAGCATCATGGTTTGCAACACGTAAATTTGGTTAATGTGATAGTCAAACTGACTACAAACTGCAAGTTCAGCTAGAATTTCTCAAGTTTAATCACTTGGCTTTCCACATGGGGGAAAAGCAACAGTACCACTATCAGGGACAAGAACATGAATTTTTACCTTTTAATTAGGTGCACTAACCAATAGGCTAGATTCATATTTTGCCTACCCTCTCCCTTTCCGGCTCTGTGATCTTGCAATCCCAGCAGTTTCTGAAGTAGGGAGGGTGTGCTCGCACCACCTGGGCAACAGCCCAGCACATCAAGCACTGCCCAGTGACAACTCCCTCCAAGGGAGCCAATATTTAACTCAGATCTCCCATGTTTCAGGTAAATGCTCCATTTCCCTGGCACTGCTGCCTTCAGAGAGCTCTCTTACTGCAGCGCCATTTGTTAAAAGACTCAAAATACATTTTGTTAGAGGTCTAATCTTGTCAGTGTGGATTAGACTTGACAGAGCATGTTTAAACCACACTAACTCTGCTTTTCTCAAGTCCCCTGCAGGGCCTGCATTTCTTATCCATGTGGAGGCTAGGGAAAGGGAGAGTCACCGTGTTCCTTTCACAGGCAGTCCCTCTCCTGTACATTAACAGTGCCTCATGTGTAAGGAAACCTGAGATCAAACAAGGAGGCTTTCAAGGGGTTAATCCACCTCCAGTATTTGGCACTGCAAAAGAAAAAAGAGAGCAGATAAAAATCTGGGACACCACTGAGGTTCCCAAGCCCAAGTCCTATTTAGATACAATCTTTTCTCTGCAAAGTGAGGTTTTCAAAAGAATCGCTCTCTTTTATTTGACAGCTTCACTTCTGCCCTCCTCTGCTGAATGGTAACTTCCGAGAAGGCAAAACTCTGTCCTTTAGAACACATGAAGGTTTGGAACGAAAAAACAAGTTTACTTCCTTTGGTTTAGTCTGTTCCTCCTCTTCTAAATGTAACACAAAAAGAACAGTCTGTTGCTCCTCTTCCCACAGAGAAAAACAGCCCTCTCATAATGAGTATATGTGACTTACCTGGAATGCAAAATATTTGTACAGATAGGCACCACCCAGGAACACACCAGCCAGCATAAAGGCCAATCCAAAGCACATGCACCAGCACCAGGCTCTTCTCTGTCCAACAGGCACAGGATCCTCAGGGTCCTGCAAGGCACCAGAGAGGGACCTTCAACACACTGTTCCCAGGGCAGGTAAGAGAGCAAATACTTCAGGCCTAGCAAACACAAACATTGTATTCACCAGAAAAGGCTATATGCGCTTTAGCACAACTGTTTAGAAACTTACCTTATTTAGTAAAATTTAAAACAAGTCTATTTAAGCTGAGGTTTTGTAAAACTTGTACTTTTAATGCCATAATCACTGACTAAATCAGCAGACTTAAGAGAAAAACATAACAAAATCTCCTCAGGTACCTAATAATACACAGTGAGCCACTTCCCACCCATGTTGCAGACAGAAAAATACGCATTCTCAGGCACCCTCAAAAAAACAGCAGAGTGAGGAAGTCAACTCAGAAAGGTCTTTACCTTAGTATATGCAATATAAGTGAACCTGAAGAACCAACAAAAGATCAAAGGTAGTAAAAGCAGCAAAATATATCTTCTCCTATGTTGTTCTATCAGAACAAAACAGCCTTTACCACAACTTGGCTGGCAGAATAGGGATGATGGGAATGAAAAAAATATTGAGTTGCTTTGTGAGTTGTCCTTATGGAAGCTTTCTGCTCTAAGAAAGCATTTCCTATGCCTCTATCTGTTAGTGTAATACTGAAGGAATGATAGGATGTTTCCCCTTTAGGGCACTAGTTTGCATAACCATGCAAACCCCACGGCATACTAAGCAATAAACTGCTGTTTGCAAAATCTTTCCTCTATCAGCCACATTATGATGCTCTTTCCTCCCTCAAGTGTTGCATAACTCACATACAAAGTAAAAAAGAAAAAAAAGAATGAATAAATAAAAAAATAAATAAATTTTTAAAAATCCAATTTTGAGCTACCTTGTTCCAAGCCAAGATATTCCTGGGAAAACATCTGAATTCAAATACAAAGAAATTACTACCCCTTTGTAACCAAAAAAAGCAATGTAGAATGCCAACTAGGGCAAAACCTTCACGATTGAATGAAAAGAACCCCACCAAACCAGAAAACTGAGGAAGAGCAGGACAGAAGCACTTGAGAAGGCTTATGACAGCTCTAGTTGTTAGTCAGTGTTCTGCCTGATGAGTTGGGTCTTTTTGTTGCATTTTCTAATTAAGATGATACCCCACTTGAACAAAGGTGTGGGTATAGTACCCAGCTGCCTTGGCCAGTTTGGGAAGGAATTCCCCTTATCTGAAGGGGAATTCCTTTCCAAATCTAATCCCCTTGCTGAAGCAAGTCTGACACCAAATAGAAAGGGGACCCTCCCTGTAAATGGTGGGAGAAAGTGGCACTTCCTGGGAATGACTCAGCTATCTCAGAGAAGGATAAGTAGCATTTTGGAGGGACTTACTTCTTTTCACTGATTATAGAGGGAAATTCCTTGGTTAACAAATAGGTCCCTAATTCATATGCAGCTAAAATCAAGTGATGTGAAACCCACCTTTACAGTACACTGCAATTACCTTTCATACAGAAGTGGCAATGCAGCTTCTTTGCCAGGAAACAGCTGCCAAAATCTGATTCAGAAATATTTAGAGTCAAACTGCACATATTTCACATATTTTATTTTACTTTACCTTGCTAAATACCACAGTAAATCAGATTGTGGAATCTCCATCTTTGGAGGTTTTCAAGACTCAACTAGAGAAAGCCATGGCTAATCTTGCTTTGGCAACCATTCTGTTTCTAAAGGGAGGCTGCAGCAGATGACTTCCAGAGGCTCCTTCAAATCAACATTTCTGGGATACGTTACCAAGCAATGTGAAATCAGAAAAAAAAACATTTGCTGTGGACTGAAAAGACACAATGTAAAGACAAGAAACAACTTTTTAACACTTCTAGAATACCAATTATTGGAGGAATTCAGTGTAAAAAATTTCAGGATTACTAGCTGCCTGATTTTTAGCCTGGCTCTTTGCAAGGACTGAGAATACCCATGCTAATCTAATTAACTCGCAGGTCAGATTGAGAGTCACTGTGGATTCTTCTAAAACTCATCTCAATTATAAATCAAAACCAGGAAAACCAAGGATTTTTATTTTTATGTTGCCCTGTATCATTAGGTAACTATTTCCCTAGATATTTCAAAGCATACAGGACACCTGAGTGAAACCTTTTATAATAGCTGTCACTTAAACCGTTTCAAGTTAACACCAGAAAAAGGGATAGCAAACTCCCTTTGGGATACAATATCAAAATATTCCCTAGTGAAGAATGTAAACAGTATCTTTATTCTTTTGAATATTCTTTTCAATGAATGAAAGCATGGCACCTTAGCACTGGCAGAACCTGAAACTGACAACACTGAAAAGATTTTATGCTATTGAAAGAGAACAAAGAATTTACTTCCTAGCCCAAAAACTAAGTATATTATCAAGCAGTTTCATACCAGCTTAAATTAAAGTATTATCAATAACTTACTGAAGTCAAATTATACTTGTATATGTAGCTGACCCATGGCTAAGCTCTCTAAACTTTTGGATTGTTGCCATGACAGCTTAGTTTGGTTAGTATTGACCCAAAAGAATAATTTGTCCCTTGCTATATAAATCCAACCCTCTGCACTGCAAGAGAAGAAAGTGCAATGGATGCTCGCCCTCCTTCCAGGTGACTCATGCTCCGAAAAAAAAACCATTAAATGAAAGCAGATCCCCACTAAGAGGGACAGTGCTGAATTAGCACTCCTCCCCACATGGTTACAACTGCACTTTGTTCCCCAGCAGCACTGCTGACTTCTGAAGCCAGAGCACAACATGAGACTGCAGCCTCAGTGACTAATTTTTCTCTAGGCCAGCTTTCCACTGCCAGAGGTAGCTCACAAAAGAAAGCATCATGTACTTGAAGTGAAGACTGACCTCTAAAAATATGCCTCTATACTTCTGTGAGCAGTAATAAATAATCGTGACTGTCCTGGACCTTTTCTTTCCTCTCTTCTGCTTCATCCCTGCCCCATGTACTTTTAACTCCTTTGTGAATCCTCAGGCTTAAGATGATGCCACAAAGTTTATCTCTGAGGCAAAATGCTCTAGGAGGAACAGGATGCAGGCCCAAAACTGGCTTGTTTCCCTTGATGAGCTGACTGTTCTAATTCGAAAACATTTAATTAGCCTATTTCCCATGGATAAGACATAAAACAGAAGCATCTCTCTAACACTTGTACACTAAATCCTACAGTGTTGAAATTAAATAGTTCAGAACTTCCCAACCTGAATAGCTTCAAGCTCTGCAGTAACAATTTTCCTTTCAAATAGAAAACAAGTATTAAATTCTCTATTATTTGAGACTAGCAAGATTCAAATCTAGTCTTCTCACAAAGAAGTAACAAGATGACTGCAGTTTTCAAAACAGATCCCTCCACTGGTGACCAAAGCAGTGAATGTAAAGCTGCTCTCTGCCTTTTTACTAAAACCATGAAACACTTCTGGGATGGGCACACAATACCACAAACTGTTTACCAGAACACCTTTCAACTACACAGATCTTCACAAGAACACATTTATGACAATTAGCATTAACTCTTCTGCAGTTACTTTTAAAAAAAGTTAATAAACCTGCAAACATTAGCAGTTATTAATAGCTAGTGGCCATATATTCTCTTGCTGTTTTCAGTTCCATTTTAATGCTACCCCTTTTTTTGTGTTCGGTTGGGGTTTTTTTGTTTTGTGCTTTTGTTTGTTTGTTTGTTTTTTGGTTTTGAATAAATGCTGAATTTTAGAATGGACAAATTCATGTTTGGGATAACATCACAAATGTATTCTAAGAAGCTCCAACACTGAGCTACAAATGCGTATAATTAGATTTGATAATTACTTAGATTTTTCTCTTGTGGCTTTTTGTACATAGTGGAATATCATTGCTTTAACATCTTAAAAGTAAACTAGTCTATAAACTTACACGGCATAAGTTTAGTTTATATTAAAATGAGTGAGAAAATTATCAGACCTGGTTCCTTTGCAGAAATTAAGGATACATCTATCTAAACCAGATATGATGGACAACATACTGTGAGAAGTCCAGAATACTGTATGACTGCTGGACAGCTATGCAAAAGATAATGTCTCAAAAATAGATATGATAGCAATAAAAATAATTTTCAGAGGTGGAAATGTCTTTCAGAATGAACAGTCTTTGATCCACAGAGAAACCAGATGCAGAGCATTACTGAGTATGACAAACTAAAGATGTCTGCAGCATAATACACAAAACGTCCATAATTATGTATGTGAGAATAACATCTAACACATATATAAAAGCTTACAGTTAATGTGGGGAGAACTAGCTGGAAGCTGTACAGAATAGTTTTCCTCCAAGGTCTTCAGTGTGTCACTTACCTCACACAGAACACAGTGGGATGGACTGAGTTTCCTGAAGGCAAATATTGACCAACTGCAGCTTTAATTAGTGGAACGAGAAGAAGGGGAGTTAATGATGACTCCCTAGAACTGTTTCTTAATGAGAGAGGCTAAAAAGTCTTTAAATAAAATACTGGCCAATGGCTGTATAAACTGAGTTCTGTTGGTCAGGCTTGCCTCGTCTTACTTGTAAATCTGACATCTGTAGAAAATCCTCACAAAAGAAAGTCAATTTCAAATGAACTTAATTTAGAAAGAGCTCTGCATTCCTTCGATGGTATTCCTGCCTGAAGACTGCTGCAAGCCTGGTATTCTATTTATTACTTGTTGCAGATGGGAAATTAAGGCAGGCTTTTTGCAAGACTCCTCACTTGGCAGATGCTGTGAATCTGGAAGGCGATCATACTGATCTGTCTCTAAAACAGAGATTTTATGCTTACTAATAAAATTAAATTTAAATTGTAAGTACAGTCATCTTTTAACTTGCTAGCTGGAAAAAAACACTCTATGTACAATAGATGCTTCAGAGATTTCTCGCTTGTCTGGAAAACAAGCTATGGCTGTTTATATGCAGTCAGTATCTGAACATTGCAACCCTTCAGTGCCAGCACTGCCAGACCTGTCAAGACAGGCAGGGACTTGTCCATCTGACCAAAGGCTCTCTGCCTAGAGAACAACATGAAAAACATGACCTTAGTTGTGCTGCTGCTCACTGTAGTCACATAGCCTGAAAACCCAAGGAGATTAATCAATCAGAATTATCTACTAGGCAGTCGGTACTATTAACCTCTTGTTGTATTTCTCATATCTGTGTATGGTCTCTGAAATAGTAATGTAAATATAAAATCTTTTAGACATCACTAGGAAATCCAGAAGAAGAAACTAAATTCCAGGAGCTTCACAAATTCAAAGTCCACGGTTGTTTTAATTGGTTGAATATTATCTTTGATGAAATAATGGGGGAGTTTTATTAAAACGTAAGGTGTCTGTCAAATGACTCATTTAATTGTTCAAACATTTTAACTATAATAGAATAAAAACATCAGTATAAGCAGCCAGCTCAAGATCATCTTAAAAGAGGAATGAGTGCTGCTGGGTAGGTAGGTAGGTGCAGCTGCATGTATTGGGAGAGACAGAGGTGAAAAGAGAACAAAAACTGGAAAATAGGCAAGAGTACAGGAGTGGGAAATAAAATTCAAAAACATGTTGGAACATTTTCTGCAGGAAGTAAAGGAAAATTACAACTGTAAAGTGAACGTTAAGGACAGGAATCAGCAGTTTGTCCACAGTTATGTGACAGAGGGACAACAAAAGCAGCATGTCCTGAAGAGTAATCCAGGAACTCCTAACTAACATGAGTAATCCTGATTTACCTGAACACTGCCTTCATTTCTGAGATAAAAGAGAGCAAAACCTGATGGCAGTCAACAATTAAAGAGGTTGTGTAAAGAAGGAAAAATCCTGTAACTATTCAAATTGCTGTTTTGATTAAATTTTGGAGTAGCACTAAGATAGTCATTGTTAGCTTTGGTTTTACATGGACTAGAAAGTGACTTAATGGTCTTAAATGGCCTGAAAGTTGTATTTTTAGACCAAGCAAAGACTTTTTTTCAGGTGATTCACCTGCACTTTTGGCTACATCCTTGTCCCAGGCTGTCTACAGCAAATGTACAACTAACCACACACTATATTTGACTGTTTCCTCCAAACTGTGTTCCCCAGATTGCTCCTCTTCTCTGTCCAGTTTCAGTATCTACCACCTTCCTTCTCTGGCCACTCATGTCTATGCCCCCTGTATCTTTCCCTACTCAAAGCAGAGTTCTCTGGTATCTGCCACGTGCAGAGTAACTGGGCACACCTTATCTCCATTTCTTCCCTTCTGCCCCAAGATAAACCATTCATCACCATACTCTGGTGAAGAGGAGCTGGGCTACAGCCACAGAACTGCTCTGGACTTCGGCCTGCCACATCAACCAGCGCAGCACTCCTGTGCCTCTTGGCCTGCGTTTTCACCACAAACACTCAGGGCAAGGACTGCCCTCCAGGGTCTTTTTCTGCACAGGGATCTGCACCATGGGATCTTAATACCATCTTAGGCTCCTACTGAACACAAGGAAACACTTCATTTACTGCATGACCTTGAACACTGGCACAGCTTGCCCAGGGTGGTTGTGGAGTCTTCCATCCTTGGAGATACTCAGAAGCTGACTGGAGGTGGTCCCAGCTGCAGGTGGTCCTGCTAGAGCAGGGGAGTTAGCCCAGATGACCTCCAATGCCAGCCATTCTGTGATATACATCTACAGGTTTTGAATAACACTAAGACTATACAGGGTGACGATTAACAAATAACTCTAACCACTTGCTTCATTAAAGAAAAAAAAAATCAAACTTCCAGGAGTGCTAAGTCTGTGCTAGACAAGTAATAAAGCTCCACACATCCTTTATTTCCTTCGCTTTGGAGTTTTATTATTCTTCTGCCTTCTCCCCATCCCCCACCATGAAAACTTTAACAAAACCTACAACATTTGGAAAATGTCTTGCCTCCAAATGTCTGGATGTTTGGAGTGGAATCACGTTTGTTTAGAAAATATATCAATGTTGCTGAATTTATCTATACATTTTCATAAACTGGAATGAAGGAAATTTGTTCTGCATTCCAAACTTAGTCTTCTTACATACTTAAAGAAGAGAAGTGTTCTGGTGCAACCCTACAAGTCATAGACCAAAACATGCAGGTGGATAGTCAACACAGATATTTGGCAAGAGGGATTAATTTTTTAAACAAAATCCCTCAAATCTAAGAAGTCGTATGGGACATTCTTCAAAACGCATTTTGCTTTCAGAAAACAAAATCACCACACCCTTCATAGTTACAGCATACCAAACATGGCATTTCATTAAACTGTCCAATTTTGACAAGTGCTTCGTTTTTTAAACATTGCCAAAATAAACCCTTTACCTACTTGCATTTTTTGACTTAGAACTGACTTACATTCTACCATACTTATAAAAACTACACTGAATCAATCTATAACTTTAATACGGTATTTCTTTCACCTTTATCCTGAATTAGATCACCGTTTGAAAACAGGAACTTAGAAGGTTCCTATTCCACATAAAATAGATCAATACTAAATTAGCTCTTTGACCTTGATTGTTCCAGTCCCTGTTTCTCCCTTACCTTCTTATATCTGAAATGTCTTTTTTTCCTATGACTGCCTGATTCTCAGACATAGTATGATGGAATGCTATGTGAATTTAACCTAGATTTCTCTCAAGGCTATTTTCCCAAGTGGCGTTGGCTCTTTCACCCAAGAGATCTCATTAGCATGCACATATGCACCACTGAGCCTCAGAATTTAATAACTCTATTCCCAGTTCAGCCACAGATGGTATGTCATCTCAAGCAAGTTACAAAGGCTGCGTCTCAGTTTCTCTCAAAAGCAGAATCCAGCATCACAAAACCCACTTGTGAGGTCTGTAGTCCTGCTTCAAAGGAGGGCAGACTCTGAAGCCTGTCTACGTTGCTCAGGGCTCTTGACCAGTCAAGGTTTGAAAACCGCTAAGACTGACACTTCAAAGCTTCTCTGCGTAATTTCCTCAGCAGCATTCAGCTCTCCTCAAGACTGCAAAATATTTTGCTTCTATCAGTCAGAAGTTCTCCTTTTAAAATTTATGACACCAGGCACTGGGAGGCTGCTGTGAAGTCCTCCCTGCAGCAGTTTCATCTCTAGGTTGAACAAGCTCCACTCCCTTGGCCACTCCTCAGAGGGCATAACTTTGAGCCTCTGACTATTGCGGTGGCCCCTACTGGACTTGCACCAGTTTGTTATTGCCTTTCTTTGGATCAGAGAGCTCTCAGCCTTCAGTGATACCAGTGACTAGTCTCCAGCTGACTAGCCACCCGAAGCCCTGGGTCTTTCACAAGCAGAGCAGCTTCCCAGCCAGGTGGTGTGCTGTGTATCCTGATAGCTGAGATGAGTCTGCTCCAGGTATAGGACTTGGCATTTGCTATTTCCAAAACTCAGGAGATTTTGGTCAGCCCATTACTGTAGCCTGTTTGAGGCACTTGTGAATGGCAGCCCTGTCCTCAAACACAGGTACTCTGCTAATACATGTACTAGAATTAGTGAATTAGAATGCACAGTACCTGTACAGCAAGCACAGTTCTCTGAGTGGAAACTGTTCTATATGCAAATACAGAATAGCATTTAATTGCAGCAGTTATAAGTATCAGCACAGGAGAGCTGATCTTGGAAGGTTGATGTTTAATTACACCCTCCTTCTAGACAAAACTGTTGTAACAAACTAAAGGGCCTCCGTGCAATTAGACTATTCAATGTCTGAAGTGGAGCACACACTCCAATGCCCAGCACCTGGCGGCATCACATCCTGCAGGATCACAGACCTGGCCAGTGTTCAAACACCTCACAAAGAGCTTCCCAAAACTGCAAACCTTAGGCAAGACAACTCACTGCACTGTGCTGCAGCCTCTGAGAGTCGTGCTTGGACTCACACCCTGCAATGGCTGCTGCATTTTCAAATGTGTAAATGCAAGGGGTTTTTATTTCTGTATAGGCTCTATCTTTTAAAATAAATACATAAATAAACAGGCCTTAGTGATTCAGCAACCGAGATCCACCCCAGAGACCACTGACCCCTCCCAGTTATGATCTCCCCAGTGTGCTCTTTTTTCACAGTCATTCTACCATCTCATCCTACCCACAAAAGAGCAGAAAGCTGCCATCAAAGCAGGAGTTTGCTGAACCCTAGGACAAAGACAACCACAAATTAACCAAAGACTTGCATTCAATGAACTCTACTCTTAAAATGCCTGTGGGTTTTATTTTTATGCATGTATTTTTATATATATATGAGAAATTATATGTATTGCATACTTAATAATATATAAACTTCAGAAAAATTTAGAAAAATATTTGTGTAGACACTCACGCATTGACACTACATGGAAGGGACAAACAAGATTTTATTTTTTTCCAGGATCTCTATAATAACTGTTGGGCAAATATGACTTTGGCTTTTTGTCATGATGAATTTTGTACAGCTATTGCACAGAGGACCCTTGCTTGCAGATGACACATGGATCACTAAGGAAGGACCTAGTGCTCTTCTGTATGTCCATTGTGGCCCAAACCCTACCTAAGTCACATGATGTCTGCCACAAAACCATTTCTGACTTCACTGTAGAGCTCAATCTTATTAATTATCTCATTCCATCAGTTTATCACATCTGTAGAATTAGGACAGATATCTGAATTTTATAAATTAGCATGCTTTTCATCTGCAGATTCAAAGTAATTTCCACTGAGGATAAAAAGCAGTACATAAATAGTAAGAAAATGAATGCTGCATTATTCATACAAATCAGGAGACTAAAAGCAGATAATGCTAACCTTTGTCAATCATAGCATAAGGGGAGAATGGGGATTAAAAAAACAGAGGAAAAAAAAAGGAATCTGTGCAATAAGTAACAAAACACATAATTTCTTATCCCAGCTGTAGTTACATTTTTAAAATGTCATAATGTTTTTGGGTACACAATAAAGAACATTTAAAATGACTAGGACTTAAAAATGCAGTATTTGATTTTGAAGGTATGTTCTGAGAGTCACTGAACGGACAATTTTCTTTTTATGAAGAGCTATCTGATGCCTGTAGCTACTGGCTACTGGCTAGGAAATACATATAAAGATGACAAATATTTCAAAATCACAACAGCAGAACTGAAAACATTACTGGAGGTAAGTATGCTTATCATTCTTACATACCCTTCCAAAAGTGTATTAGCATCAACATTTACTAAAATGCTGACAAGAAAAAAAGGGAAAAAAACCTACACAAATAACAAAGAAAATAGATTTGAAAACAGAAAACACAGCTGTTAGGTTACATATGCAACTGCAAACATTTCATTAAAATATTTAACAGAAGAAAAGAGTATATACACATATTTTGAAATTAAACTTTTCTTGAAGTAGTGTTCACATGTTGGATTAAATATTCAATATAATGGAATGAGTCAAAACCATTTCCCTTGAAAATACTGCTGATTCCAAGAAAATTTTCTTTCAAATGATTTTCACAGGAAAGCACAGGATTTCATTTTGATCCATATCTTCAGAAATGAACTAATTTAACTTGATCTTTCCCACTGAACAGAACTTTCATTTCAACAGCCTCTGTTTAAGTGGTATTCTTCATACTACTATGCAATGTTAGTATCTAAACCAGTCTATTGAAACTCACCAAAAAGAGTATTGCAGCACAGAAAGACAGGAGTGAACACAAGAGAAGTACTTCTGGCATTTACTGTAAAGATACATTACAGCGCAGGATAGCTTTTCTAGATACTGCACTAAATAAAGCATCATCTAATTACAGTCTTTTCCATATGACGATATTAAGGGGAAAAAAGTTCTCCAAATACATTTTAAGTCAAGGGGTCTCAGCCAAGTGGAAGTCTGGGAAACTGAAGAGAAACTACTTAGAACTGCAGAAAGTATTCACATTGTCTCTCTAGTCATCCCTGCACTGAGTTCACACGAGCTGTATGCTACAGCCATCAGCTCTTGCCCAGCCAGCCATAGACATGAATGATACAAACAACTGACTGAGCAGTTATCACAAAGGTCTGGCAGAATATATCCTGTTTGAAATATTAAATATCATTCTTCTGGGAAATGGTTGTATATCTCAACCAGACCTTTGTATTTGTTATTCAGGTGGGGAAGTTACAAGAAGTTAGAGAGACAGAAAAGGAAGTGAGATATGGAGCACTGACAGAACTCTTCCCTCCCACAGGTTCGTGTCCATTGCTGGGGGATGACACAAGCTCCTCCAGATCACATTCTGAACATTGCAATTCCAAATCCCTAAGCTCACTTAAAAATAGCAAGAGATTGTCAGAGAAGCACCACGAATTTTTAGAGATCTTGGTTTTTTAGTATTTTCTCAGCTGCTGGCAGGCTTTAAGGAAGAGCTTTAGGAGCCAAAAGTCTCAAAATGGCAGTTACCTTATTTTCAGGAAGCTGCTCTTCTTAACCAGTAGCACAAATTCATAATGTGAAAGCATGCAGTGGAAGATATCAGCCACAAGACTTCTTTTCTTAGGAGAAGTCCCTCATTAACAACACAAATTTTGTTCAATAAAACTCAATTTACCCTAATTTATATTTTTGGGTACCCAACTTAAAGAAGAAAGTAACAGAATGAACCCTGAGTACTCTTTGCGCCTGACACTGGAAAGTTTTCATCTGTGGTTTGGTGGATGTTCATTAAAATTTTAGCAACATCTGGGAGAAGGGGGAGAATTCACTTTGTGAGGATTTATTACTTCTGGTCCTCTTTTAAATGATCATGTCTTAATCTCTACAATGCTCTGACAGATAGCAGAAGCTGGCTGGTTTTAATGACCTAGTTGCATCACAGAAAACAGAGGAACATACAAAGACTGCTCTTTCCCCAATGGCATCTGGTGCAAGGCCTATAGAAACTTTGCTGGAGAAAACCTATAAAGGGAATATGGAAACTCCTGGAAGAAAAACGAAATTAAAAACAAACAAAGCAATCCTAAACCACCCAGCTACAGAGATGTTCCTTAAGTGGGAAAACCTGCCTTCCCAACAGCTAATTAATAAGCATCTATTTTTTAGTGGGTACAGTAACTTTTATACATATATATTTATATATATATATAGGTAAAAAACCTGTAAAGTTAATGCCTTTATTTCAGAAACATTTAACACCAATTACACAAAATCTGAGGGTTTTTCTACACAGCAAAATAGTGCTCATTAGTTGTTGCTCAACAGTATTTCCTAGGTGGATGCCTTCTCTCTGTGTTAAAAATGTCTGGTTTAGTATGCTTTAGGCAAGATTAAGCTAAAGTGAAAAAAGAAGGTTAATTTTAAAGGTCAGAGTAATTATCTTCTTATAAGGAAAAAATGCAGAAAGATGCTGCTTTAATCAAAATTTAAAATTCTTCACGTTTATACTTTCACATTGAACTCTCCGCACATGCAGTTATCCAATGGTCAGCTACAATACATGTGTGTGAATCCACAGCTTCCGTGCACAAAGCTGGATGTGGTAAAGATGCACCATGTTGAGCACCCCAAAAAGAAAAAATTCGTTTTAAAAGGTTGCCACTGAACCTTGCAAAAGTGAACAAAAGCCTGAGTCACTGAGGGTACGAAGATTTTTTGGAGGGCCTTTACTGAATGGCCTTTATAAAATGTCTGAAGACTTCAGCTATGCTCAGAACCATCTTTGGCTCTCCAAAGATCTGTTGTAGGGAGAAATGTTAAAATACTGCACATTATTTGTTTGTTGTGAAACTGGGTCATAAAACACCGTACTGTAAAGACAATGAGCAAAATGGAAAATGAAATGTGGCCTAAGACCCTTCATTAGGAGTGTTCTGCATTTTGGCCAAGAATTATGGCACAGAAGTACCAGCCCAACAACAGAAGTTGTAATGGCTGTCTACAGTAATTACGGAGACACTTTCACTACATGCCATAATACTAAGCAGTGATTTATGCAGAAACAGGATTAGCACTCTGGATTTTTTCAATTCCTTTTTAAGTAACATACTCCAAAGCATAAGACCACTGCCTTCTGCAAAATCTCTTTTTTAAGACATTGTTTCTGTGACACATCCCCTACTCTTCTTGCCTCTTCCTGCCTCTTCCTGTCTTACCTTCCCTGATTAATTTCTGATTAGTAGCTGCATCAGAGGTTACTGGGCAAATTTTGGCAAGATCAGAGAGTTTCTACGCTGTATCATCAGCATATTTTAGCTGCAAATGCTCTTTGCTAAGTCCTTGGAAGATTATGTATTTGAGAGTAATCCCGCAATGGCAGAGTGGCAGTCTTCAAGGCACTGCGTTGGGAAAAGCAGCAGAACGAGACTATGAAAGAATTAGCCTAAAAGCTCATTCCATGAATTTTTATTTTCTCAACATTTCAGAGTATTTGGCTTTATTCGTTAATCTCAGCTAGTATACTAATATGTCTAGTTCAAATATTTTTAAGTTTTTGGTAAGAAAATTGTGACAGTGCAATCCTCTTACGGTTTTCCCTCAATTTCAGCCCAGAATGCCTCCCAGGACTTTGTTCATAAAAGAAAGCCTCATAAAGCGTTGTAATATATTTCATGTTTACACTTGTGATCCATATCTATTTATTTCCCTACAGAAACAGTGTAGCAGAAGGGAAAATGAATGTCCCATATATGCTGTTTTAGAGATGTGACCTTTTTCAGTCTATCAGAATTCTTTCTTCCACTATACATTTCCACACTGCCTTCAAACCTCACTTGAAGCTAAGGGTTTTCCAGCAAAGATGTGATATGAATAATGCATTTGTCAGATGTGGTTTATTTTGTCCCCTTTCCGGCAAAGAGCTGCACAGGCAATTGAAGTTGTGGAGAGGCGGGGAAAGATCTGTTTCTAATGCAGTTGTATTTGAGAAGGCAAAGTTCAAAGAGTGGATCTTGCACTTACCTCAAAGGTATCAAGTTTTACAAGGGCCCTCAGTTCCTTTCCACCCACCGCCTCCCAACCTAAGACCTGAGAATAAGCTCCCAGACCTGAAGAATCACAGTACCTCTAGAGCTACATGGCAGTTTGTTTCACTACTGTTAATTCTGCATGGATTGCACAGCCTGTTCTACAAAAACTACAGACAATGCCACAGTACCAGATCTGCTTTTATTGATGCTCTGAAACACAAAAGCTCAAAAAAAGCTTACTCAAGAGAATTTTGCACACTCTTCGGTGCAGTTCTGCAGTTCTGCAGACAAAAGATGGAAATGTGTCAAGGAGAATGTCAAAGACTCATCCCTCAAGAGCGCTCATTTGTTTCTGGAATTTTCATCTGTACTGAGCATCCCCTCCTAGCAAGCTATTTTAGGAGTGTTTCAAGCTTCGTTCAGGCGTGTTCATCCCCTGACAGCAGCGCAAGAACTTTTAAGTAGCTACTGTAAGATCATATTGCCTTTTGACCTGGTTAATAAACTTTTACAAGTCTCATTTCTAGGTAAGGAAAGCAAAGTTAAGGCAGATCTTTTATGTCATCCTCAGCTGCTAGAATTTACAGCTCCACATGAAGGAAATCATAGTCAAATGACATGCTTCCGTCAGTATCTGGACAGGGTCAGGAGGATTTGTTCCCCAGTGTACAATTAGCCAGATGTACTTTGTTTAGCAGAAGAAAAACAAGCCCAACTTGGTAGGATATCTGGAAACAAACATAATCCAGGGCAGGTCTGGATTCCAAGGTAATAAGAAAAACCCATTTTCTGGAACATGTAGCTTGTGTCTTGCTCATGTGCTTGGTGTCAAAATGACCACCAAACCTGGGGTCAGGAAGAAATTCTATAGCTTAATCTGGGCTCGGGGGAAGCCACTACTTCCTAGAAAATAGCACTCCTTTAGGAACACAGAGCACCTAATGGATTTCCCATAATTGCAGGCAATCTGAGTAACAATACTGTCTCATCTGTTGTGGCACACTGTTCTAGAGACTTAAATACTCTGGTGAGAGTTTTATCTGAATGCGCAGTATGCTCAGTAGGAGTGTGAAATTTAACCACTTGCTGTTTCAGGGAGATGTCACTAGAAGCACCTTTCTGGTTCCCCTCGGCTATGAAATGACAGTGGATTCTGCAGGTGAAGAACTTGGCCCCATCAAAATCACAACAAAACCTGCACCCGGGCACAACTTCACGCTACAAACTGAACAGATACTGTCCTCCTAGGCAGAAATTCATCACAAAGATTTAGGAAATTAAACACTGTCACTTCTGAAGAGCCAATCTGGTAATTCAGAGGCCTGATGCACAAGAGACTGTGAAAGCAAATGAAAACAGCAAGACACTGTTGATGCGCAGCTGGCCATTTTTCAAGTTTTCATTCCCTTTTCAAAGAGCTTAGAGCAAATTACACTACTCCGAATAAAAACTGGTTTTGATTATGACAGCATAGAAATTGCAACCAAAAATCTTTATTTTCTAGGCAGCTTTGCACTTCAAAAACTTTAAAAGCCGCTGGTGTTTTTCCCTTCGTTGCTGTCTGCATAGGGGCTGCGAGAACAGCGCCTGGAGTTCGGGTGGTGTTTTGGGGCGAAAAGGGGGTGAGGCAGCTCTTTGTTCCTTTATTTAAGCCAGCCCAAGTTCCGAGGCGAAGTTCTCCGTACCACACAACCACCAGGCTCTGCGAACACGCTGAGGCACAAGCGCGGCCGAACCCCCAACATCACCCTCCAAGCGCCCCCTTGCCCTGGAGCATCCGGGGGCCGGGAGCTCGCCAGCAGCCGGCCGTGCCCCGCCGGGCGGCCGGGAGGGATGGCAGCGGGGGCAGCAGCAGGCACGACCCGCCCTCTCCACACAAACCAGCTCCCACCGCCGGCCCAACACAGAGAGGGGGCTGCGGGAGCGGGCGTGCAGCCGGCCCTGAAAGCCGAGGTGGCCGCGGTCCACGCGCTGTAGCGGCTAACAAAAAACCCCACCAACCCATAAACAAAACCCCAACAAAAAACCCCGACCGAACAAACAGAAAAACGGAACCACCAGAGAGATCCCCAGAGTCGGGAGAAGCGCAGCCGAGAAGCTCGTTCCCTGTCAGCCATTTTAGAAGCGTGAGCCGATGGGGCGGCGGGGCGCACCGCAGCGCACCCTTCCCCCGGCCCGCCCGGAGGCCATCGCCGCGGGCAAGGGGCGCGCAAAGCACGGCAGCGTCCCCGCCGCGCTCCCCTCCCCGGGCAGCCCCGCCGAGCGCAGCGCAGCGGAGCAGAGCGGAGCGCCCGGTGCCGCCGGGCCGGCCCCGCAGGGTCGGTTCCCCCGTCACCCTTACCTTGGCGTCCGGCGGCAGGATCAGCACCTGGCTGTTATCCTCCTCCTTCTTCGCCGCCTCCTTCTGCGCCAACGCGGAGTTGAACGACACCTTCACCATGGCCGGTCCTCAGCCGCTCGCAAGCAGGAGAACGAGGACGAGAAGCAGCCCGGACCGGCGGAGCTTCGCGGGCTGTCCCCTACCTTGTCAACCCCCCGCTGCTGTCTCGCCGCGCCTACCGCCCCCGTCCCCTTGTCAGGCGGCTGAGGAGGAGGAGGAGAAGAAGAAGGAGGGGAAGGAGGAAAGGAGGAGAGCAGGAGAGGTGGAGAGGAGGAGGCGGTGCCTGACAGGGTGGGCGGAAAGAGGGGTGTTGGTGGCAGCAGGGCCTCGCCCTCCGCCCACTGCCTGTCCCGGCGCGGCCGGGCGGGGGGCTCAGGCTGGGCGGGTCCCAGCCTCGGGCTCGGTAGCTGAGAGGCCGCCGCTCAGTCTATGCCTTGGCGTGCCCTGGGTAGGACCGCACCGACCTCGGGACAGAGACCCACGGGGTTGCGCCCCCCCCAGCCCCGGCTTGGCTCCTGTGCATGGAGGAGCCCCGGGCTGACGCTGCTGGCGCTGCGCTTTCCGAGGGCACGGCTGGCACAATCGGTTCGGCTCACCTCGTGCAGTGCCAGCATTTCCCTGGGTGCCATTTTAATTTGGGAAAATGTTTGGGCCTTATGTTCGTGAAGAAAATTCCCAAACTGCTATATAGGCAGTGGGGAGGTGAAATCCAACCGGTTGTTAAACCCTTGGGGAAGGATACGAGCATCACCGGGGAGTGGAGGTGGGACCTTCCCCCTTCGGCTCCGGTGCAGTGGGGTAAGAATTCAGTGAACTCAGGACACCATCCCGGTAGGGTGCTCTCCAGTAAAACTGTGTGATGCATATATTCGAATTTACATTGGGAATATGGTTGTAGTCTGCACCAAGAAATTAATTTTGGTGACTCATCTGGGTAGAGTTGATTTCCTTGGCAGAGTAGTGCTTCTGTCACTCTCCGTGAGGCACCAGGCAAGCAAAATGCAGTCCTTCAATTCAGCGGGTCTCTGCTGCTGACTTAGTCAAAATTTGGGCTTTCTCCCTAGAGCAGTAGATGGCACCAGGACTGAATGGTCCTTATACTTTGTACCTTATCATCAGCATCCTTTAAAATTGTTGACCTAAAATGACTAACAGAAAAGCTAACTTAACCTGCTTCTTCCTGTCATCCTGAAGTATTTAAAGATCTACAGATAATTTAAGGATTTTTTTCTAATGAAGATAGAAAATTCACAAAGCATATAATAGTAATTTTGTATGCTCTCAAGATAAAACAGTTGATGGCACAGCTTGCAGTCAAGTCTGTAAATTGCCCAGATATTCCAAGAATTCGATCTAACTGCCTTAAAATTCAACAGAAGTTGACTGAATTATTTGCAGATATTTCACTGAAGTAGAAAACATCATGGACTCTAAGGAAGACAAAATACAGAGATTTCCCTAGGCAATTTCTGACCATATTTGGTATGACCCTGGAGATTTTACTTCAGTTGGAACTTTCATTAAAAGTATTTGAGCATTCTACATTAAAACGATAAAGTACTTTAATAAAGCTATCATAAACTACAGTTTCCCAGACTACCACTGTGGATTCATATTTTTTTTTCTTACAAGTGGGACTTTATTGTCTCACTCCCAGATTCAGAAACGCACCAGGTGACACCTCTGCTCCCATTTCAAAGGGAATCTGTGCAGGCGCACTATGTATCCGGGACAATATTTAGCATGCAAAGACCGTAGTTCAGAGTTTTGCTTTGCTTTGTTCTCCTTAATGACATCTTCAGATATTCCTCACAGGGAGATGAGTATGCAAAAGACAGTCAAGGCTAAGGCATGGCACCTTATTATCTGTGTCAAAGTGCATCTAACTCTTTCCCCAGGCAGCATACACTCTTATCTTTCCTCATCAAATATACTCTGTCTGCCTCTTGAATCATGTTTACAAACCACGGTGGCCGACTGCAGCTGGATTGGAGCAGCACCCTTATGTGTTGCCAATTCTGACCTTTACATTAGTGAGAATTTAGGATACTAGGATTATTTCTGTTAGGGATCAAAGTAAGGATAAAGTATGAGGAGAACCTCCCAACTTCCTGACTGCTTTGCTTCTATGTGCTTTCAGACTGTGGCTTCAGAGGTAGCTGAGCTGTAGGATGGCTCCGTTCCTCCAAACGGAAATTTTGCCTCATCTCTTCTTTCTCTTGTCCTTCATTGTCCACCTCATGTCACTCTTCATTCATCCCTTCTTTCACCAGCACTTCCACCCAGTGCCTGGGCTAGATGTATGACCCATGTATATCTACATTTTTCTGCATTAGTTTTCTGCTAGGTTGGTGACTTATGTCAGTTCAGAGAGATATAGGGACCAGCACCAGCATGAGCAATGGGCCAGTGAGACTAAATGAGGAGGAGAGGGGAAGTGAGGAGGAAAGGGGAAGTGGGGAGGAAGGTCTCCACACTTCTGCATAGATCCAAATAGTAAACCAGCCCATCACGTTTCTCAAAATTACAGCATTGTTTTTCTCAGACAAGTAGGTTTATATCCAGATGACTTTCTCGTTCTCCCTCATGTTTCTGTCCATTTTCTTTCACATACAAGCCTTCATTTCCTTCAGTCCCCTGCCTAATTCATGTATCAGATATCGAGACCCCTCCCAGGAGCAGATGACCTACACTATTTAGATCTGTCTGTGTCCTTAGGCACATGTTTTCCATTGTTTCAGCTGACACTAAAAAGGGGGCAACTCATTGATTCCTTGTTTACCATGGGTGGAAAATGGCTCTTACATCTATCAAGACTGGAAGCTGCTTTCTCTTTCTGATGTCCCTCATAAAATGTCACAACACTTCAAGCGGTACCTCTGCTTACCCATCTACAATTCAAAATCAGCCTACTTGCTATCTCTTACACGAGGGTTATTAATTTTTAAAACCTGTACTAGACACCTGTAGATTCAAACATTTAAAACTATGGGAGGTAATGTTAAATATTGACATTGCTTGCCAACAAAGGACACTGTTTTGAGGTGAAGAGAATGTAGTTGTTTAATTTAAAGTTTCTTTTATAAAGCTTTCAAATGCAACAGAAAGTAGAAAGTTCCATATTGTGTTGTGGTATTTTTTAATTGTTTCTGCTACTCCTCATTTCTTGCTAACTGCATAACATTGTGATATGGTGTGTCTTACTTTTCCCTCAATTTTGTGCCTCTCTCTATATATCCATTTATCTATCCCTGTCTAAATATGCATATCATTCTCATTTCTTGGTGGAGGGAGGAAACAAGCAGAAGCTGGTCCTCTGACAGACATTTATTCAGCTTGCTTTCTTAGCAAGTTCAAATCCGTTTGCACTGTATCAAGGCTTTTCACACCGTAGCTGGCTCTTCCACTCTGCCTTATTCTCCCTTCAAACTCCCTGTCTTCTCTACACAGCCCCCTCAGCTTCATCTGAGAGAAGTCTCATCTGCCAGACACTTACCCAAATGGCCCCCAATAAACGTGCTATCACAGTGTCCCTTTTGTGCAATCCCTGAATTAATTCATGAGGACTTATACTTATTCCTAGATATATTAGAACCGAGGTAAGACTACTAGTTTTGTTTGTATAATTCCAGAGACAAAATGGGAACGCCATTTTTATCAGAAAAAAGAGGGTGGTTTTTCTCATTTCTTAATGTGTTGATGTGGGAATTCTTTTCCAGACTCTTTGTTTTTGTTAGAATGGGGGAATCTAGCCACAGCAGCATTTTTTTAGATTTGTCACGAAGTAAATCTGCTACCACCCTCAAGTCTACCTTTTCTTTAACAGCTCTAAACAAAAAGAACAACCTACATTCCTGAAGGCTAAAGTAGAAATGAAAAGATGGCACTTACTATTTTAAACAGAATAGGATAAGAAAGAGAACATACCAAAAACCACATGAGCAAGTCTGTTTCTCAGCCTCTATATTCTTCTAAATATGCCAGAGCCTGCTGAAGTTGGCAAACCAAATGGTGCATAAATCTTTGCCATTCTTTAGCTTGCAGATTACTGGGATTGCAGACTGTCGGTGTTTTCACAGAATTTTGGATCCGACATTTACAGCCGAATCTCCAATTTTTATTAATCTCCAGGCAATACTGCAATTTGAATCTTAGAAATAACATAATTTTCACAATCTATCTAAAATGTAGCCACCACAACAAAGCATGAAATAAGCCTGACAAATCTATTTCAACTTGACTTGTGCCTCCCAGCACCTCAATCATCCCTGCTGTGAATAAAGCCCTTTATAGTGAGTAAGCTGTACCACAGCAATGAATTATGCCTTAATCCAGCAAGCTGCTTTGCATGGCCAGCTTCTGCACCCACGTGGAGCCCTGGGGTCCACCAAGATGCAGCAGCTTGCCTGACTGCGTCTGCAGTTTGTCTGGTGTGAAATTGCCATATGCAATATGCAGAAATGTCCCTGTGTGTACAGTACCCAATTGCATGCTCTTGATTTCAAAGAATTGTTTGCAACATGAACCAGAACCTCCCTTGTCTGAAGGCAGTGGAAGGGCTTTCATGCTCTTCCCTTGAAGCTGATCCTGTCAGTCTTAACTGGTATAATCTATCAAATGCCAGCCTGCAGACAAGAAACCCTTATAAGCATTTATAAACACTTTATTTGCTCATTAAGCATCATGATTTGGCCAGTACTGGAGAAGACTCAAATTAAAGACCATTGCTGCCCTAGGGACTTTATAATCTAAATCAGATACAGAAAGAAAAAATTCTCAGGGAAGCTAAGGACATGGAATAACTTTGAAGGCTTCACTCTTTTTTCCCTTAAGCTCTTTTCCTTCTCTCATTTCCGTTCACAGAAATAAAAATTGTGTGCAAGCCCTTGTTCTCTATTATTCTAGCAGTTGCTTCCTTCTCCTTACCAGCCCAGCAAATGCCATTTTCCTCTTTTTAATACATTAAATACATGCTGCAAATATCTTTTGTCTTTTAGGCTTTATTGAGTTGATCCTATTGCTTCTTTTCACTTTGTCCATTAACACCCAAGACTTCCAGGACTGTTGGGTGCACATCACTAATTTACCCTAGGACACCATCTTTAGGAAATGAAAGACAAATCCAGCTTGGTCCATTATAGTATATCCTACAAGACAACATTATAGTCTCAAGTTTCTGTTTAGGCCTTGGGGATTTTTTTGCACCTGTCTTTTTGTCTCCTTTTCTGCTGCATCAAACGCAAATCTCCTCACTTGGCCTTCCAGGCCTTCCCTGGCTTGTGCGTGGCCCTGTCCATATTGGCTGTTAGTTCCTGTGGCTGTTAGTTCCTGTGTTAGTTCCTTCACTACTGGTGCAAACCTTTCTTTCCTTTGACCTTGGCTCACCCATACAAGGAAGGCTCTGTCCTTTCTATCAAAGCCCAAAGCACTGCTAAGACTATATGTTCACAGCCCAACAGAAGAGCCACATTTGTGGTAGCTGGGTCACCACAGATTTGTAAGGTCCTTGTCTCCTACTTCCCAGCCAAATCACCAGGATCTCATATACTTGCATTTAATGCTATATAGCATTGCTCTCCCTTGGGCAAACAGTAGCTTTGCAGAAGAGAAGATGAAGCTACACCCATAGCCTGAAGTCTGGTGTCATGCCACCCTTACCCAGCCAGACTAAGTGGGAGATGTTCTGTTGTTGCATGATAGGGCCACAGGTTTGTCATTAGGTAGCAGGGGCCTCACATACTGTGAGACCCTACTGCTACTGTTCCTCTCCAGTTCCAGGACTCAGGATACAGTCTCCTGTGCATGGATGTGTAGGTAAAATGACAGCTCTGCTGAAGTAAAGTGATAAGCTGCTCACCTGACTAATATGATCCTATCCTTGTTTTGCATGAGTTTTCATCCTTTTCTCTGCATTTGCTGTATATCATTAAGTTCCCCTGGCTTTTCTGTACCTTTTCATTGTCTTTTCATAGACTCTGTGGAAGTGTGAGCATGCACACAGTGCTTTTTGACACCAGCTCTCTTGCCCTAGGCACTCCTGTAGGTCAAACCATTGTGACAGCATCCTTGCTATTCATTTGAAGCAAGCGGGGGGGATGCGGGGGGGGGGGCACGTCAGTGGTTTGGGGTTGGAATAAAATTCCTGTTTACCAATTTTGTCAAAATTTCTATTAGCCAAGGTATTTTTAAAATTTGTTTTGGTGTTTTGTTATTGCTTTTTAGTTTGGTTTGGTTTTTTTTGTTCCTCCCAGGTTTTGTTGGCCGTGATGATTTCCAAATGTCTTCTGTGTTTACCAGCATTCTGCAAAAAAAGAAAGAACAGACTTTTCCAGCCTGATGGTGTAAGACTAATTCTACCTTGCAACTGGTGATTTTTGGGATAAATTTCTGCAAAGCTGCATAACTTGCACACTGCGAAGCATGAAGAGCTCTGTCCTATTTAAACATGTTTTGATGTGGCTGGCTCTTGATGCTGCTCAGAGAACAGAAAACCACAGCTTGTGTCAGAGGGTTAATTTCTCTGCTGGCTGCTCTACCACATCTCAGAAAAACTTTTCCAAATAGTAGGAGTCATAGGCTGCACCCAGATATGCCTGCTTAAAAACATCACCTAGTATCTTCAGAAGTTTCATCTTACACCAAATTTTGGACAACTGCATCTATCTGCTACAGTGATAGCCCCGTTGCTTCCTATCATTAGGCCCTGGTGTGATCAGAGATAAACTGGATCCAAGAGCAAAATTCTGCTTCTTTTATTACTGCCCTTGCTTGGTGGATGAGCTCTCACTGGATCAGCTCTGAGCCTCTCACTGCTCTACTGCACTATCCCTGGAGTTGCCTCCAGGGAAGCAGCCAGAGCTGGCTGGTGGGGGAGGAAGGGGAAGGAGCAGTGAAAGGGTTCCTGGCAGGCAGCAGCCACAGTCACTTCACTTTGGATGTAATACAAAACCTCATTCTTATTGCAGCTGACATCCTCAGTCTGGCAATGAAGATGCTGGGGGTGTGTGTGTGTGGGTGTGTGTGGGTGTGTGTGTGTGTGTCTGTGTGTGTATGTGTGTGTCTGTGTGTATGTGTGTGTGTGTGCAAAACTGGCCCTGATGCTGGGATCTCTGTGTACAGCAGTTTGGGGGCTTTGGTTTTGTTTCTTCTGGCAAGACAGAAGGAGCAGCAGCATGAATTATGAGAAGCTGCAGGAGAATACTATTAACAGAGGATGGGATCCACCACTTGTCTCACAGCAGTAGTCAGGGGTGTCTTTACATCTACATTTGAGATAAGTTTTTAAGATGTTTGGACATTACCTTTCTACTCAGTTTACAAACTTTAAAAGCAACTGTAAGTTTGATAAGGTCACTTGGCTTAATATGACCAAGGAAAGATTTCCCCAGGAATGCTCAGCATAAGGGAGGTTTCCTTCATGATATTGTAATTCTAGTAAAGCAGAGCAATAAGCATACATCCCCAGACTAAAACTCGTTCACATCATGCAGCCCAGACTTTTCCGTAATGCTCACAATTTCTAGGAGATGGGAGGAGAGGAGAGGAGAGGAGAGGAGAAAAGAGGAG